>NQVE01000175.1:2205000-2703925 GCA_003260385.1 Cuscuta australis
ATATATATATATATATATATATATATATATATATATATATATATATATATATATATATATATATATATATATATATATTCAAAGGTAAAAAGGGTTAATAATGGAAAAATATTTCCTCCATTCAAATTCATTAGCCGGCTTTTTAAAAATATCTGCATACTAAATAGCACTTAAATTGTTTTATTCCCTAAATAGCACTTAATAATGTCCATAATGACCAGTGATAACAAATATTTACTTGAATAATGACTAATGCATAATGACTAAAAATGCTACATTGGGAAGAAAAACACATGTGGTGCTATTTAGAGGAAGTCATTATGTTTAAGTGTTATTTAAGTAAATTCCTCTTTTTTTTATTACTAATAACGTACTACAACGTACTACAGAGTTGAAACTAATTAATTTTTTCAATAATGACAAAAATGTTTTTTTAACAATTAACAATAATGACGACATACTATTAAGTATATTTCTAGTGAATATGATAAGTAAACAATCAATTTTGGATGATCGGGAAAAAATGAATGACTAAAGCCATGCATGTTCTATTGAGATAGAAACTCAGATGGAATGTTAGAACAAACTAAAAATAGTTGAAGAAACTCGAATGAATTTGGAAAAAAAATAAAAAAGTTGGAATATGTTAGAAGAATTTAAGTACTAAAAATTCTCTCAATTAAATGATCATTCAAATAGCTAGATATGTAAGAAAATTATAATTTCTAATAAAAAAGAATTAATCCTTGTCCGTATTTGATGTGATATATATAGTAAATTTGGAAATATAATTTGTTGTGTATTCATCATATATAAATACTTTTTAGAGTCATTGTTGGAATAAATTAAAAGTTAATTTTTCAGTCCAAAAGAACATAATCTAAATTAGATGCATAGATCGAGGAGAGTCCATGAATAATAATGGAATGGTAAATTTGATAATTTTAGAAAAACATAAAAAAACGCTGGCGGAACTGGTGGTTAGAAAAACACGGGTCATTTGAAAAATAATCTTAAAACACCGGGTACGTGGAATGAGATCGAGATTGAGGCCCCGTTTGGCATCAGCGTCAGAGATTAGCGTTAGCGTTTTGAAACGAACTTTTTGGGACGGAAGGAGTATTAAAAAAAGTTTAGATTTCGGAAACTATCTACTCTTTTTTTATACAAAATGTTAGTAAAATTATAAAACACGATCAAGAGAGAATTAATAGGCAAAAGATAGGCTAAAATCGATCATTGTTCCTTTAACTTTGTAAGTTGTGCACGATTAGTTCTTCAAGTTTCAAAGTTTCATAAACACTCCTTCAAGTATTCAACAACTTCCAAATTCAGTCCTTCAAGTTTCTGAAATTCATAAGTAGTCCTTCAATTATTCATCAACCCTCCAAATGCAGTCTTTTTTACGGTACATGTAAAAAGCTAAACGGAGTACTAGCTCCATATATATTACTTCTGACCCGCAATGGATGCCAGATGCAACTAGCTCCATATATATATATATCGTTCACCTCAGATCACTGCCAGATGCAACTTTCGACCTGCAATGAGTGCCCGTCGCTAACCTTGTCCTCCAAGCAGCGCAGCACAATGGGTCTTTTCATGCCATTGTAAATACTTGGTATAATTTTTTACTTTCAAAATGGTTTAATTTGTACTCCCTCCGTCCCAAATTATAATGCTTGTTTACTATTCACAGGGTCAAACTTCATTTACTTTCTTTCTCTATTTTCGTTAGCAATTTGATAAAATAAAATATTATTGTCACTACTAGTTTTGTAGATCTTTTGATGTAGTTTTTTAATATGTAGTTTTTATTTTTTAATTCTATACCATTTGTCATATAAAATGATTTGAAAATAGTTTCAGTCAAACATCGTAAACCGAAACAGGCGTTATAAAATGGGACGGAGGTAGTATAGTAAAGAACACAAAACTATGATTGGAATTGTGGAAACCCATTAATTCCTTAGTCAAAATCAACTTGTGGGGTGCAATTGGAGGGGGTGGGGGGTGTGTTCGGATCGGGTCGGGGTGGGGGGTTTATCGGGGGTTAGGGGGGTAGGAACCGTCAATTTTACGAACGAGACACCGGAGTGGAGCCGGGTCATCCCATGACATTGCCGGGCAATGTAATGGGAACCTAGGTGAAAAAACAATCACTTACGTATGGGGGGTTTATCGGGGGTTAGGGGGTAGGAACCGTCAATTTTACGAACGAAACACCGGAGCGGCGCCGGGTCATCCCATGACATTGCCGGGCAATGTAATGAGAACCTAGGTGAAAAAACAATCACTTACGTATAGGTACAAGTACTTCTTATTATATATATATATAAGTAGTAATCCCTTGAAGGATTACTTATGGTGCATGTGGAGGGTTATTAAATCTTGAAGGATTTTTTATAGACTTTTAAATTTTGAATGACCAATCGTGTACAACTCATAAAGTTAAAATAAAGTTAAAAGACCAATATTAGATTTTAACGTGAATAATATATATCATTTGATGGACAATTTCTTCTCATCCAAGCAAAAGCAAAGCAAAGAAACGATTAGCTAGCGCAGATAGCTAGCCAAGCCATAATATTGTATTATGATGATTTGATTTACAACACGTACTTATCGAGTGATAATTTATATTAATCACTACTAGTATATATAATTAACTTTTTTTTGTTGACGAAAATGTAGAATAGGCTATTATTAGTACTGCAGCGGCTGAAGGCTGCCAAAGCTAGTCAAACTTGCGCCGTTCATATTTGCCGCCACGGCGGCCGCAGTTGCCGACGGCGACGACACGACAAGGGACGAAACTGGCAACGACTGCGGTGTTTGGTGGTCGCCGTCACCCCCACCGCCGCCACAGTAGATATGAGCCACTGGCAAGATGGCGGCGGCAGTTTGTTGTTGTTGCTGCTGCAGCTGGTGGAGGCGCAGGATCTCGGCCTGGGCCACCGCCAGCTGGACCTGCAGCTGCGCCACTTGGTTCTGCAGATACGAAATCGCACCAACGCATCCGTTCACCGGATCTCTCATCCTCGCGTTCGCCTCGTACACCAGGCTGCTCACGGCGTCGCCTCTTTGGTGGACCGGGATCTCCTGGGATGTACATTTTATTCATTCATGAATTCATTCATATTTAGTCCATAAGATAACTTTAAAAAACACGTAATGTTTGTATATAGTGAAATTTGCACTATTTGGAGAAAGTCATTATGTTTTAGTCCTATTTAGGTAAATTACTCTTGTATATATCTAAATAGAACATATAATGGTAAAGAGTATCAATATACTCTCTCCATCCACAAATAAACTTCTCGTTCACTATCTACAGGGTCAAACTTTATTCGCTTTGCTAGCCTATTTTCGCCACATATTTGATAAAATAATATAGTCTTGTCACCTCTAGTTTTGTAAATCTTTTGATATAGTTTTTTTATTATGTAATTTTTATTTTTAAATTTTATACCATTTTTCATATAAAATGATTTGAAAATAAATTCAGTCAAACATCGTAACGCGCAACGAGAAGTTTATTTGTGGATGGAGGGAGTATATATAATGTCAAAAAACATCATAAAATGCAGTCAACATATATATAATGTCAAATTGTCAAATTATACAATGTCAATGCTTTTATTTCAAGAAACGTTCATTTTTTAAACACGATAAGAATAAGATTCAAACTCATGATCTCTAATTAAGTAAGCAAGACTCTCAAATGAATCAAAAATTACAAACTATATATTTATGTTTGTAGGCCGAAGAATTTTTGTTATCGGTATGTTTTAAGACGAATTAACCAAGGAGTACACCAAAATGAAGTATTTCATTTGTACACCAAACAGTAACGGACATACACAGACACGTAATATTTGTGTGTGCGCATGTCTGTGTATCGAAGGCTTGGTGTACAAATAGAGTACCCCTAGCATTGCCCTTTTAAGACGTACCTGGAGCATTTTGCTGATGTTGCTGGCGCCGAAGACCTTGTGGACGATGGCGAACTTGTGAGGGTCGTCGGGAGGGAAATACGGGGCGAAGATGCAGTCTTTGGCGCACCGCCGCCTCAGCAATTTGCAGGAGGCGCACGGAGATGATGACGATGAAGATGAGCCACCGCCGCCTCCTCCCCCGCCCATTATTATTTATACTTAAATTCAAACCTAATTAGTTGCCGGAAACTCCTCCTCGGCGTTGATGAACGGAGGCTATAAGACTGTTACACAGTCAAATAGGGAAGAGAAGAAAGAAGAGAATAGAATGAGCTCATATTACTTATTTATAATCGCCACATGCAGTAGTTGATTAATTTATTACGTTATTAATTTAATTACCTATTTTAATTATTTTTTTTAACTTATGGGAAACATGAATCTATATTAGTCTACCAACATAGTCACATGCAAACTATATTTTGAAGAAGAAATGTTGTATTCCTCTCCTCCATCCCGAATTAATTGCCTCATTTCATTATTTATATTTTTTTTCTTTTTTTACTTATATATATCCTCCGCTAATCATTTGTTAAAATAACATATTCATATCACCTCTATATTCTAAATTTATTTTCTAGAGAAATATTTTCTGGTTCGCTAAAGCTAGCTATTCCTCATGTAGAAAAGAACAAAACACTTTTACTTTGTTAGACCATGCGGAATCTAACGTTTTCAATTAGCGCTAATATTTTTTATCAATTATTAATAGTACCTATTAACTTTAAAAATGTGAAAATCTAAATACCATTATTAGATCCGGAGTAATGTTTTTATAATGATAAAATATTAAATGTTGAATTTTTTTAAAAGGAGTTTTTAATTACGTTTATTGAGTTTTTTTAGTAGTCGTGTATTGAGTTGTTAGGAGGAAATATGATTTTAAAATAAAGAAATCACCCTAAACATGAGTAAAACATAGAGAAAATAACAAAATTAAAGTTTCATATGGAGTAGTATTTTTTCTCTACATAAGAGTTCTCACTGTGGTAATATATGTGACACTGTACGTATACATTTTACTATACTTTTTGTTAATGTACATGGTCATGATTGGTAATGTAAATATATTTTTATTATTATTTCGAGAATAAAAATATGAAATTGCTATTTTGATATATTTTCAATATTTTATTACTATTTTAATCTTTTTCCTATTATTATCTTCTCGTCTGCTTGAATTAACTTTATCATGTTTGAATTTTAAAGTCAAAGATGTTATTAAACCTTAGCTTGCTTGTTCCATGAGATCTCTAATAATGTCTATGGATCGGAGTATAAAATGTGACTCTAATAACATAAAATTAATATGGATCGGAGTATAATTTACTTGTACAGAAAAATTAATTTCATTTTTTCTCTTTGCGATTTATTTAAAAGAAAAATTTATTCTAAATAGGACTAAAACATAAGTCATTTCCAGATGTAAAACTTAAACTTTTTTATTCTCGAAATAAGACAGAATAGTGTCTAATTGGAGAAATAATGTCTAGCGATGCTGAACATTTTCTTGAATAATGACTAATGCATAATGATCAGGTAATACAGACACCCCGTTTATATACCAAACAAACGCAAATACCCCGTGGGGCCACCACAGTGGGGCCTGGGGTGTACTGTGGTCAGAATCGGTGTTGAAATATGAAAAAAAACCAGTGCGAGAACATATTCTCTGTCCCTAAATAAATTACAAATTGCGGGTTACGGAGTAAAATTTTCTACTTTTTGAAATCATTTTATTTACAAATTGGTATATCAATAAAATATAAAAATTACATATTAAAAAGCTACGTCAAAAGTTCTACTACTTTATAAGAGGTGACAAGAATATTTTATTTTATCAAATACTTAACGAAATCGCGTGAACAAACAAAAGTTATCGAGAGAAGAGTAGAAAAAAATTCTAATCTATTTAGAGACGTAGGGAGTATATTTTAGGAGGGATAATTTTATTTTGGAAGTGGTGCTATATATATTTAGTTTTTATAGGATCAATTATAAAGAGGGGTTGTGGATTATAGTTAGGTCAAACCGTAGAATTATCAAAAAGTAATTTGATCATACTTACATAAATACTCCGTGATTAATTAATTCAATTAAGTATTTTAGATACAATCAAGTTGTTTTAACACTTCAATTGGATCTGTGTTAATATTTTCACACTCGATCTATTTTAGCATTTTACAGGCTCCGTTGAATTTCTCAGTGATTTTTATTTTCACCCTACCTGGCCGCCTCCAACTCAGGTAACAACCCTATAGTGATTTTTAAATTAGTGTTTTCCATTAAAAAAATATTCTCCATGTCTCACAACGAATGTCACTCTCCGAACAATATATAAAATTCCATTATTTTAATATTATTTTTATTACAAATTAGTAGAAAAATAAATAATATTCCGTATAAAGTATAAAAGTACATAAAAAAATCTACAGAATAAGAGGTGACATAAATATTTAATATTATAAAATGATCAATTTAAACATACAAAGAGAAATCTATTTCGAGATGGGAGCTAGATGGAGCTGAGGGAGCAATTAAAAATATCAATTTATGAAAAAAAATACATTGATAATAATATTAAAATTTAAAAAAATTGTGCCAGTGGCGCTGCTCTGGTTGAGCGTCAAGGGATAAACTCGAGTTCGGTTCCTGCTAATTCCGCTATGAGGCATCTTTACTAGGCATAAAGCCTTTGCCAGTCTTTCTATGATTGTAGCTTAATTTACTTTCTCTCAGACCCTTTTTTAAAAAAATAAAAAAAATACATACTAGCTACAATTAAAGTAAGATACTCCCTCTGTCCACTATAGATCTTCTCAGACACTATTCACAACGTCAAACTTAGTTCACTTTAGTTATTTTTATTACTCATTTCATAAAATAATATAGTGTTACCTTGGTTCCCATGACATTGGGAACCAATGTCATGGGATGACCCGGGGGCGCTCCGGTGCCCCGTTCGTAAAATTTTGACTCCAAAGTCAAAATCAACTTGTGGGGTGCAATTGAAGTGGGGTGGGGGTGTGTTCGGGTCGGGGCGGGGTGGGGGGTTTACCGGGGGGTTGGGGGTAGGAACCGTCAATTTTACGAATGGGGCACCGGAGCGCCCCCGGGTCATCCCATGACATTGGTTCCCAATGTCATGGGAATCTTCCCCCCATATAGTGTTGTCACCTTTTGTTTTGTAGAATTTTTCAAAATTATTACTACATAGATTTTACATTAAAATTTTACCCTTATATTCAAACAAAATTGAATTGAAAATAAAGTCGATCAAGCCTTGTAACGCGAAATGGAAAGCCTTGTAACGCGAAATGGGAAGATCTTAGGTGGACGAAGGTACTAGAAGATTATCTAGTGAGTCAAAATCAAGTGGTGGTAGTGGTGTGTAGGAGTAGCGTTGACCACCGTCACTGTGCATAAAATGGGTCGGCAAATTCACAGTCAATCAAAGAATAAGTTTACCAATTTCAACGTTACGGATACACTCATAATTGCTCTCTGTTGGTCTACAAGTAGTAATTAATTCTACTCCGTATTAGTTATGATAAAAGATACCCATATCCATACTTTCATATTCAGTAAATGTGATATGACAACAAATCATATACTCCCTCCGTTTCAAATTATTTGTCACATTTTTATTATCGAGGCAAAATATTAAGTTTTTTCAATTCATTTTATTTACATATTGATAAAGAAATAAAAAACAAAAATTACATATCAAAAAACTACATGAAAAGTTTTTTGAAATAAGAAGTGTCAAGAATATTTTATTTTATCAAATAACCAATGAAAACATAGAAATAAACAAAAGTCCCCGCGACAGTTAAAAAAGTAAATGTGACAAATAATTTGGAACGGAGGGATACTACTTTGCTTCAAATAAAATTATATACGGAGTAATTAAAAAATCAATTTGGATAATCCAAAACGTACTCTCAAAATTTAAGAAAATACATTTTTGTTCATTTTAAAGTAGAGATTTTATGGTTCACATACATTGTTTATCTTGTTTAATCAAATTCAATTTATCATTATATTAACTTTGCATGTTTTGGACGTGTTGAATAAATCAATACTCAAGAAGTCCAAAAACAAAACTTTAAACCACTAACCCGAGCTTTTGCATTTAATTCGTTTATTAAAAAATTAAAACATTTATGTACTTTCTTAAGTTAACATCATCACTTTAGGATTTAATTTAGAAATATTTGCAACAATAGCACTAAAACTTAAGTTATTTCTCTAAATAGTGTTTAAACTGTTTTATTCCTTAAATAGCACTTAATAATGTTTATATAATGTCCAGTGATGGTGAACATGTACTTGAATAATGACTAATGGATAATGACTAAAAGTGTTATATTGAAAAAACACATTCAATGCTATTTAAGAAAAGTCATTATATTTTAATGTTATTTACATAAATTCCCCTCAATTTAATCTGTGTAAAGATAAATTATAATAGTATTAATTTTGTGACTTGCAAATCTTAGAAAAATGTTGCTCCAATCCTGTTTACGACATTTAAAGACAAACACTATACACGAGGGACAATGTTGTTGAAAAGACATTTGCAAAACAAACAAACATATATACATGCATGCATGCATGCACAGAAAAAAATACTTATTCTATCTTAATGTCTCTAACTACTCCTATCAAATTTTATTTTAGAGTATGGTATTTTTTTATTCCTTAAAAATGACAAAAAAAAACGTATAGAGAAAGAATATGCTCGCTTCCCTTCATTTCCCAATTAAAGTAAAATGTTAATAATTAAAATTTGTTCCACAAAGTGACAAATGCTGTGAGTTGCATAGTTCCATACTACCTTCTACCTTGTGTATCCATTGAAAAGTTTTTTGAGTTAAACAAGGCAAACTTTTAACATAAATTAAATTATACTCTGTATATGTAATGTTATTAGTATGAAAATAATTTTATTAAATTTAAACTTTGATTTTATTGTACTCTGTATTAATATGTTATACAAATTGAGAATAATTCATGATTAATTTTTTTTTAGTTTGACTTGAAAAATTCATAATAGACATTGAGACAGAAGAAATATTTCTTTAAACAATACTGGTTATAATTTTTTTAGAAAAAAGAATGAAATCATGAAAAGATGACAACGACGAATGATACTCAGCTCCTTCCTCTCATAAAATTATATGCTTTTTTAATTTTTTATTAAATTTTGAAAAAAATTGACGATGATATATAGAAAAAGTATATTTAGTTATAATATAAATTTAATAAGGTTGAGCTTATTTTAAAATGTAGTTTTTTTAAACTAAATAATTTTTATAACATTTATTTGGGAGTATTTATATTGTGGATTCAAGTTCCAATACGATTATATTTTTTTTCACACAAGCAATTAAAAAAGACAAAACGATTACGGAATGTTACTAATTAAAAGATCATTGTTTCTTATATTGACTTCAGATTCATATAATAGAAATTATCTCCAATTGCATTTTTATCACTGAAATTATTACACAGTAGCTTTTATTGTAATTCCTAAGTACGGAGTACATTTCATATGTAATTATATAACAATATGTAAATAAAATAAGTTAAAAGTGATTTTAGTCAAGCATTTAGAAAGAAGTTATAATATGATATACTATACATAATTGAACAAAATTCAACCGCATTGACCTTAATTATATTGTTATGTGAAAGATACTGGATAAATGTTAAAAACATACAACAACCTAAAATGAAACAAAGACAAAGACACAAGAAGATAAAAGTCATGAAGATCTAGCCCTATGTTCGCAAAAGGACGATGAACAAAAGTTACAAGCAAAAAGAATACTTTGGTACTCTCAACATAAATAAATTAATTTTATTTTTTATTTTAGTATTGTTTTAAATAGGCTAAGATTCAAACATAATGTGTTTTACACAACTAAAATTATATAGGGCATGTTTGGAAATATATATCTTTAATTAAGGCTTGTTTGGGAATAGCGTTAGAGATTAGCATCAGCATTTTAGATAAAATTTCAACAGTGTAAATTACTTTGAAAACGCTAACGCTAATCACTAACGCTATTGCCAAACAGGCTCTTAAAGACAAGCGTTAACGTTTTGAAAAGACTGTCTACGGACAACATTTATCGTTAGCATTTTCAAAGCTAACGCTATTTCCAAAGAGACCTATACTATCCGTGTGTATAGATACGTACGTACATAATAATAATCAAAATAGTGACGACAACAACGCAGCGACGATTAGTAACCAGTCGATCCGATATAATAGGCATCAAGAGTTGTGAATTATTAGGGCTTACAAAAAGTATATACGGAGTATATAATTAGGGAAAATGATTTTTTTTGGGATATGGAAAAGAATGTTAGTGTAAACTAACTTACTCCCCGTTTCTAAAAACATTTCTCTTTTTTCATTCGTCCAAAAAAAAATTTCTCATTTCTATTAAAAAATCACTTTTAAGTTTTACCCCTACTAATTCTTAACCTACATATCGCATCACATCTATTCACCATTAATTTATCCATTAAATCCTACTTTTACCTATCATATCAAAAGACATTTTTGGAAACTCAACACCAAAATACATTTCTATTAAATCCCTTAAAAATCAAAACCTTCCATGTTTTTAGGACGGAGGAAGTATTAGTATTAAATACTCCCTCCGTTCCAAAAAGATTTACACGTTTCAAAAAAATTGCGTCCCACAATTCCTTACTCATTTCTATTAAAAAACCACTTTTAACCCTTACTTTTTCAAACCCTACCTATCACAGCATACCTTTTTTCTAATAATCTACACATCACATCATACTTTTACCCATCACATCAAAATTATTTTTGGAAAGTCAACACAAAATTATCTCTCCCTTAATTTCTACTTTAGTCAACGGAGGGAGTAATTAATTAAGTCTAACATAATGTTTCTTTGTGCTTACAAATTAGCCAAAATTATTTTTAATTTATAAATAAATCAGCTGATGACAAACTTCTCTGTGCTTATAAACTACTTAAAAGTCAGACAAAATAGGTAAAGTTTTACATATGTTTAAGATATTTTTCTATTTTTTGATCCAACTAAATTATTTACAAAATTATCTCTCACTATTTAACCTCAAATGACTAGTCTATCATCCAAGTCATTTCACATCTACGAAACATTTTTTGACTTAAACTAAAAAGCGAGAACTTCCTAGATATGAGTAAAATAACTATGAAAATACCAAAATTAAAATCTTAAGTCATTTAAGACCACAATAGAAGTTTACACTGTCATTGTTACATTACCACATTCACTATTTTGTTACATTGTAACTATCATATTATCACTGTTACAAAGGTAGTTGAATATATTAAGTGCGACTGTGCGATATATATTAGGAGCAATTTAAATACTCCATAGGACATTTATATAGGAGTATATTTTATAGTTTAATGCCCCAACTATATTTAGTAAATAAAGTATCTCTCTAAATGTTGAAATAATGAAATCCTAATTAATTTTTAAAAAAAGGAGTATTTAAATGTAGGGTTGGGCACGGGCCGGTCCGAGCCAAGATTTGTATAAACCGGACTCGACTTGTTTTTTTTAAAACGGTCCGGGCCGGAACGGGTTTTCAAAATTTTAAAATTGAAACCAGACCTAACCCGGCTTGTTTGAAACGAGCCGATTCCACGGGTCAACGGGTCCGAACCTATCATGATACTAATATTAAAAAAATAAAGGGATAATAAATTAATTTAAGTCTTCCAACATAAAAAAAGAGGCGTAAATGAAAATAAAACAATGACAAAGAGGGGCATGAGAATAAAGTGTACACCCCATGATCATCCAACAACAATAATAAAAAAGAACACAACCATATTTTGGCATTATAATGTCAATGGGTTCCAAAAAGAACAAAATTCACAATCTTCATGGGTTCCGACTCTCTGACTATGAAAGGTTTTCTTACTTTTCTGCCTGCGATTGGAAGGACCAAAAGATTGAAGGGCTTAGGCGGGTATATTTCCATATATCCGTATATTTACTAAAAATAATATTAAAAATAATATTGGGATTTAAAAAAACGGTCCGGTCCGGGTCCAATACAATTTCAAAATGAGGAACCGGACCGACCCTAAAATTTGTAAGGACCGGACCGACCCGGACCGTTTGAAATTTTTGAAAAGAGGACCCAACCCTAACCCGGACCGAACCTAGCGGTCCGGTTCCGACTCCCGATTCCTGGACCCGATTGCCCACCCCTATTTAAATGTGAGTTTTAGCAGTTTCAAAAACTTACGCTCATAGGAAGAAGGGACAAGGTGGACACGATGAGAAGGTCACTACATTGTGTATGTTTTTTTAATATTAATTAAAGTTACAATTACTATTCACATACAAAATGAAATGGTAGTGAGTATCTTTTTCTTTACATATTTTCATCGAATTTTTGAAAAAATATCATAATGTCACTTTTTTTAGTGTGAAACTTTTAATTTAGTTTTTAATAGTGATAGCTAAAAATTCTATTTTTATTTTTGCACAATTAAAAAAATTACATATATATCCCCTCCGTCACATAATTATCAACAGTTATTTCATATTTGTGAATAAAGGCCCTTAATTGAGTTCAAAATAAATTCCTACACATCTTAAAATTATACTCTATTCTAAAAAACTTTCATTTTGACTTGGCAGAAAACTTAAGGAAAGCAAAAATGTGTGGTTGAAGGTGATACAGAGGAGAGAAAGATTGCGAGTCACTCAAAATTTTCCATAAAAAGAAAGATTTTTTTGGAGATGTCCTGAATAGAAAATAAGGAGTGTTTTTTTTTTGAGAAGGAATGAGTACAAGAGTAGTTCCCCAAAAAAAAGTTAGGGAGTACTAAATTCTGTTGCTTTTAGAATTGGGAACTCAAAGGGTGGAATCACCTACCAAATTTGGAATCAAAGCAAGTTTAGAATAAAGTCAGTGGAACTCTTTGCGCCTCCAATAATGCAGAAAAGGCCTACAAGAAGAAATTTCTCCCTAGTGAAATAAGATGGGAAGTGGTGAATATAGGTGGAAAAACCTGGAAAATTTTCAGTCCATCTGGGAAGGAGGCAGCCTGCTTCTGGCAACCTGCAACTTCCGTAAGTGACGTCTTTTAATCCCTTCCCGGAACAAAACACTTCCATAACCTTTATTAGCTTCGATAACTGGAAAAGGTTGATATGTATTTCTCGCAACCGGTTTCTTCTTTAAGTATTTTGCTGCCTGTGCTTGAACTGATAAACCCACCAAATAGGCCAATAGCATAAACAACGAGTATAATGCAGTTAAGCACAGCAGTGTGAGTTTTAAAAAGAGATTGTTCAGTTAAAGCTTGTCATTGGGAGTGCAATTATGAGTTTTAACAAGAGATTGTTCAATTATAGCTTGACACTGGGAGTGCAGTGTGCAGTTATAATATTATCAAGGTGCAATTTGCACTTATATCATGATATTATTGAGGTGCATTTTGCAGTTATGGACTTATATTATTGAGGTGCAATTTTCGCACAAGGTGAGAATTGAGAGTGCTAGCAGAGGACCATCTTTGGCAAATCAACAAAGTAATGAAAGTTATGATACCAGAATGTGAAGAAGCAGTGATAGAAGCAGCATCTTTGAGATTCTTGATTTTTTCAATCAAATGCACATTTTTGGAGAAGTCACCAGTCTGACCATCAACTGTATTGCTACCTGCATCAAAGCATGATAATGCCTTCTCACATGCCTACAACATAGAAAGACACGTGAAAGACGGACAAGAAATGAAAACTTTACTCAGATCAATATAAAAAACGTTTGGAAGTAATTTAAAGTTGAAAAAACTGCATGGAAGGATTGAATAGCAAGCACGTGGCGTGGACGAAGCTTATTTACATATATAGTGAATCGAGACTAACGAAAGGACTGCATAATATAAACTTTACCATTCTAGCAATAGAACAAAAACCATTCTGAAATGAATGTTCCGCAAATGTAAGCCATTCAATGCAGGAGACTCGAAGATTCTGATCAGTGGGAGCCTTTCGTTCTCGCAATAGCAATGCTTCGTACCTCAACGCCAGACAACTCTATGCAATGCAAAATTCGCAAAATGTTATAGAAAAAATAAGATCCTAATTACGAATAGATATAAACTATAGAACCAGCAGTATTATCAAAGACCCAAAGCGAATGGGATTTATTCTTTCCAGAGGGTAACCTTTACCTACCTCCCCATTAAGTGAATAAGTGGTGCAAACACTACGATCTAAAACTTTTCTGTATATGGAATGGTAACAACTGCCTCGACAGATTGTTTCAGCGGTTAGACAGTCTATACAACTCTAACTCCTCATTCTCTTGGCTTGGCTTGGCACGGTGAGATTAGGGATGCAAACTTAAGAGAAAAAAAAGTGGTTTCTGTCTTAAGCCTTATAACATTATATGATTACAGTTTCTAATACATAAGCATCAATCCATGTCCAATGTGAATATAAAATCAAAGCATTCATACGGAAATTAATCGCCAATGAATCTGTGTAGCAATCTATCTACACGGCAAATGGGAATCAAACCAGACAGTTATGGAAAATTGGAATTGCATAAGAACAACAATCCAGTGACATAAAAACCGATAATGGCTAAAATCTTCATATGTATACCTCATCATCGGCAATAAGAGCGAAGACGCGGACGAGAAATTCCACAATCAGAAGATGATCGTCAACAGATCTGAGAGCGCTGGTTTCATGGAGGATACAGAGAGACTCGCGTCGCATGAAATCCTTCAAAGCGGAGGCGATCTGATCAAGCGATTTCGCGTCGCCGGAGACTAAAATGGACTCGAGAATTCGGAGAGTTGCGTCATCGAATCTGCACACAAACGGGTCGCCTTCGTCGTCATTGGAAATGAGATTATTCGAAGCATAGCCAAGAGAAATAAAACCAAATCAGTGCGGGTTTTCACCTTCGGTTTTGGATTTGGGAGCGGAAGAGGGAGATTTCCCGCGAGACTTCCATGGACAATATTACTTCTGGGCCGAGAAGTAAAACTGGCGCGTTCAATTGAATAAAATTTGGTACTGGAATGGGAGTAAATATGCATTCAAAATTCAAAACTAGGTCACACAATATACTTTTTAAAGAAAATTAGAAAACGCTTAAATCTTGGACTTGTGGTTTAAGTGCCATTTGAGACGATTTAGTAGTTAGGCCCCGATTGGTACATGGAATTTAAATTATGAAATTTGAATTGAAGACTTCAATTTCAATTCTCGTGTTTGGTAGCATAAAAATTATGTAGATTTGAAATTGTTAATGCAAAAAATGAATTGGAATTGGTGAACTCAATTCTATGGAATTGAATCTCATGAAATTTTAATTCCAATTCAATTCTAATTCCATCAATTCCATGTACCAAACGGACCCTTATAGTACTATAATTTTGTAATTCATGCACTAGCGACTTAAGTATACTATGTGGCTCATTCACTTCTGTTTATTGAGAGAAAAAATGAAAATTTATTTTAATTTTAAGAAAAACTTGAAATTTTGCTCCCTTTGAAATTCATTCTAACGTAATAAACTAATACATCGAATGAAAAAATGAAAATTTTACTCAATAACAAAATAATAGATTTTACTCTGTATTATATATATCTTCTCAAATGCACTAGGAAAATGTACTCAATCTTAAAGTATCAATTCATTTTAACCTCTTCGACCTAATTAAATAAGCATGGATTATTAATTAAGGCTTTGTTTGGTAACAGCTTTTTCGATTAGCGTTAGCGTTTTGGATAAAATTTTAACGGTGCAGATTAATTCTGAAAACGCTAACGCTAAAGGCTACCGTCGGATAGCTTTTTCAAAACGCTAACTCTAATCTCTGACGCTGATGCCAAACGGGGCCTAAATTAAAAATGCATTAGATTGAATACTACTTTCTCCGTCCCACAAAATTCTTTCCATTTCCTTTTTCATCTGTCCCAAAAAATACTTCTCTTTTCCTATTAAAAAATCACTTTTACCCCTATTACTTTTTAACCTACCAATCATATCACATTTTTTATCTATTAATCTACCATTACATCCTACTTTATCAATCACATCAAAGGACATTTTTGGAAAGTAACACCAAAATACACTTCCTTTAAATCCTTTAAAAATCAAAATGGAAAGTTTTTTAAGGGACGGAGGGAGTAATATATAGTAAAATAGTTGTTTGGAAAACAAATCTTAAAAATTGTTTTTATACTCCACATTTAATAAGCAACATGATTTTTGTTTAATTATTGATCAAGTTCATAAGAGTAATTTTGAACTAAACATATTATTAAGGATAATACTTGGTTATGCTCATCTCATTTTGAATATTGAAGTCGTTGTTGTGTTATCTCTTAGATGGAGCATACATATAGCTCGTCTCCACATGTATAGCAGTGGCTCCCTTATTTGTAGCATAGGTGGTTAATCACTTTCTTGCACAAGATTAAAAATGATTTGCTGCAAAAAACTAGAAAAATACTGTTAGCGGATATTTGTATATACTCCGTAGGTTTTATGGTAGCATATTGGGTTAGGCCCATTTCTGTACTTGTATTTATATCAGTTCACGATTAATGAAATCTAGATCAGTTTCCAGCTTTCCGCTAAAATTCTACATGGTATCAGAGCGAAAATCATAGGTTTCTTCTTCGTGTTTACTCTCCAACGAATTGGTCACGGCATCTCTGTTCCGTCCGTTTGGTCTGACAGATGGACGTCTTCGCCGCTAACACCTTAGAGACAGAGGTAGCAGTAGGGTGAAGTGTGGAAACATTCGCTAGGAACACTCACAATGGTAGCATACATTCTTTAGGATGTAAAAACATGACCCCATCATAAAAAGTCATTCATACACCTTCCTTAGCTTCTATGTGATCACTCTTTGGCCAAATTCATTGAGTGCCAAAATAGAGTTTCGTTAAGGTCAAAAAAGTAATCAAAACTTTGCCTGAACACGAAATAATGGTAGCTGGTTCAAAAGTCAAGCAAGTATCATTCGTTCTCAATCCAGTAGCTATAACAAAAATGGAAACCAAAATACATAATGACCGGCGAGCCATACTTAGGTATTGAACCATATATCAAATAAACTCAGACATTTTACTCCAACAACAGCAAAAAGAGGCAAAAACCAAAACAAAGGCGCATACTACAGAAATAAACATTTGGAAGATAGCATTCCAAATAGCATATTTTTGAACGTAAACTCAGGCATTTCTCGCTTAGCTCTCATCATCAATCTTCATCATCACTTTCCTCGCCATCCAGAGGTCCCTCAAAATTAAGGAGATCCTCAAGGGCCCTAGCGAAAACGGGATTCGTACCGCGGATCATGTATTGGGCATGCAGTTTGACTAGCCTTTTGATCAACTCCTGGTCATGTGGGTAATTGATGTGTTTAACTATATCGGTTTTGGAGAACCAACTGAATCAGCTGGCTTTTAACCTTAATGGAGAACCCCAATTTAGACTGAATAATGGTTGCTTGGTTGAAGGTAAAAGGGTTCCTTAAAGGTTCATTAGACAGAGCACCGAGCTTACTTTTTAAAGCATTGATGCACTTAGACATGAAAGGTTCATAGTTCGGAGTAGACCTGGCAAAACTGACCCGGACCCGATAACCCGAACCGAACAACCCGAAACCGAACCTGAATTGACTTGAAAACTGAAGAACCGAAATAGAACCGAACACCCGAAATGATCTACACCAAATGTATTCAGATCCGATTCAAATCCGAACCCGACTTAACCCAAACCGATAAAACTCGGAATCGATAAAACCCGAAACCGATTAGACCCAAAACCGATTAGACCCGAAATTGATCAAATTTATTAATATTTCATTTATCAAATGAACTTGGAGAAAAAGAATTACTGATAATGGAGTAGATAGTCACTAGGGAATCGCAAACGACACCTGCAGTATTTGAGGCGGTTTTTTGGGAATGGCATGTTTTTTGGTAAACTAAAACAGTGCAACATTTCCAAATGTAGGAAGAATTAATCGTCAATTTAATACGGATTAATATCTTGTCTGGTTCCTTTTGGAATTGGAGACAATATTTGCCGGAACTCTCCACTAAAGACTATAAATTTTCCTCTGAATATTTGGTTTTCACTAAATTGATTAGAAAATCACAGAATATATCGCAAGATTCTATCTAAAACATCAAAGCAATACTTATGTGTCATCGTTGCTTCATCTCAAATAGTTAATTTGGCCTTTATTAAGAGTTGTGCTATTGGTGTTCCTTGCTTAATGTTGCAAGTAGAGTTTTTGTCTGGGCACAAAGGGATTTTAAAATGTGAATGGGCTTTTCTACTACTAGATAAAAGTAATGATGATATTCGTTAATAAGAAAGGCATTGAAACTGACTGTGGCTCTTGTCGGGCTTCCTAGAGGATCAAGTCATTCGTAGTTCGAAAGGGATCTAGAGATGAGAAATTGAAAAGAGAAGCTTGTTGTTGATCCCATTCGCGCATGAAGGCTACTAAGGCGTCGCCCGCCCTTTTTTCGGATGTTGGCCTTTCTTACCCTTGTAAGGCATATCCTGAAGGTTGGTTACTTTCCATCCGGGATTTCTTCTATTGTCTGTAAGTTAGTAGTTCAACTGGTTTGAAAAGCGCGTTATGATAGCTATGATATTTGAGTGATTCCCGTCGATGAAAGGAAAAGAGAGGGTAGACGCAAATCGAAATATAATTCTATTAATTTAATAAGGTGTAGATCCATCCTGTGGATTGGCTAAAAGATATATGGATTCTGTTTGTCTGAGGAACCCCTCCCTGAAGGTTCTGCCAGACTTGTAACTTTACTAAAATATGCAAGCATGGGCGAACTTTCTTGTTTTTGAGGCTAATGGGTTTCCGCCCCAGTACTCCAAATCTTGAAATCGGGACGATGAATGGGATTTATAGGTGCATGCATCATAGCAGGGGTTAGATGAAGTCGAACTTTGCTGTCTTGTGGATCCTATTTTCGGGTTGGTATCTTCATCTTCATTGTCCAAACCGGGACCCTTCTCTAATCTATTGCCAGATGATCGCTCGGGCCTTACCTTATTACCTTACATAGTTTATCTTATATGGTTCATTTTATCTTATATAGTAGAGTAGGAGAGACCAACGAAATCCTTTTGAAGTGTTTTAAGATACCCATTTCGGAAAGGAGACTATCCGCCGGGAGACTGCTCGGTTAGGCTGGGAAGCGACTCCTATAGTGCGAAGAGATGGTGTTATCGTATACTTTCAAATGCTTGCTCTGAGTCTTCGTTCCAGGTTAGGGTTACTTTCACTCGCTTTCGAGAGCCTAATCTCTTTCATAGTGAATATAGCCTTGATTGACGGTGCACAAGGAGTAACTCGCGGCACACTGACTATATTCCAACTTCTCTGCATCATTGCACTCACTACCTTTTAGCCAAGTCAATCAGTCTTTGAAAGAAGAAAAAGAATAAAGTCACACTGCTACTAATTCCAACAGCTCACCCAAATCTACCTTTAGAGTAGAGGTAATTGCTGCAGTTACTCCTTGGAAAAAAAATCGCACCATCGTCTTCCATTTTGTGAAATCCCACTCCACTGGCTGTTCCTCCCCCGCTTTGAACAAAATTCGAACAGAACCAGTTGTAGTGATATCATCAAAACCTTCTTTCAAGTTGGTTATGCGCCCGGATCTTGACCAAAGAAGGTCTAAGACCTATAATTTATGCTTCATGCGTTCGAAGCTTCGGCTTGACCGTTTTTGCAACCAGTTCCCTTGCCTACATCGAAAGAAAGAAAAAAGGATTCTCCCTTCGGTTACTTGAAGCAGCCACATATAGCGTATATACGTATATAAGAGAACTGCTGCGGTCCCTATAAGAGAAGACAAGAGAAGAAAGTAGCACATGAAAGCTATGCCACATAGGCTAGCCCTCCTCGCTTGCATGCCTTGTGGAAAAGTATACTTCAAAAGATTTGGGTTGGGGTATAGAGCCGTAAGCGCGGTGGGGGTGACAGAGGACATGCTCGTACGGTTCGTATAAGGATATGATAAAGTACTTTTTATTGGGAACTTTCAGTCCTCTATATTCAAAATATGCGACATTCAAGACTATATCACCTTTAGACCGCAATGCAGCTTATAAAGTTCTCCAGTTAGTCCCACTGTATTCGTAAAGGAAGAAAATTTTCCCTATATTTGTATTAGCGGATTACATTATTGCACCATACGTTGCACATTGTTCATCATTTAATGATTCCCAAAATGGTGATGTGTTCATTCGCCAAGGTTACGCGATCATATTACATCTCATCAAAAACCATTCGATTGGTTGGAGTCTGAATTCCGTGTTGGTTTGCTTGTGGCATAGCTGGGTATTTGCGAAGGCTCTTCCCATGACATTGAAGCAAATCTCCGATATGACATAGAACATAATTTTGAATCTCTTTTTAAGTGTAAGACCTAACATCGATAAAAAAATTATTAAAAGGAAAAAAGATGTTCTTTTATGGTAGATTTTGCGAACTACATAAAATGTAAAATAGACCTTCGTGATATAAGAGATGTCGTTGTCGGTATAATGCCTCATTTGCCATGTAACACTCCAACCCGCGTAACCCGAACCAATGAGTTAGAACATCTCCAACCATTGAGTGTTGGCTTGTTAAATGTCATTTTTTAGCAATCCATTTCAATTTTTGTGCTCCAAGGGGCTTGCTTTATTATACGGAGTAGCACACTTGATAAATTTTAACTTTAGCTTGTTATATATAGCAAGCTTCTCAAAATATAGCAAACCATGATATTGATTAAATATTTGGTTTCTCTCTTCTTTTCTCTCATTCTCCTCAAAATATGTAGTTACTTAATGTTTTCCTTCCTCTCTTCCAACCAAACAAGGTGAAGGGAGCTCTCCCATCCCTTCATTCCCTTCCTATCCCCTCCCAACCAAACAGACCCTAAAAGTGGAATTACAGGCAGTAACACATAATTTTAATTACACTGAGTTAACCAAACAGTACAGATGAAACCTTACATCGAAACCCCAAATGGCCAAATTCTTTGATAAGCCAACTACCAATCCAAACTCATTGGCTTCATTGCATGCCGATATGGGCTTTCTTGAAAGGAAAAAAATCAAAACTTTCCTAAGCACTCAATGACTATGCTGCAAAAGACAAGCAAGTATCACTCCCAATTGACTCCGCGGAGTAGCCATAACAAAATGGATACAAGGGGAGATGCTAACCAATGGAGAAGATCATATGTGTGAAGAGATACCGAAACAGATGTCGAAAGTTGAACAAAAAACCTGCAGGTACCCACAGAGGGATCAACGGTTGTGATCAAGCCCAGCCCTCCAAAGTTACATCCATCTGCATTCTGGCTGTTCTGTTGATAATAGCTGTTGAAGGTGTAGGAGATGTTACCCGGCCAACCAATGTCGAAACATGATCCTCCGCGGGACAGCGCGCTGCAATCAGATGCAGAGCATGCATATGACGCTTGTGCAGTTGCATTGGATAAATCTTTGTTGTTGTTCACCACACACCATTTCGAAGGAAGGTAATGGACATTTTGGCCATTTACCATTTTTCTTGAGCCCTGCCCAAAGTCTACATTGTACTTTGCTTGTCCATCGAATGTGAACACTCCCCAGTGTCTCTCGAAATTCCCACTAGCCGTGCCTCTCTTGTCTTCATCCAAAAGGCTCATTAGGTAAGTTTGGAGCGGTAGTTTTTTGGACTGTGGTGAATTTCCAGATTTTCCCTTAAGGTGTTCCACAAGCCCTTTTAAGAATACCTCTGCATTGGATGGTGTAGCATTAGCAGCACCATCCGTTGGCCAACCGATACGCCCAATGATTATATCCAATTCGGGAAATCCAGCGCTGGACAGCGCTGACTCTAGAGTTTCATAGATTAACTCAAAGCTGCTTTTGTATGCCACGTGACTTGGGCCCACATTTTCCTTGAAAAGAGCAGCATCAAGGGAGACATTCTTGTTTTGAAGGTAACTCTGAAAAGGGGAAATCGTCACAAATAGAGGGGATTGATGGTGGCTAAGAAACTTCAGGACTTGAACCATGGTTTTGTTGATGTCTGTTCTGAAATTTCCTCTTGGTGGCATTCCAGATTCAGACTGAATCGCATCAAAACTGCATGGGATTGCCACTTTGATCTCTTTCGCAAAGTTGGCCTTGGCTAATGCTGTTTGAATGTTTGTGGCTGCCCCAACCAGAAAAGGATAGAACTCCGTGCCATAAGTCTCAAGGAACGGCTCATCTCCAACCAAAACATACCTGTGAATGCATGTGCAAGCAATGTGTAAGGGTCTGTTTGGATATGACTGGGTTGCCATAAGTAGAATGTTTCTAACAATGAATAACGGGCGATTGAAATGTTGCATTTTTCTTTGTTAAAATGTAAAACCAATCACACGAAAATAACTCACTGTTACCATTTTTTTTCATTCCCAAACCTTTTCCTGGATCCATACATACCATAACACATTCTTAGAAAAGAAAATTGTCCTCTTGTATCAAACATTCAGGATTGTAATGTCACGCAGCCACATAAACACAAGGATTACGAAATCAACCGAACATTTAATGCTAAGGGGTTGTAGTGTTGTACTAACCACAACAAGATCACACTCCAAATGCAATGAATTTCCCAATGTAAATCCCTAAAACCAATCAATACAACAAAATCCAAATTGAACTATCATTCTTTCTTTCTTTCTTTTCAGCTTAATTTTACCTAGAGCTCGTAGATGGGAGTCAAAAGCCTGTAGTGTGGAAGTTGAAGTCTTAAAGTATTTTTTTTAATATGAACTGAAATCTAAAGTGTGGAATCTCATAACTATAGTCTAGATAATTGGAGTTATAAGTTGAAATGAGAGACTGTTAAACCAAGCTCAGAATCCAGGAATGAAAAAAGAACCTACTGCATTCGGACACGAGAAGAACCTTCAGCGAAGTATCTGGTGATGTTATCGTGAACCCAGCTCTGGGCGGCCTTCAAAGAGGAATTCAAGCTGCGAAGCATGGAATCGGGGATGCCCACCGTGACGTCAATGTTGGAACCGGATAGAGATTCGAGAGCTTCTGGATCTGCTTCGGGGAGCTTCACCTTGGTGATGCTATTGGCCTTGAGAATTTGCACCGCCGTCTCCGCCGGGAGAGGGTGAGACGCCGCCCTGCCCCAATTCACCCCTAGGGCTTCAGCGATGGCTGGATAGAAGGTCGGGAGGGTCTGGATTAGAATCCATGTGAGTAATAAGCTACTCGGAGACGCCGCCATTGATGGTGCTGCTAAACCAAGGAGGCTAATCGACTTTGTCCGCAAAATAAGAAACATTTTTTTAATTTATTATATTTAAAAATTAGTATATAAATAAAATGTTAAATTTATATATTTAAGAATTATGTTAAAATTTACAAAATAAAAATAAGAAGTGACAATAATTATTAATATTATTAAATAAACAATGAAAAACGTAAATAAATAAAAATTATCGTGAATTTTAAATAATTTAGAATGACATCTATTGTAAGAATAGGACGGAAGAAATATTTACTTTTAGAGATTGAAATTAGAAATTTTACCGGATTAACTTTCTTGAGTGCATGAATTTGTTTTACTGTCTTATAGGGAGTATCTCAATTTATAAAAACTTTGTAGCTTAAAAGATTGTTTCATTGTAATATTTCGTCATAAACATCACTAATATAATGTATTATTTTCTTGATTTTTTTTATTTATACAATTCATAAATTTTTTGTTTAATACAAATTATTTAAAAACTATTACTAAAATAGATGATAGACGAATCGTATGTGATGGATAGATCAAATATTGAATGGCACACACACACACATATATAAATATAACAGATGACAAATGGATCGCATGTGATTGTTATATATTTTAAAATTAGATAATTGTTCGAACTCCTAGACATGGCCGGTCAAGTTTTGAGAAAAAGTGAATAGTCATATTTACAAGTCTCTAAATGATCATGTCAAAAGGTGATCGGTCAAGTTTTGAAAAAAAGTGACCGACCAAGCTTACATAGTTGCCCGGTCAAATTTTATAAAGTTGTTCGGTCATCTTTTCATAGTTCTCATTTCTTAAAATGAGTCGATAGTATTTACCCGATCATGAAGTGGAAAAAGGTGGCCCGTCATTATTAGCATGCAGGGACACGAGATGTATCTCCATGAAGTAGGGACCAACACTTTTGAATGGACAACACACGCATGTGACGACGACAGAGGCCCATTCAACAATCTAAAGCAGTGAAAGGTGTCTTGAAGCCCATCAATTTCTAGACACTATTTGCTATGCTAATCTTTGATTTTTCAAAAATTGAACAATATTAAAATTGTTATGTATTGATTGGTCTATGAGTCAACAATAATTATACAACACATGTGACTCATCCAATTTATAAATAGATGTTGTAGAGGAAGAAGTGGATTCAATTCTACTCATTCAAATCAATACATGCTTAAAACAAAATAAGAAATATATTCAGACATAGAAAATCTACCTCAACCTAGGTTTTACTTTGCTACGTTCTAAATTTTAGTCTTTTACTTAATATTTTCGTCTCATATAATCTGACAAGTTAAGTATATTTTATCAGACTTGTCTTGATTACTTTCTACCTAGTTAAATTTACACTGTTAGTATGATATTTATAAAGTTAATAAATGGATGTAAATGAAGCTCCACCCGACCAAAATACAACTCATTGTTATCCCTAACTTTGCTTTATAACATTGAGATTAGCTTTCAAAAAAAACATTGAGATTTCTACATATAGTTAAGATATGTTGAATAATTCTCAAAAATAAAGGACCGTCAATATATGCTCAAAAGCTTTGTCGTGAAACAATCTTTAAATATGGAAGGTCATGAATATATTTTTTCACGGAGTTGAGTATATGTGAAAATCTTTAAGTTATAAAATTTGGTTTTTGAGAAATTACTCGAAATTACTCTTAAATTTCTTTTGTAAAAAATTTTAAGAAATTATTTTATTATGTTTATATGCTACACAAATTAGATATAATTAAATATTAAACTTTATTTTGCTTGATGTAAAAAAATTAAATTGAACAAATAAGGATTATTTTGAGACGAAGAAATGTTTTTTTTTCAAAAATTGATGTGCCGATGCCGGGTGTCACGTAGTCCATTTTTGTTTCACTTATAGCCCATTTCCTCTCAGGCCTAAAAACGGCCCAACACTTTGCGGTTCCTAGATAATCCAGAAAGTATATAAACGTAAAATGCTTTTCAGAAGTCTAGGGTTAGACTGGACAATCTCAAGAAGCGGCAGCGGAGCAGCACCGGCGGCAGGCGGCCGATCACCCGGGACTTAGATTTTCAGCTGACCACCCGCCAACATGGTTACTCTTTTCGCACCATAATCTCATTTTGTCATTATTGTTATGAGCTGATTTATGTGAACTGTTCTTTCGTCTCTGCCAATCCGATGCTCCATTATTCATTAACTGTTCACGAGGATTATTGAAAATGAATCAAAAATGGTAGATCAGGAATTAATTTTGCAAATTTGTCCGCCTTCTTCGTCAGTGAAAGACACGTTTTCCTTATGTTTTGAAAATTTGGGCAATTCTTAGCTTTCAGTGTATGGTTACAGTTACAATGAACTGCTTTGGTGGATTTATAATCACATACAAATGCTTTCTAGACGATTCACATTCAAACGACAGTGTCATATCTTGCAAAATGCATCAGATTCATCTTAAGTTGCATGAAGCCAAGAATGGGTGTTCATATGTGGATGGGATTAGGAACATGGGAACACCAACTTTTCCTAATTGGAAGAGGGATTTGAATGGCGAGACTTCTTCAAGTACCCAAACGGATACATTTGGGACACTAGAAAAGGCGCTTATATGAATTTTTTTTGCAACATAGGATTCCTCAACTTGTTTCATGAAAGACTTATCATCTGTAAATATGGTTTTATTTACACATCTAATAATGTTGTTTCATGTTTAGTTTTAATGTGTCTGTTGTATTTATTTGCTGTCCATAACAGGCTAGAGGTTTGAAGAAGCACTTGAAGAGGCTAAATGCCCCCAAACATTGGATGCTGGATAAACTCGGCGGGGCATTTGTAAGTTGATGAACATACACATGCTCTTATTTGTCTAAGTAGTTGGGTTCCTTGATTAATATTCTCTAAGAGTTGTTGCCATTAAATTTATGTTATTTTAAATGTTTACTTTATAGGCACCTAAGCCTTCTTCTGGACCACACAAATCTAGGGAATGCTTGCCTTTGATCCTTATCATTCGGAACAGGTTGAAGTATGCCCTCACATACCGTGAAGTCATCTCCATTTTGATGCAGCGACATGTTTTGGTAGACGGTAAGGTTAGGACAGACAAGACCTATCCTGCAGGTTTCATGGGTAAGTGAATGTCAACTATTGCTATATATATTCTTTCTGTTGCTTCTATGGAATATGATCATGTTCTTTTATTGTTTTCAGACACTTAGTTTTTTTTACTTGACTGAAATTTTCAGATGTTGTTTCAATTCCAAAGACAAATGAGAACTTCCGTCTCCTCTACGATACAAAGGGACGTTTCCGGCTTCACTCAATCAGGGATGAGGAGGCTAAGGTGAATATTTTGTATAGCTGTTGTCTTCACTTTTCTATTATTGAGTACTTACAGAGTATAGCATGTGAGGCATCTGTAGGAGAAGTAAGGTCCATTTGGTGCCTGAAAAATGAAAATTTTATAATTAGGATGCAAAACAAAGGAGAAACCTGAAGAAAAGAGCTAATCATATTTCATTTGACTTTCATTCTCCTTGATAAAATTAATTCAAGATTATAATTTTCTTCAGCAAATTTATCATGTCATAGCATATTACCCTTAGTGTAGAAAAATATTTTCAATACTTGAGGTACTTAGTTTAGTGTTTGATGTGCTTTTACATTGCAAGCTTATGTGTTAAGTAAATGCCATCCTCATCTTTTGTGCTCATTTTCAGTTCAAACTCTGCAAAGTCCGTTCTATCCAGTTTGGAAAGAAGGGAATTCCATACCTCAACACCTATGATGGTAGGACCATCCGCTACCCGGACCCTCTTATCAAGCCCAACGATACAGTAAAGTTGGACTTGGAGTCCAACAAGATTGTGGACTTCATCAAGTTTGATGTTGGGAACGTGGTCATGGTGACCGGTGGAAGGAACACGGGGCGTGTTGGAATCATTAAGAGCAGGGAGAAACATAAGGGAAGCTTCGAGACCATCCACGTCCAGGATGCCCTCGGCCACGAGTTTGCCACCCGACTTGGGAATGTTTTTACTGTGGGTAAGGGCACCAAGCCCTGGGTTTCTCTCCCCAAGGGGAAAGGTATCAAGCTGACCATTATTGAAGAGGCAAAGAAGAGGCTTGCTGCCCAGTCTGCTCTAACCGCATGAGGAAGATGTACACCCTCTTGACGTGGTTCTTCCATTGCTCGCTCATCTGTTATGAAGAAAAATTCGATTCAAAAGAAATTTTGTTTTGCAGATGGGGCTACCGATACTTCTTTTCATGAATCACAAGTCTAAAGCTGTCTCATTTCCTTTTTACTTTTTACAACTTCTCTCATTTAGATGTGTACTGTTTTCAAGGATTCAAAATCCTATGCTTTTTTCCCAGCTATGAGTATAAAAGAGTTTTCCCTTTTTATCTTAGTTATTCACTGTCTTCTGTGTGAGAGCATAATGGTTTAGTCACTTTAGTCAGGAAGAGTGAATTTCAAAGATTCCCATGTTGAAGACATTTTTCTATTGAAGACATTTAAAACTTGTACTACACATTTATATCTATATTATAGACTTTGAATTGCATCATCTTTGTCGAGAAAAACAATTCCAAGAGTGGTTTATTTTGAAAAAATAGTACCAATAATTCAAGTCATAAAGAGAGTTGCTTGAAAATAACCTGTAATTTTGATGTTACTAATAATTCAAAGTTTACATTAGTGTGTCAAAGAGTGATCAAGACACTAATGTTGTTAGCAATCATTAGTTTTTTTTAATTATGATCCAATTAAACCACTTTAAGGCTCCGTTCCGTTCAACTTATTTTTTCTGATCTGGTCTGATCTGATTGGATCTGATCTGATCTGATTGGATCTGATTTGATCTGATTGGATCTGATCTGGGTCTGATCTGATTAATTATGATTTAATTTAAAATTTCAAATCAATAATTTAATTTGACTTTATAATAACGTTTGAAAATTGTAATGATAATTCATATTATAATATAATCAATATTTTTTATTTAATGATTCCTTTTTAATAAAATAAAAATAGTTAATTCATATATTAGAATAATCATTCATATTATAATGTAATAATATTTTTTATTTTATGATAATTTTTTTGTAAAATTAGAATTATACATTGGAATAAATATTTAATTTAGATATACATTTAAAAGTAATTAAATTTAGATAATCAATATATAGAAGAGATAGTATTTTTATTAAAATATTTCATTCTTATAAAAGATCAAAAGTTTAGAAACTCGAATTACAAGTAGCAATAAAAATATATTTTAAAAGTAGAATTAGATTGACATTGTCAATGTATTTTAAAACTAATTTTTCCGACGTCTAATAATTAAGGATTACTTTCTCAGCTTTTTATTTAACCTATTTCTAAAGTTTATTTTCTTTTTCATTTTTAAGAACAATAATAATAATAATAATAATAATGATGACGATGATGACGATGATGATCATAATAATAATAATAATAATAATAATAATAATAATAATAATATAATAATAATAATAATTCTTGATGAGATCTTATTTTAATAAGTCTTGATCTGATCTGGTCTGATTGGATCTGATCTGATCTGATCTGATCGGATCTGATCGGATCTGATCTGATCTGATCTGATTGGATCTGATCTGATCTGATTCGATCTGATCTGGTCTGATCTGATCTGATCTGTTTTTAATAAGAATAAGAAAAAATAAGAAAAAATAAGTTGAACGGAAGGGGGCCTAAGTCAATTGAAATTAAAAGAACGTATTTATCAAAATTGGGCCGGAAATAATCTTTAGTCATTTATCTTATTTTCTTAAAGAAATATTTGCCATAAATAACACTAAAATTTAAGTCATTTCTATAAATAGCATTTAAATTATTTTATTTCTTAAATAACACTTAATAATGTCTAGAAAGAGAAATAATGACCAGTGATGATGGACATTTACTTGAATAATGACTAATAGATAATGACTAAAAGTGTTACATTGAAAAAAACACATATGATGCTATTAAAAGAAAAAACACATATGATGCTATTCCCTAAACGGTACACTTGATTGCTTGGTGCTCATTTTAACTGATATTGGGCCTGTTTGGGAATAGCGTTAGAGATTAGCGTTAGCGTTTTGGATAACATTTTAACGGTGCAGATTATTTTGAAAACGCTGACCGTAGATAGACTTTTCAAAACGCTAACGCTATTCTCAAACATGCCCATTATTTGTAGGGTAAGTTTCTAGACCATAATTATTTATCTTTATTTTCCAATACAAAGTTGATAGAATAATACTAAGTTGTCTAAGTTTGACATTAAAGATGACACTATGAGACTTTTACTTGTACAAAGAGTAATTGTCGGTGAAAACATTGTCAGAAATAGTGTACGAAGTGGTGTACACCTAGCACTAGTCAAAGAGGTATACAACGTAGTTTATTTGACACTAGTGGTGTCAACCCGGTGTCATTTTGGTATTATTGTAACATGTTCTTTTTCAATAAAAAACTTAAAATAACACTAAACTTGATAATGTTAAACTTTTTTTCACAACGGCAATATACATTGGTGAAAACTATTTTCTTGTATCTTGGATAAAGCAATGTGTTATGGTGGCGTGAGGAGGGCTTGACTACCTCCTTTACGCCCCCACTCTCCATAACACATATGGCGTGAGGGGGCGTCGACCCTTGGTGACTAGCATCCCTTTTCTTCACCCACTTTTTTTTTTTATTTTTCAATCAATCAAAATATAAAGACATTCACTTTAAATAATCAAAATAATTCATACATTCACCTCATCACGCGGTAGTCACGTCTCTCTTTAAAACTTCATAACGTACATGTACTCACACTCACATGCTTCTTACGTGGCACCTCATCAAATTCCACCCAACACATTATTTTTTAGTGTTAAATTTAGTATCATCGAATCCTTTATATTATTATAAGAGGTAAGTTATCACTCATTTTTTATAGTATAAAATACTTTCATCTAGAGGAAATCAAATAGGAGACATATAATCTCATATTGTGTATGATCCCAAGAGATATATTGGGACGTACTACATCTAGCAATAAATGAGTAATTACAATCAAACTTTTAATAACTCGTAAAAAAATGAAAAGTTACTATTCTAACCATTCGTTAACTTTTATTTGTTTTTATGTTTTTATTGACCAATTGAGAAAACTTTTGATGTAATTTTTGAATGTGTAAGTTTCCTTTTTTATACCATTATGGAATTACATGAAATTAAAAGTTACAAAATTTTGTAAATTTTACGAATTGCATAATTTAATGGGAGAAAGACTAAAGTAGGACTAAAACATTGAAAATATACCAAAATAGGACTCCTATATTTTTATTCCTGAAATAGAATTTAAAATGCATTTACATTACTAAACATAGTCATGTACATTTTCAAAAAGTATAGTAACGTGCACATGTACAATGTCACATTACCACAGTACAAATTTTATTTCGAGAACAAAACATGAAAATCATATTTCGTATTTTTTTCAATATTTTAATTTTGTTTACTCTTGCCTAATTTAATTTGGAAGGGAGAGAATAAACATGTTTTGTGGGAAATCAGCCAAATAATTTCATTTTCTTTCATTTGTCGCAAGCATGCTATAGAGTCAGACTCTTTTTGTATGTTCTTCATTCCCTCCCCGCCCCTCCATCATCAACGCGAAAAGAAGAACAGGACAGAAGCAGACTAAAAGAAAATGGTACCTTCTGATATTTCATCCATCGCCCTATAACCAGAGAGACCTTCACGCCCATTTTTAATCTCACATTTGTACTCTCTCCTTCTTCCCTCGCCGTCTCCGTCTCCGGCAGACCTGAAAAGCAGAGACAGCCATGGCGGCAGCGCTGGAATGCTGGTCCAGCCGAGCCAGTACGGACGAGGACATGGCGGAGCAAGTCCTCATGAGAGCCGGCGACAGATCGGAAGGTGCGCTGAGGAACGCCGCATCTTCCTCCTTCGATGTGTGCGGAGGCGGTGCCGGCGGCCTCAAGGAGTCGTCGGCGATGCAGAAGCGGTTCCAGAAGCTGGGCAGGAACGTTTCCGAAGCCATTGCGTCGCTGAAGAACTCGTTCAACATCGATTCTGTCCGCGAATCTCCTGCTCCGCCTCCTTCTCCTCATCCGGCCGGACGTACGGAGGGATGCCGGAAGCAGTTTTGGGCCGGCGTCGTGCGCAGCCTGACTCAGCTCTACCCTGGCAGTCAGCTTCCCGAGAGACTCGTTTCCAACATCCGCAAGCATTACGACTCTTTGCCTCTCAGGTTAACCCTCCCGGCTATACTGTTCTGCAGATTTACTGCTTCGATTTATTATTTCCCGAAAAAAAAATCCGACGATTCATCATCTCTTATAGGGGGCTTTTTCCTCATTTGTGATTGTAGTTACGCGCAAGCTGGTTTTGAAATGAAGGATGTATTTCTACACATCAAATTGCTTGAACAAGCGTCAATGGAGGATCAACCGGCAATAATGATACAAGAGGCGTCTGAAGAAGACGAAGAAGTTCATGGGTCGGGTGTATATAAGCTGACATTCGCTTGCAGTTCTTCTATTTCTTGGCCGGCCATGTCTGGGGCCCTTGATAGTGCGTCGATTTCTTGTAGAAAAACACAGATCTTCGAGAAGAAAGGGTTCACATTAGGGGTAGTTTTGCTTTTAGTTCAGCAAATTGATCAGGAGAGAATTTTCAGAACTCGGATTGAAAATGCTCTCAAATCTGCTCTCAAGAAGCCAAAAAATAAGAAGCTCCCTTTCCGGCTTTGTGGGTGTCAAGAACAGAACACTCCCGGGAGAGAGTTTGGGGAGGTTGAAGATGAGGACTGTGGTCAACCAACTTGCAGAACTGCAAGAGATGATACCAGCCCGGAAGCACCTTTGCACAGCTTTTCGTTTATAGTATCTGTAAATGAATGGCAAACGGTGCAATCCAGTGGGAATGAGATTGAGAAGTGGCTTTTGAGCCCAGATATGCTCGAGTTCACTGACCAGCTTGGACCTTGTACCTTCAAGGGGGTATACAAGGGAAAGCGAGTTGGGATCGAGAAGCTCAAAGGCTGTGACAAAGGAAATGCGTATGAGTTTGAGCTTCGAAGAGATTTGTTGGAGTTGATGACTTGCCAACACAGGAGTATATTGCATTTCTACGGCGTGTGCATTGACGATGATCATGGATTGTGTGTTGTGACTAAGCTAATGGAAGGCGGATCCGTTCACGATTATCTCTTCAAGAATAACAAGATTCAAACTAAAGAGATTATGAAGATTGCGTGCGATGTAGCTGAGGGGCTCCAGTTCATGAATGATCATGGAGTTTCCTATAGAGACCTTAATACTCAGAAGATCTTATTAGACAAATATGGGAATGCTTGCCTCGGCGACATGGGAATTGTCGCTGCTTGCAATGGTGGTGGTGAAGCTATGGAGTATGAAACTGATGGCTATAGATGGCTAGCTCCCGAGGTTTGTTTCAAACGCTACATTCTTTCCTGCATTCGTGGTTATTTGTTAGTATTCTTGTGCTTCCATCGCTTGTTCTTTGAGTTTTTTGTGCCATTTACCCCCAAACTCTTCAAAAAGTTCACGGATATCCCCTAAGCTTTTAAAACTGCACCAATAGTCCCTTAACTTTTAAAAATGTTGCATCAATGGTCCCTATGTGCCAGATTTGAGAGTACGTTAAATTGTTAATCATACACATGCACAGATAAACACATATGAATGTGCATATATGTATGATAAGCCATCCAGCCTTTTGAAACAATTGCCCTATATATTCCTGTGTGGAACAGTCCTAGATTTCTATGTTTTCTTGCCATTTTTGTACTTTTGACTAAGAATAGCTACTCCATATTCCTGCCAATCTAGCCAAAAGAGAAAGAAGATGGAAAGATATTAATATGACAAATATATAATGACACATTGTGGGGTTGTTATTTGGCTTGTTACACATTGATGATACAGTTATATGACAGAAAGGGCTTATCTTAGAATGAAAACTTTATGGTGTGCATCATTATGTCAGCATAGCATGTGCAACTAATTGTCATGATGTGTTTGCTCTATGCAACTATGACTAATCTGTTGCATGATTACGAAAACACAAGGTATAGAGTTTTGGGTTTCTCACCATTAGATGTAATTGTGAGCTGGCAAGCACTTCCTTTTTGTAGTGACCACATATAGTCCTAAATCCTAATGACCAAATAAAATAAACCAGGCTTTGTGTGCCATATGTCCCTCCTTTTTGTGTTGTTGCCTTATTAGCAATTTAGTAATAATTATAATTATAATAATATGGAGTAATATAATTACTGATATTATTATTATTACCTCACCTGTACTAAAATTATCTTCCAAGTCTCTTTTATTGGGATCTCGTAATGATTTCGTCCCATTACTTTCAAGGATGGGTTGTGTGGTTCAACTTAACAATCGTGCCATTTCAATATGAGAATATAATTTTAGGACGGAGGCAGTAAATTTTCTGCTCTTTTAAATTTGTGTTGTCATGACCCCCTCCTCTTCCCACAAGTAACATGTAGTATATATCTTTGTATGCAACAGATCATTGCCGGTGACCCAGAAAATGTTGCAGAAACATGGATGAGCAACGCGTATAGTTTCGGTATGATATTATGGGAACTAGTGACGGGGGAGGAAGCGTATTCCTCCTATTCTCCGGTGCAGGCTGCCGTTGGGATTGCTGCTTGTGGCCTTAGGCCTGAAATCCCAAAGGACTGCCCCCAAACTCTTAGGTCTTTGATGACCAAGTGTTGGAACAGTTGCCCTTCAAAGCGCCCTCCCTTCTCTCACATTGTATCAACTTTGACCCCATCCCAGCAGCAATAATAGCTCCCACTTTTCATGGCGTCTTTTGGGTGGGTTTATACTTGCAGGAGTTGAAATTCCATGCCAAAAGACTTGGGTCTCTTCTGTCTGGGATTTATTATATCTGTCTATTCCAACTCATTACATCAAAAGAAAAAAAGTCAAGGGTCCAGGACATAAGATGCACGTTTTCCCCCATTTGTGCCATTTTTCCCCCCTTCTCTTTTTGGTTCCTTTATTTTAGCTGTCAACTAAAAGACCTGATTTTTCTTCTTGTAATTATTATATACATATCCACACTTGTACCGCCACTAACAATCTCGAAGATTTATTGGCCAGACTCAAGTAGTAAGAACAGGTGAGATTGGGCTGCAAGCAAGCATCTCTCTATTACGGAGTAGATTTTATTAGTAGTGGCAGTGTGAGAGTTCTACTTTTTGTAATAGCTCCTTGTGCGCACCGAGCATGTGTCGGCCTCTCTAAGGATGAGACTGAAATTATACCATGAGTTATTTCTCTTACAATCCTGTTGGGCCGGGATGTGGGTGCGCCCGGGGTGGGCATTCCACCTTTTAAAAAAACATAGATCCCATGGTGTCCTTCTAGTACTCGCTCAGAACTAGATTGGGAGGAGATAAAGTGAGATATAATCTTAGACTAAACGATAACTCAAGAACCTTATAATTGTGCATATTGGATAGTATGTCTATTCATTTTCTGACTGACACATTGCATCGTATGAATTGTAGCTCTACCACAAGAAACTTGACCTCCAATTTGGACATACGGATTAGTATACACTATTTGTTCGTTACTCTTTGGGTCATATCCAACTTGAGTTGGTTTGGCCCTATGGATTACTAAGTCTTTTTTTTATCAATAGGGTGACTCGTATTCAAAATTTCTTACAAAAAGATAATCTTAAGCAGTGGCGGACGCACTTTATTGGAGTTGGGGGCATATGCCCCCTACTAATTTTTGTTATAAGGTAAAAGTTTTTTTTTAAAAAAAAATTATGTACATATGCCCCCAACAAAAATTAATGTGATCCCATTTAATCAAGTTAAATTAAATTTTTTATTGATTTTTTTAGTAAAGTGTATTTTATTACACATAATTAATTGTTTATGAAATAAAATTTTACATTACCTATTAATAAATGTTTTACATTCAATAAATGGTAGAAATAAAATCTAATATTTTTTTGTCATCTCATATATTTCGGGGGCAACGCCCCCGGACTCCCGATCAAGTGCCTCCATCTACCCGAATTCCTGGATCCGCCACTAATCTTAAGTGTATACTATTTACCATTGGACCACTCCAAGAGGTCACATTACATTTATAACTGCATGCATGAGGGGTTGAAAAAGCAATGGCTAGAGACCAAACCAATGGAGCTCGTTGGAGGTGGTGGCCCGTGGGGGGAGTCTAGAGGCTATGATTTTGAATATATGGGTTTTGATTTACTCTTTTGGTACAAATTCTAGGATTGTTCTTTTCAACTAGTCTAATTAGTTTAGATTTGCTTCCATTAAGTTCTAATTTGATCTGGTTGCAGTTACTTTTAAAAATATTTTTGATTTACTCTGATTTCATTCTAATAAAAATAAGTAATAAGCAAAAAAAAAATTTATTTTTTTTCTTATGTTTGAAAAATTAATTGTGCATTTTGCACATTCAATAATAAAATATGATGAATTGTCTAAAATACTCCGTATAAAATATATGAGCACTGTTGACATAAATTAATACGACATGTCGTACTTCAACGAATCAAAAACAGCCTTGTCACACAGTGACATTCTAGTCGAGTGGCATGTATTTATTTTTCTCAAAGTTTACATTTTTTGACATATTTTAAATAGTCCGAGTCTTTTTTACTTTTTTTTGTAAAAATATGTATTTTGATGTGTATATAGTTTAATTGTTAAAATTAATTTTAATTATCTATTACATTGGGATGTATAGTCTTTAGTATAACGTTAAATTTGAAAAATATATTTTTAGGTTTAAAAAAAAAGGCTTATTTAGATTTTTATAAAAGGGGTTTGTATTTTTAGTTACAAAAAAAGGATTAGATGGGAAAGAAATAAATAATGCTGACCAACAAGAGGGTGGTTCTGTTGACATTGGCTAATAGTGTAGAAAATGATCCAACCTATTTTTTTGCCCGAAACCCGACTCGAAAATAGTGGGTATTGAACAAATATTATGTTGACCTTCAATTATTTATAAAAATAAGTCATGCTTGTGTAATGTAAACTTATTTTACATTAAAAATAATTAAAAGAATAAAAGATTTAACAAATTTTAAAACAAGTATGAATAATTTATCCAAAAATTATCATCATCCTTAAAACTCAATAAACTCAATTTTAGTATCTATAAATAAATGTACTACAATTTATCCTTATTTTCTGTTTTCTCAAATTAATCAACAAAATATAAGTTTGAATATTAAATACTATGGAATATATAAAAATACTTTTAGGAATGTTATAGATGAATTGACTGCATTGTTGACCTGGTTCAACCCGTTTTGACCGGTTGACCCTTGACCCACTTACCTCGCTGGCTCAATGTTCAATCTGATTTTCATAACATTGCTCCAAATGTGTGGCTATTATACATATTATTATGCAATGCATAATAGCCGCACATTTGAATGAGTGTGTGAATATGGGGCAGGGCAAGAGTGAGGGTTTAAGGGTGTAGGATCGGAACTATCGAATAGCGAACGGGGCACCCAAGGTGCTCCAAAAACTCAGTGACACTAAAGTGTCGCCGTTGGCCAGTGTCATCAGAACCTTGTTCAACGGCAACACACATGCAATGAAAAAAGTGGATGAGAGGATTACAAAAAAGATACTATGTAAAAAAAGAAAATGGATGTCTCATACTCTAATGTAATCTATATTTTCAGCGATAAATTTTGCCTCACACCTGCCTCGCAAATAAGAGTGCCTCGTCCCTTGCCATGTGTGTCAATATTTCCCTCGCACACTGTATTCTCTTCCACCCCGACAAAGTATATGATTTTTAAAAACTCTTACATTAGCAGGCTGTTTAAGTCAGATTCGAGTACGATTGGGTTTGACCCATTTTTATGGGTTGTTTCAGATTCGGTCAACATCAAATTTAGTCAACTTCATGTTCAATCAACAAAACATTTATTCAAAAACCCAATATTTTGGCGTTGGGTCTAAAACTAATTATACTCGAAATCAATAAGATTCGAAATTGATGATAGCTGATACCGATAAAACCTGAGACTGATTATGCATTTTCAATAAACATATTATAGAGTAATAATTATGTGCATAAGTGCAGAGTTACATTAATGTAATTTTAATTTCATTTATTTTACCACTTAAACGAGTTGGTTATATATTTAGACGATACTCCCTTCATTTTAATTGTTTTTTACAATTGAAATGTTTAATCAAAGTGCTACATATTTTGACCTTCAATGTGGGAGATGGACGCAAGATAATTGAGCAAGATATAAATCTAGCGAAAGTGATGAGAAAGTAGAAATGAGCTTATGTGCCAAATGGCTAAATATAGAGAAAAAATATGGAGAAAAAAAGGTTAAATATTACTCCCTCCGTCCTAAAACTTTCTTCCCAAAACATTATTCCAACTTCACGAGAATTTATATTTATTTGTGTTTTTTCATGGCCTATATGATAAAATAAAATATTCTTGTCACCACTTATATTGTTGAACTTTTGATGTGGTTTTTAAATATGTATGTTTTATTTTTTATTTCTATACCAATATTTAAATAAAATAGATAGAAAAAACTTGAGATTTTTCTTCGTTTTACGCAACGGAAAGAAAGATATAGGACGGAGGGAGTAATATATAGAGCGAAAATAACTAAAAAGATGAGAAGAGAGTGAAAAAAGAAAGAAAAAATCTCAAAGAGTATCATTTGGAAAACAGTAAGTAATCATTTACGTGATGATGGGTCTGTTTGGGAATAGTGTTAGAGATTAGTGTTAGCGTTGTGGATAAACTTTTAACGGTGTAGATTACTTTGAAAACGCTAACGCTAAACGCTTCCCGTAGATAGACTTTTCAAAACGCTAACGCTAATCGCTAACGCTTTTCCCAAACAGACCCGATAACTTGATAAATATTGTGTGACTAAAAAAGTAAACATGAAATTTTAAAATTAAATATAAAAACAATATATATCCAAAATATATTAGAATCGAAACGTGTCCGAAATTAGAATAAATCTGAAACCAAAATATAACCCAACTCATTTATATTAGGACTGATCCAAAATTGAATCGAAACAAAAAATTGTACAAACTAAATTAAAATGAACCGGATCAAACTGAGTACTCCCTCCGTCCTTGAGTAATTATCCACGTTTGACTTTCTTCGGTCAAAATTGGTAAAATTTGACTTCAAATTTAATAAAAATAAGATTAGATATTGATAAAAAAAATTAATTAGATTTATTATACAATATAGTTATAAAATATTATTTTATCTAATTAATATACAATATATTTTATTTAACTATAGGCCAAATGTTGAAAATATTTGACTGAAAAAAATCAAAACTGGACAAATACTTTGGGACGGATGTAGTATAATATATATCTCAAAAATATCCCAACAAAATAAGTTAGGACCAAAATTGTTGGGATTCCTCCAAGTCCCACACCGGATGAGTAGGAGTAAATGAACCAAAATATATAGGTTCACCCAACTCCATTAGTATGAGGCATTGTGGGAGGTGCCCAAAAACAAATCCGTGAGGGCTTGGCCCAGAGCAGACAATATCATACTAATGCGGGGTTGGGGTGAGGGCACGCGCAGTCCCAACATGTGGTATCGGAGCCTAGGTTCTTGCGGGCGGGAGTAGCGGACTGTGCAGTGTGGAAAAATCTCGGTGTGACGGTGTAACTAGGACCAAGACCAAGAAAGAGGATCTGCAGGTGGTGGTGCCTTGTGTCGAAAGTCTTCCCGACGAGAGGAGGCCGGGCGGCGCGTCTCGTGAAGTTATAGTCACGACGGTACAAGATGATTTGGCGGATCAAATGGTGTAGCCCAGTGAAGGAAAGATCTGCGGTTCGAGCCTTGCGTCGAAAGTCTTCCCGACAGGAGGTCGGGCGGCGTGTCCCGCAAAGAGTGTGCGGCGGTGCAAAATGGTTAGCAGATAAAGAAAAAAAAAGGAGATTACCGCTGGAGGGGAGGTCGGAAGTTGTGTGGTCCTTGGATGAGGGAGGTTTGTTGGGATTCCTCCAAGTCCCACACCGGATGAGTAAGAGTAAATGAACCAAAATATATAGGTTCACCCAACCCCATTAGTATGAGGCCTTGTGGGAGGTGCCCAAAAACAAATCCGTGAGGGCTTGACCCAAAGCGGACAATATCATACTAATGCGGGGTTGGGGTGAGGGCACGCGCAGTCCCAACAAAAATCGATCTAAGTAATGTTATTGCTAGATCTAGTAATCAAGACCTATTTAGTTCAATTTTTTTCACCGATCTGATTATAATTATATTTTTAAAATTGTTTTTGGTCTAGTCAAATTTTAATAAGAGAGTGTTTGGGAGTGCTTTGAAAATAATTTATAGCTTTTACTACGTATTTTACTGAAACATAATTTTAAATTTTTGGTAATCTAATATAGCTTATATATTATAGCTTTAGAAGTAAAAATTAAGATCTAGAAGTAATTTTTATCAAAACTAAAAATACCCACTTTCTGTTTTTAAATTATGACTTCTACTTTTCTATCACTCAGCTCACTTCCTAAGTGACAATGAGACGGTGTTTGGGAGTGTGGTGAGTTATGTAAAAGTAGAAGTCATAATTTAGAAGCAGAAAGCATGTATTTGTAGCTTTGCTAGAAAGCACTTCTGAGCCTTAATTTTAACTTCTAAAGTCATATTTTATAAGCTAAAGCAGATTAGCAAACATTTAAAATTGTGTTTTAATAAAGTAGAAGCTATAAATTATATTCAAATGCAATCCCAAACACCCTCTGAGTCTGTTTGGAAATAGCGTTAGCATTTTAGATAAATTTTAACGATGTAATTATTTTGAAAATGTTGTAAATAGTTTTTTGGGACACTAACTATAATCTTAGCCAACAGGACACTAACTATAATCTATTCCCAAATAGGCACAACAAAAGCTTAACCAACGTTCTTTATTAACAAAAGCGCCTGAGCCTCTCTCTCTCTGGATCGAGATCTCAACTCAATACCGCCTGCCCTTCTCCATGGAGGCCTAAAGAGAGGGGGTATTTCCAAAACCCTAACCCAAGCTTTCCATTCAAATCCCATAAATACCCTCCCCCCTATGAAATTTCTTCCCCAAGTTACTGCTTCTAGAGCTGAAATCCCACAAACCTGCAATCTTCCATCGGGAATCTTGACTGCACCGCTTTCTCCTTCTCCGATTCCATACCTTTCCTCTCCTCTGCACCAATCGGTACTTTCCTCGCTCTTTTTTTTTCATCTCTCTGTTTACATATTCGTTGCTTTCTTGATCATTTCAGAATCAATCGATTGAAATGGAACTGTTTACGAGGATCGGTAGATTGCTTGTTTTCATTGTATCTCCGGTCATCGCTGCACTCGCGTGCTTGAATTGTTCGGATCTCAGTTTTCTCACCGTTTTCCTGGTTTTGATCATTTCCATGGGGGTTTTTGGATTTTTCAGCAACTCGTTGCACTATATGCTTCCTAGAAAGAGAGCTGTGGAAGGCCAGGTTGTTGACGGTTGCGTTGATCCGGAGAACCTTCTCAAGAAGCAGCGCACCGGTTGCCTGACATCATCTGGAGCTGCGGACAAGACTAGCGGCTCCTGCTGTACAGTCATCACGGGGAACAACAGTTCCAGCACTAACGGTAGCTCTAGCGGCAGTAAGAGTGGTCGCGAACCTTCACTGAAGGACATGGCGTTCGATGATGGCAATCCTCATGACATTGACGAGGATCTCCATAGCAGGCAGCTTGCCGTCTATGGCCGTGAGACGATGCGTCGTCTCTTTTCTTCCAATGTTCTTGTTTCTGGATTGCAAGGCCTTGGTGCTGAGATCGGTATGGTTTTCTACACTTGATAGTATCATCTTGCTATTGATTTTTACTCTTGATAGTACCATATTGTTATTCAGTTTTTGCTCCCTAGATTCTAGCCTATTTCTCATATCAGGCTTTGAGTTGTGTACTGTACATTCTTATGGATTTAGTTATAGCACTGATTGAGTGATTTAGTGAAATCGTGATAGTGTGCAGAGTAGTTCTTTCCATTCAGGTTTCTTAACTATTTTGCACTTCACATTTTAAATTCATCGCTACTAAGGTTTTCATGTATGTGGCATACTAAAGTTATTGTAATATGTGATTCCATTACTGATCTTTCTTTCTATTAAAGCACTTAAAGCAGTACTTCAAGGGTCTCTCTCTTCAATTACCTAATATGGTTTGGGCTATTGGTGACATTTTTTTAATGTGTTGCTGCTTTGGTTTAAGCCCTGTTTTGGCAACCAACTGTTGGATGTCAGCTGGTAGCCGATAGTTGCTTGTGTAACTATTTCAGAAAAAGTGTGGTGCAATGAGCTTTGTTTGGTAGATTCATGTAAAAATTTGTTACCAAAAGGCTTGAGTTGTCAACCCACTTTATGGAACCGATAAGCTTGCCCAAGAAGTTGTTTACCAAACATATTTAATAGATGTTTGACCTAAGTCAGACATCTAATTTAGTCTGAAAGTCTCTTTTTAAATTAGAAACACTCTAAAAGCTTTGTTCCAACTCGCCTTAGTCTACACAGTAACACCATGATATACACTATTTCTTTCTCCGCTCTGCAGCTTTGCTACTGTCTATATAGTATGGAGTAGTGAATATTCTATTTTATGCCCATCATTTCATAACGTCCTTGTGTTTTGAGATCATTTTGGTGTGTCGAGGTTTCTTTTGACTGTCTAGTGTTCTTTTAGGCATAGATGTCTTAACTCTTAAGCGCATATATTCACAAGAGCATTTCATTTGGTTAAACTCACTTCATAGATCTAATGTACTATTTTGTAAATTTATACTCCTTACAAACTATACTTTGTATTAAGCAATTGCAGTAACTTGCAACATCATTTTCATCAATGTTTTAGTGTTAATCACACTAATTTGTATCTTGAATATCTGTATTTGTAAGTTAGATAGTTAGATGGCTAAACCTACTTCACTTTCTGTCTTCTTCTTCTGATAAGTCTAATCAACTAAGTTACTATTTCAAGAAACAGCAGTTATTTAATTGTGCCATTTAACCAATCTTAAAATCCACTTCCCTAGAAAGTTTGTTGTGCATGGAGTTTGTAAATCTTATGTGCAAGAGATGCACCATAGATCATAAGCAGAACATTGGTGAATTTATTTCTGTCAGCCGCGAGCTATTTTTTTCCCAAGCAAGCATATTTGATATCAGAATGTTTTTAATTATTGCAGCCAAGAATCTTGTCCTTGCTGGTGTGAAATCTGTGACGCTACATGATGAAGGAACAGTGGAGTTGTGGGATTTGTCAAGCAATTTTATATTCTCAGAGACTGATGTTGGTAAGAACAGGGCACTTGCTTCTGTACAAAAACTCCAAGAGCTCAACAATGCGGTTTTAGTCTCAGCTTTGACCACAAAATTAACAAAAGAAAGCCTCTCTGAGTTTCAGGTATTTTATTTCTTTCCATTTATTGTTTTCTGTAACTCTTGGTTTTTGTGCAAACTAATTGCTTGTGTTTCGTTTGTTAGCATTTTTGTTTTCACTTTTCTGACAATGAAACAACAATACGTGTTTGACAATGCTGTTTTTTTTAATTTTATTTTCAATGCTTTGAAAAATTGAGAAGTCTTGAGAACATACTGTAATTTTTTTCTCCTTGTGTATGCTAACATGTTTCTAAACTGACCATATTTATAAAGCAAGTACTGATATTATTTTAATACCCTGGGGTATGTGATTGATGGATTAGTGAAATTATTCCTTGTACTGTAATAGTCCAAGGTCTAATTTTACCTATCGTGGTGGCCTTAAACAGTTGTACGCACAAGTAAAACAAAGGAGTGATTTACGTGCGGTGAAAAGTAAAAGAGAATATAAAGGAAAATAAATAGTGCTCCACAATATAAAGGAGTTGGAATTGTGTTTTCTTACTTTGCTCTTCTCGCACTGTTTACATGATGCTCCTCCTCAACTCTAGTAGTCTTCTCTTTTTATAGTACTTACCCCTTACCCTCCTTAACCACCATATCTCCGGTGGTTAGAAGGAGCATGTCCAGGGAGATTTGGGGTGATCTCTCCGCCACCTCCGCAACTCTACTATCTCTTTTGTCATAACCAGGACAAATATTCCCCATCTTTTCATGTTCTTGACTATGATGGGAGAATATTTGCTCCCTGGACCCTTCCTCTTGGTTGCCATGCCTCCCTCCAACCCTAGGTTGGGGTTGTCTTTCTTTAACATATATGACCCGACCCAATTCTTTGGGTTGGGCTACTGACTGAAATGGGATGGACTCTCCCTAATCCATTTCCTCTCTCTTTTATACTTATTACTTTGGCCCGGCCTAGTTACCTATTACTTTGAGCCGGGCATTTACATTTAGTTATTATACGGACTAATCTATCCCGCTATTTATTTTGGGGGCCACATTCCCATCAGTGATATATCATTTTAAGTAGTACTACACTGCGTGCGACTCAAATCTCAAATTAGTGATATATATATATATATATATATATATATATATATATATATATATATATATATATATATAAAAGAAATTTTAGATAAAAAAAGACATGTGCCTTCGGCTTAAAATAATCTTCTCACTTTCTTGTTTGAACATTTTCATATAGTACAGGGACCTTACTTTATTCTCCTTTTGGTTTGTTGCAAAATAAACTTTACGGCTCCATTTGGTACACGGAATTCAAACTATGGAATTGGAATTGGAGACAATAATTCCAATTCTGTTGTTTGGTAGCACAAAAATATGTGGATTTGGAATTGGTAGTGCCAACAATGAATTGAAATTGAAGAATTCAATTCTATAGAATTTCAACTCCCAATTCAATTCCAATTCTGTCAATTCCGTATACCAAACGGACCCTACATTCCTTTTAAGGGAAGCATTGTGTCAGTTACAATATTACCTTCCTCTGCATAAATCTGAACTACACAATTCCTCTTTTTATTGAATTCCATAAAAAGGCAAATAAGAAGTTTAATTTGAGATGGATTGAATAATTTTTTTTATAATAGACATTTAACACAAAACATGAAATGTTATCAGAGTAACCCTTAGATTTCTTCACGTGCTAGCTATGTGTTGATTTTTCATATATCCATTAAGTTATGTGCCATATTTTCCATCGGTGTGAATACATGATTACATTGTTTAATGCTGGTACTTGTCTTTCAGCAACATTGTGGTGTGCTGTAAACACTAAGACATCATTTAAATTTCTGTGTTGAACTTTTTTTTCCACTCAAGTCAACACCATATTTTTAAGTCCTATCACTGTGAAGTTATTTTAGTGCATTGAAGTTACATGGCTGAGTAATATATAACTGTTGCACAGGCTGTGGTTTTCACTGATATCAGCTTAGAAAAGGCTGTTGAGTTTGATGACTATTGTCATACTCATCAACCACCCATAGCATTCATCAAGGCTGATGTTAGAGGCCTTTTTGGTAGCGTGTTCTGTGATTTTGGTCCTCAGTTCACGGTAGTTGATGTTGATGGTGAGGAACCTCATACGGGCATCATTGCCTCCATCAGTAATGACAACTCTGCTCTTGTAACATGTGTGGATGATGAGAGGCTTGAGTTTCAGGATGGTGATTTAGTTGTGTTTTCTGAAATTCGGGGCATGACCGAACTGAATGATGGAAAGCCAAGAAAGATTTTAGCCACTAGGCCTTACGCTTTCACTCTTGACGAGGATACAACAAATTTTGGTGCATATGAAAGGGGTGGTATAGTTACTCAGGTAAAGCAGCCAAAAGTTTTGAATTTCAAACCATTGCGAGAAGCTCTTGAAGATCCTGGTGATTTTCTTCTCAGTGATTTCTCAAAGTTTGACCGCCCTCCACTTCTGCATTTAGCATTCCAATCACTGGACAAGTTCAGGTCTGAGTTTGGACGTTTCCCCAATGCTGGCTCTGAAGATGATGCACAGAAACTTATCTCTATTGCCACTGTCATGAATGAGAGTGCTGGAGATTCAAAAATAGAAGATATAGACCACAAACTTCTCAGACACTTCTCATTTGGTGCGCGTGCTGTATTAAATCCCATGGCTGCTATGTTTGGTGGTATTGTTGGGCAGGAGGTTGTTAAGGCATGCTCTGGGAAGTTTCATCCTCTTTTTCAGGTTCTGTTTCCTTGTCCTGTACTCTTACGATCCTTTTGGAGCCTGGAAAATAATTACACAAGAAAATAGGGAGAAAAACTAGAATGAAATACATCCTTTGGGGTGGGGGGATAGAAGACAGGCTACAATTCACTAGTTTTATATAGAAAGCTGTTCAAACTCGTTAATTTTTCCCTTGTATAAAAACTAAAACATCTAAATGTTGTATATTTAGTTTTTTTGCTAATACATTTCATTTTCCTAAAAAACCCCCAAGTAAAAGCCTCATATTAGGAAATATATTAATTTTTTGGTTTGTTTTAATCTTTCCTAGCCTTTTCCACTATGCCTACATACCCTTGACTACTAAGGTTTTTTTTTACATTTTTTTAATGAGCAATTTGTTTTATTGCCCCTAGCAAGTCAAAGTGGTAAGGCACACTCAAGGCTCGGAAGTCCTATATTGCCTGAGGTGCAAGGCAGAAAAATACACTCGCCTGACTCTGAAAGGCACATGATTTAGACATGGAAGAAATGAAAAAAAAGAACAAATTAAGAAGAAATTTGGGTTGGCTTGTTTGTAAAGTTTTAATATAAATCTGGACTTTTAAAACAGGCCCACTGCTAAATATTCTCCAAGATTAAAAATTACCCACAGTACTAAAAATTAAAATCTGGCCAAGGTGTGCCTTTAGTGCTTTGTGCACCTTGGTTGCTCCTGAAAGACATCACATGAACAGATGTTGCACCTCACCAAGTGTGCTTAAGTGCTCAGGCACACTTCTTGACAACTTGGCCCCTTTGTGGTTAGTTTAAGCTGATTGTTTTTTTTCTCACAATTTGGAAGTGCAGTTCTTTTACTTCGACTCTGTGGAGTCACTTCCTACCGAGACACTGGAACCTAGTGATTTCATGCCTTTGAATAGTCGTTATGATGCACAAGTTTCAGTTTTTGGGAAAAAACTCCAGAAGAAACTTGAAGAAGCCAATGTATTTGTTGTTGGGTCTGGTGCACTGGGATGTGAGTTTCTGAAGAACTTGGCCCTCATGGGAATTGCATGCGGCAGTCAAGGAAAGTTAACAGTAACTGATGATGATGTGATTGAGAAGAGTAATCTTAGCAGACAGTTTCTCTTCCGTGATTGGAACATTGGCCAGGCCAAATCCACTGTTGCCGCTGCTGCTGCTACATCAATAAATTCCAAGTTCCATATTGAACCTCTCCAGAACCGTGTTGGTCCCGAGACTGAAAATGTGTTTGACGATGCTTTCTGGGAGAAGCTCAGTGTTGTTGTCAATGCTCTTGACAACGTTAATGCAAGGCTTTATGTTGATCAGAGATGCTTGTATTTCCAGAAGCCACTTCTCGAGTCAGGAACACTTGGTGCCAAATGCAATACCCAGATGGTCATACCACACCTGACAGAAAACTATGGTGCATCACGCGATCCTCCAGAGAAACAAGCACCAATGTGCACTGTACACTCTTTCCCACACAACATTGACCACTGCTTGACTTGGGCTCGTTCAGAGTTTGAGGGCTTGCTTGAGAAGACACCGGCTGAAGCAAATGCTTATCTCAGTAATCCAAGCGAGTACACGTCTGCACAGAGCAAATCTGGTGATGCACAAGCTAGAGATAACTTGGAACGTGTTCTTGAGTGCCTAGACAAGGAAAGATGTGAAACCTTTGAAGCTTGCATTGCATGGGCACGCCACAGGTAGGCCAACTAACACTTTGCCCTTTTTTCTTAGCATCTTTATAAAGTAATCTGGTACTTTTTTTTTCATTCCCTACTAAGAGTCTGTTTGGAACCCTAAGAATAGCTGGGAAAGCAAATAATGACAAGATTGGTTGGAGAAAAAAAGTGTTTGTTCAAAGTCAATTTAAACTATTCCTTTATATTATATAGACAAAAATCTAAATATATGCTGATTCTGAAAAAAAAAGATTAATCATGTCTTACTTCCTCAGTCCCAAATTGCACTTAGCGTTTGTTTTTTGCATGGAGTTTAAGGTAGTGAATTTGTGTGGCTGAGATTTATGCAGAGGAGATAAATATGGAGTAATATGATACACACAATTCTTTCCTCAAAACCAAAAGAGTCCATCTTGGGATGCCCAAAAAAAGTGTGAAATTTACTTTTGGATTTTGGGGGGGGGGGGGAGTAACTTTATTTACGTGTAAGGCAACGAAAAGATCACTTTATGCAGTTTCTTAACATGGTTTCCCTTCTCTTTTCAAGGTTTGAAGATTATTTTGCAAACCGGGTCAAACAATTGATTTTCACTTTTCCCGAGGATGCAGCAACGAGTACTGGAGCACCTTTCTGGTCGGCACCTAAGCGTTTCCCTCAACCCCTTAAGTTCTCTTCGAAAGATCAGAGTCATCTCCATTTTACGATGGCTGCAGCCATATTGCGGGCCGAGACATTTGGAATCCCTATTCCTGACTGGGCCACTCAACCAAAGAAACTGGCCGAAGCTGTCGATAGTGTTGTTGTCCCAGAGTTTCAACCCAAGAAAGGCGTGAAGATTGAGACAGATGAGAAAGCCACCAGTCTTTCTGCTGCTTCCATAGATGACATTGCAGTTATCCATGAACTCATAACAAAGCTGGAGCAGTGCCGTAAAAATCTACCTCCAAACTTCAAGATGAAACCTATTCAGTTCGAGAAGGTCTCGGTTTTTATTAATGAAATAAAGTCATAATGTTAATTGTGGAGCATATTTTTACCGATCTATGTATTTTTATTTTGTTTCAAGCAGGATGATGACACAAACTTCCACATGGACCTCATAGCCGGGCTTGCCAACATGAGGGCTAGAAACTACAGCATACCTGAAGTGGACAAACTGAAGGCCAAGTTCATAGCAGGAAGGATCATTCCTGCAATTGCAACCTCCACAGCAATGGCGACCGGCTTGGTTTGCCTGGAACTGTACAAGGTTCTAGCAGGGGGACACAAGGTTGAGGACTACCGCAACACATTTGCCAACCTGGCGCTGCCCCTCTTCTCCATGGCCGAACCAGTCCCACCCAAGGTGATCAAGCACTTGGATATGAGCTGGACCGTTTGGGACCGGTGGGAAATAAAGAACAACCCCACACTGAAGGAGCTCATCAGATGGCTAAAAGACAAGTACTTGAATGCGTACAGCATCTCTTGCGGGAGCTCCTTGCTCTATAACAGCATGTTCCCTAGGCACAAGGAACGGATGGACAAGAAGATTGTGGATTTGGCGAGGGAAGTCGCCAAGCTGGAGCTGCCCCCAAAACGCCGCCACTTGGATGTCGTGGTGGCATGCGAGGACGATGAGGATAATGACGTCGATATCCCTCTGGTTTCTGTTTACTACAAGTAGAGTGAGTGAGTGAGTGACTTCTTTATATTCCTCACTTGTCATGTCTCTCTTGGTTACCCTTTTTTTTCTTTAGTCCAAACTATTTTTTTTATGCTGGCATTTTTATCAACTTTTCTTTTTCCAAGGGGAGGATTGAATATCTTGTCTGATACACACCCACTGATGTGTGTTGTTGACTCTCTGTTCTTATGATCTGTTCAGAAAGAGTTCCACTGCTGTGGCTCTATATAGCACATGATACTAAGAGTTTCCCAGTTACAATGTTTTTGTTCATTTACTCTGGTGCTCCATACCAATGTTTTCCAACAACACAATATTTTGTTCTTTTTAGGGTCTGTTTGGAACCGGAAATTTGCTAGGGAGTCGGACACTGGTTGGAAAAGTCGAGGTTGAATCAAAATTTAACCTGGAAAAATCTGGTTCTTTTGGCTTTGCAATTCCACGTACCGATTCTGGATTTTTTTTTAAAAAAATCACGATTTAAATATGAAGTAATAGAATGAAATAACAATGATAAAGGCGTCATCTTTTGGGGATAGCAACCTTTAAAACATCAATTTTTAGGGGTTTTCTCTTCAATAATTTAATATTCCCTTTTGGGGGTAGCAACCTTTAAAACACTTTTCTTTCTTATATGTTTCAAAAAAAAAATTAGAACTACTTTATTTATTATTTTAGTATTCGATATGTAGCACATAGTAATTTTCTTATTTATATACTCCTGACATTCTAATAATATATTTTTTAAATTTTTTTAAAATTTTGTGAAAGTCAAACTTTAAAATGTTTTATGGGACGGAAGTAGGCCTGCAATTGGTCGTGATTTGTCTTGGCCTTGTTTGATACACAGAATTCAAAATATGGAATTGGAATTGAGGACTTCAATTCCAATTCTGGAGTTTGGTAGCACAAAAATTATGTGAATTTAGAATTGATAGTGCAAAAAATGATTTGGAAATGGTAAATTCAATTCTATGAAATTAAATCCTATGAAATTTTAATTCCAATTCAATTCCAATTACATCAATTCCGTGTACCAAACGGACTTTAAAAAGTATTTCAAATTCAACTAAAATCCACAAATTTGTAGTTGGGTTGAATCTATATTAAACTCCATTTACCCGAATTCATCTCCACACCCTAAGGGCTAGGTATAGTGTAAAGAGTTTGGATCCGTTTAAGACCCCTTGCGGTTAAATAATTACAATGTACTCCGTGTTAAATATTATGCCAACATAATTCCAAAAAAAAAAAATTTATGTCGACATATTATATAATTGTGTTGCTTTCATTTTGATTTTCAAACATCACAAAACCCTACCAACACATGTACCCAGACTCGCCATTCAATTGACAAAACCATTCCAAATCAACACATCATACTGGGCTCATTTGGGATTAACGTTAGCGTTTTGATTAAAATTCTAACCGTGCAAATTAGCTTGGAAACACTAACGTTAAACAATACCGGTAGATAACCTTTTCAAAATGTTACGCTAATCTCTATTATGTAATGGGGGCATAAGTGCAGTTATAGCGATTGCCATAAACTGGCAGTAAAAACTAGACATTGGAGCAAACTGAAAACAACTAGGTAAAAACATTTGAACCCAGAAAGAGAGCATATAAAACAATATTACCCAAAACCCTGCACTTGGGCACGATTTATAAGTATGCAACAACAAAAAAACTCACAAAACCATGTGTTCCCACATACCTCAAAAGAGGAACAAAAACAATAATCTTCCAATGCAAAACAAGGTTTGGCTTCCTCACCTTGAGGATGAAGTACTAAACAGTCTATTACGGTCCTAAGTAACGGTATATTATAACTTTTCTGCATACATTAGAAGTTGAATGAATGTGACATGTGAGCAACCATTTTGTCCTCATTCATTTGATTCATAATGTATTTTGGAAGTCATAACAAACACTTATTTAAGAATGGAGGGAGTAATTCAATATGTCGTTTTCCTGAAGACATGGCAATTTGGTGGCATCAGATAATGGAGGGAGGGTCGTGATGACTCAGCGGCCCTTCTTCTTTGTATTCGTATCCATCTTGTGAGGCCGTCTTTTCCTTGTCATAGCAAACTCTCCAAATTTGTGACCAACCTTTCCTTCGGTGATCTTGCAGCGAACAAAATTTTTCCCATTATAAATTCGAACGACACTGCCAACAAATTCAGGAAGGATAGTAGATCTGCGTGACCAGATCTTTTTGTTTGTGAGTTGTTCTTTGTTCTCTTTAAGTCTCAGCAAGAACGCATCAACAAAAGAACCTTTCCATATCGATCGCATGATCTGATAAGATAAAAACAGAGACGTTAGGAAAACAATGGCGACAAACCCCATAAAATCCCACATGTTTCTATTTAAGCCCATATCACGTAGACATTAGGAACTAATGAGAACTCCTACATGATGGAAGATAATTTGAACATTTTTGGCACTTAATAATACACAAGAAAAAGGAGAATATCAAAGACACTTCATCTTTAAATAAGGTTTTAAAAGCATTTATTTCTTTGTTAGTGGTAGAATAGCAGAGCCATAGATATGGGACTTGAAGTTCCTTGCACTTGACAAGAACAAGTTAAAGTTAGAAAAATACAAACATAGAAAGACCCCTCTCGAGTTCCAACAAAAGGTCAACTGTGCACACCCAATGACCATTCACCTGATAGAGCGAACTATCATTTTATCTAACTATATGTGTCCCTCTCACTCATGCACCCTAGTGTTTGAACTATCCTACAGCCCAATGATCGTCATTCCACAAAGGGATGCAAGAAACCATCTATGAACCCCATCACCTGAGTTTTAGTTAACTTAGATTGAGACGGGAAGGAATCAAGAACTATTAAAGTCTTCTATTTTCAGAAAAATAGGCAATGTTTAACAAGCTGTCAATTCTGCAACCCTCTTGGAATGAATTAGCCAATCTTCCTACTGAAAGATCACAAGCAAAATTTCATATGCAAAATATATCACCGTGGTGCAAGTGGCTTAGATGTTGACTAGGAGTAGGAGCACGGAGTGCCAGCAAGGCTGGTGAGGCACATAACATGCATGCACATCTTGTTTCCCATGTGCTAATACCTTCTTCAAATTAGAATATTTGACTACCCGGTGATTAATTATAACTTAAAAAAACGGAGTAGACATTTGGATTTCATTTTTCTTTGAGATTATTCTGAAACAACCACCAATAACAATCCCCACACAGGAGAAAGAAATTAAACTGACCTTATATTGTTTATTACTCCGTACTACTTAACCAAAAACCATTCTCAATGGTTGACATCATCTTTTATAGAATCCTAGTACTAGAAATTTTCACATGCCATCACTGCCCCAAAAAAACCGAATAGTTACAACGCAAAAGCAAACCCATTCATAATGCCACTTGTTAGACAATAATAATAGTATTACTTGTGGTAGTATTGGTTGTGGTAGTGTTTCATTATTAGTCAGCTTCCTAATCTTATTTGTGGTAGATGTTGTATTTTAGTTAGTCTCCATTCTCTATTCCTAGTTGTGTTAGGAGTCTCTTCTATATATACTCTATCATGTACTTCATAATTCAAGGAGCAATATTATTATTTCAATATTTCAACATGGTATCAGAGCCACCGCTCTTGGTGACCTAAAACTCTCTGCGCTCGCTTCTGGCGGGCGGCGGCGCCATTAGCCGCCCGCCGGACCGATGTTATTCTTCCTTCAATTTTAAAGATTGGCAACTCCTCAAAAAAACTTTCTCAACTCATCCCCTTTTTTTCTCTCAAATCACTCATTCTAATCATCAATCTTTCTTCTCTTTCTCGTTTGGTACCCAAAATATTCCAAAAAAAACAACAACACAAAAGCAAAGTCAAGAGGAGAAGTAGTGAAAGAGGAAAGAATACCTCTACACCTCTTCAAGAAAGAAATAGGGCATTGCCCGGATCCAAGAAAAAAAGACAAAGAATGTCAAGGATCTTCAGTCAAACAAGCACCTCCAGTAGTCTTCTCGATTCTTCTTCGACGTCAGCAGCTACAAGCGCACGTCAACCTTCTCTCTTCTTCTTCGACGCCAGCCGCTACCAGCGCACGTCAATTTATTTCTTCTCCAACGACGTTAGCAACTATCAGTGCACGTCATACTTCTCTCTTCTCCAACGACGTCAGCAGCCACCGGCGCACGTCAGACTTGTCTCTTCTCCAACGACGTGAGCAGCTACCGGCGCACGTCCGACTTCTCTCTTCTCAAAGTTTCCAGTTTCCTGTTTCCAGCTAGTGTCCAAGCTTCCTCTTGCTTCAGCCAGAGTTCAGCTTGAGGGGGGATGTTAGACAATAATAATAGTATTACTTGTGGTAGTATTGGTTGTGGTAATGTTTCATTATTAGTCAGCTTCCTAATCTTATTTGTGGTAGATGTTGTATTTTAGTTAGTCTCCATTCTCTATTCCTAGTTGTGTTAGGAGTCTCTTCTATATATATACTCTATCATGTACTTCATAATTCAAGGAGCAATATTATTATTTCAATATTTCAACACCACTCAAAATTTATTTAAATTTTAAAGAAGAGGGTACTTATAGTCTTTTTGAGGGATCATGCATGATATGGTTTTCAATGGATTCCTCACACCGCCATTTAACAAACATGGCCAAAGAATGTTGTGTTGATTAAAAATAATCTAGAGAAGTACATAGTGAAATTATGTTGGAAAGTAAAAATAGAAGTTGCATAATAACATCTGAGTGATATATGATAATTGCCCATAATTCACCAAATTGCAGGGTTGCATAGGGAAGCAACAGGACGGCTAAAACAATAGTCAACCAGAAAATAATTTGCAACATTTACTGTTTCAACTGCTCTTACACTACGCTTCTCTCAAGCATTCATAAAAACTGTCACCCCATCATACCTAAGAATATGAAGTGTTGAACCAATTCTTAATACTCCATATGGGCTAAACCTTTAGACAAGTACCAAAATTAATTACGGAGTATTAGATTATGTTCAAACTTAGCTTCAGCTGATTGCGAAATTTTCACAACTTCATGACATCAAATTAGATTCTTTCTTAGAAGCAAGCAAATTCAACCCTAAAAATTTCAGGCAGAACAAACTAATTTCGCCTCAACAAATAGAAACCAAGATTTCAAAGATTACTAGATTATACGAATTTAAAATTAGTAAATTAATTAAAGCGAATAACACTTTATATATTTGCTGGGTTTACATTAAACAGATTATTGAATATCAGCATAGGATCTGAGATGAAAATCCAAAGTGGTAAGTCAAAATATAAATGAATTTGAAAGAAAAACATGAATATGGAACCTGACCTCAAATCTACGGCTGTTCGGAAGACGGGATCTGGGTTTATGAAGAACTGGAAAGGTAAGGCCGGTCGAGAGAGGAGACGCTAAGGGTATAAAATGCCATAAGGATTTTCATTTGGGCAATATTTGTAATTCGGTTAAATGTGTTAACATGCATAAAAATCATACTCAAAATATTTCTAATTCAATTTATTTTATATATTAGTGCATAACTAATAAAATAAATTTACGTTTTTAAAATAAAAAAATTAATTTTTTTAAAGCTCTACTCTCCAGCTTATTAATTTCGTCACATTTACCATTTACATGGTTTAATTATACTTCTCTCCTACCATTTTTTCATGGTTAAATTTGCTAAACTAACATTGTTATGTCATATCTTACTTTACAAAACTTTTGATTTGTTTTTTCAATATATAAATTTTTTTAAATTTTTTACGTCAATATTTTGATAAAATGAGTTTTTTTTTTGAAAAACTAAGATATCATTTGAGAGAAGTAGTAATAAAGTTAGTGGGTGAGTTCATCCACTCCCCAACACCCGTTATAGAATGAGTAACACGCATTAACAAATGTGACACACGATAAATAAATCTAAAATCAAGATCTCCGCCACAAGATATTTGAAGGCGCTTACAATCATATCGTCAATGATGGAATTAACTTCTTTGCAATCGCTTTCTATAATAACCCGTGACCAACCTTTGGATATAACCCAACTCAGTACCTCTTTCACCGCAATAGCCTCTGCCTCACTTACACCAAAACGTCTCCTACACCAAAAATTCTTTGCCACGATGAAATGTCCATCATGATCACGAGTAATAAAGCCAAAACCCACAAAGCCATCCATAAGACCAACTGAAGCATCCACATTGACCTTCATATAACCCAATGGAGGCATTTTCCATGAATGAACGACGTAGGGTTGGTTGAGCTCCCGCGGTAACAGTGACCCGCCATTTTTCAAACGTGGAACGCGTCCGTGCCCACTCCTAAAATTATTGTCCTGTTCTACGTTAAGTGATTAAACTTTTTCTTCTTTCTTTACTCATTTTCATTAATCACTTATTAGAATAACAATATCATGTGACTTCTTGTTTTATAGAGTGCCCACCTATCTAATGTGGTCTTTTAATATAAAAATATGTTGGATCAAGTTCGTAAGGTTGTTTGCAAAAATGTATCGGCTCCGAATGGTCACGAATATGTTTCCAGTAGAATAGGGGTTGTTATCCAAAAAGGGGTGTCGGTGCAACTTGTTGCCCGCTTACCTACCACATTTTGAAATGTTCTGAGTAGAATAAAATAAAACTTAATGTAAAAATTTTATTTTGAAATTGTGTGCCATTATTTAAATAAATAAAATTAAAAATAAACTCAGTGAATCTTCATTATCTGAAATAGGACGATAATTTTGGTCCTCCTTATTCGAAATTGGACCAAATATAATTTTTTAGTGTGGATTATGAAATTTATGCAAAGTACATTTCACTTTTGAGAGTAAAAGGTGAGATTTTACGGATTTTAATTGTATAGTAACAATTGAAGAATACACAAACAAAAGGCATACTAACAATGTTTCCCAATCCATTTTTTGCAAATCCGCGATTGCCCTAAAAGAAAATGCTCGAAATGGTAAATGGTAATGAAATGTAAAAAATATTGTGAATTCAATTTTATTAGAAGACTAAGACATAAGACTTTGTGCCCTACTTGTATGATTTCAGTTTTATTAGATTGAGATTATAGCTCAATTTTAGTCAATCCTATAAGCAATCCGTTTGGATCATAGGGGATAGGGTTCTAAACTCTTCTTCTTTTGGCAAATGCATTTTAAGCTTAAAATGATTATCTGAACATTGTTGAAGGAAAAGCAGCAATCATGTGTTTTGATTTCCATTCGTTAGTTATATCATCTGCGAATCCTTCATAACAGAAATGGGGAAAACATCAAAGAATTTCTGGCATTTTTTTCTTTCCTTTAGTTTTTATCAGCACCTTCATCAAATTCGCCCGAGCTGCTCACTCTGAAATCCAGTTGCTTTTGATGCTTCATCTGCCGTCTCTCATCAAAATCATTCCATCCTTCTAACTGTCAAGATGAACACATACATATAATATATGTATATATATTTTCCATGACTCCACACATAACAGAATTCCCAAAGATTTTAAAATAAGATGTCGTCGAATGTTTGTGAAATAAATATGAGGTGCATACCTGACGGAGATAATCGGTTGTTATTTCAGTGCCATGAAGATCCAGCGTTGAGAGTTGAGTACAGAGTGTGAATATAGTACTAGGCAGAGATGTAAGCCCATTGTTCCTGAGGTGCAATGCCTGCACAACAACACACAAATATCAAACCAAATACTCTCTTAGAGTGTGTTTGGGAGTGTGTTTGAGAACAACTTTTGAGCTTCTACTTTACTAAAGTACGTTGTCTCAAGCGCTTGCCTATCTGCTTTAGCTTATGGATTGAGGCTTTAGAAGTGTAAAGTGAGCTCTAGCAGTGCTTTCTAGCAAAATTAGGAGTGACTACTTTTTCTTCGGATTTAGGACATTTGCTTTTTCAAGAACTAACCACACTCACAAACACCCTCTTAGCCTTCCTTGGAATGGTGAAATAAATGGGGTTTGAGGACAATAATCACATTTGGAATATGCCTCTCCATGTGTATAAATAGTTTCCATCCATCAAAGAGGTTATGTTTAAATTAAAGAGAGACAAAACAAGCAACAAGATGAAAGAAACTCGGGTATATTGACCTTCATATCCTTTAGCCTGCCAAGGGTATCAGGCAGCTCAGACAGAAGATTAGATGAAAGATCAACCTGCACCATAGCAGGTATTATAACAACGGTGAAGCAGGGGACGATGGATCATCAAACGATATGTGAAGTTCAAATTATAATAACATCCAAATGAGAGGGGTACAAAGTCATACCTCAACAAGAGAAGCACATCCACATATGCTAGTCGGAATGGCGTTTAAGCTGCAACAAACAAGAAATTTTAGTGATGTGAAGAACTAGTCATGTTAAACTTGTTGAAAAGTGAAGTCCATGATTCTGTTGTTAATACCATACAAACTAAGTAAATTACTCTCCTCTACATAAACTTACACCATACAATTTTAGTTTTTCTTAAGCTGTGTAAAAAAGCAAACGAGAACATCATTTAGGGATGGAGGAATGATAAAAAGAAGTTACCTGTTATTGTTGGCCTTCAAAACCTCAAGTGCAGTTAACAAGCCAATCTCAGTTGGGAGAAAAGTCAACTTGTTGTTTGCAATATGAAGTTGCTTCAGGCTTTTCAATGCACCGATGTTGGAAGGTAGAATTGTTAATCTGCATTTCAGAAGTGGACAGAATGACTTTCACTTCAATCGAAATAGGGAAACTTATCCCTCTAGAATAGAAGTATCTTACTGGTTCTCATTCAAAGATAGAACTAACAAAGACTTCAAAGACTCTATCCCTTCCCAGCTTAAAAAACTGTCTTCAATGCCATTTCCATTAAGCAGCAGTTTCTGCGAAATAATTTGTAACCATATATCAAACCAATCCAGTTTCGGTATACGTAGTATATATTGTCACGGATTCTTGACCAAGAAATCGAATACCTAAACACTTTGGACAATGTTTCTCTTATTTACCTGAAGAGAACTGAAATGACTAATTCTGGCAGGAATTTCTTTTACAGAGTTATTATTCAGATCAAGAACTCTAGCAGAAGGTCCACAGACCCATACTTCATCAGGTATAGCCTTCCAAATACGAAACAAGAAGATGTTACAAAGCTGAAAATTAAACAGCAAAGTGTGGTAATGGCAGAAGGTCCAAACAGCCATCATACCCTCAGATTGCACTCAGATAATGCCAATACCCCAGTAGCCTTCCATCGTTCAATCTGACTCTTTTCAACATGAAGCTCAGACTTCAAAGGTTCAGGCTGTCTTCTTGCAGTTGATGATGCCACAGTTCCTTTTGTAATCGGCCCGTCCTGGGATGGATACATTCAACAGACCCCAGATTCACAGCTTAATCTCTTATGCTAATTCATTATTCCAATTCTTGACTTTGCTTCAATATATTTTGATCAATTTGGACAAAATTCTGGTGCCATGATTAAATTTAAGAACAAAGAAAAAAAGAAACTGCCAGAGTAAGATACCCCTTGGTGTAGACCTTGGGAGGCCATGAGCATGATCTTGGAGTCATGGAAAACCTCGGAGGACCTAAGTGTCATTTCATCTACTAGAAGTTTCCCTGCTCGGAAACGCACAAGAGTTCACGGAAATGAATGGAAGAGTCGAATGGATTATTTTCATCGGAAGACTATAAAAAAACCTTTAGATATGAGTTTTTGGCCGCGCGGGAGGACATTGGTGAGCGGCTGAAGGAGAGATTTGAGTTCTTTGACCGTCGCGTCGGCGGAGATATCCACCGGGATCGAGCTTCCGCGGAATTTCACATTCACCGTGATCGTTTCCGGCTTCAGATGATCGCTGCCGCCTGCTTCCTCCATTTCCGTCTCTCTGTTTGCTTCCGGCCACCGGCGACGGTGATCTGTTGATAAAGCTTTTCAAAGACGCTGTACAAATTGACGGATTTATCCTTATCGTTGTTACTGGGCTCCAATGGACTAACGGATATAGTTGGATCAATTGGCCTTGTAGGCTAATCCCCTTTTTATAGAGGTGGACATGTGGAGGTTGTTATCGGCCCGATAAAATGGGCCATAAATTCACTCCGTATTTAAGCCCACCAAAGTCAAGAATGCAAGATCCGTTCAAAATCGCCCGTATTTTATTAACCCTTTTAAAAAGCAATTTTTGTGGGTACATTTCTGTTCTACAAATTGTTGGTTATAAATTATTTTAGGGCCCGTTTAGTGAGTTTTGGAGATCTTATGATATGAGTTATGAAATCAGAGAAAAATGATGTGGGTTTTGAAATCTGAAATCAATTTGTTTGGAGATCTAAAATTATGATTTGATTAGTGATTAGTGAGGGTAACCGGCAACGAAGGTGGTTGGGGTTGACAATGGTAGCCTGTGACAGAGAATGATCAACGATTGAGAGAGATATCAAACTCTCATATTGATATCTCCCATATTCGGGAGATATCGAAACCTTCCATTTGAAGGATTTATTATATCTAGAGATATCGAATTCGATATCTCTTTTAGCTTCGTCAAACACCCAAAAGAATTCTGATATCTAGAGATATCAAAACTCATATCTTGTTTGTTCACCAAACACACCCTTAACCTATAAGTTAGTTAATGACAATTTTTTTGTTTTCTCAAAGTAAAAAAATAAACTATTTAAAAAACAAATTAATTAACATAAATGAAGACATGTCCAAAAATGTAATTTTCACTGGAAACTGTTGTTTAGGAACAACTAAAATTACCAAACAATTTTTCTTAACAACCAACATAATCTGCTGGTCAAAACAGCTAACTCAACTAGCCATTCAAAATAATCAACATAAATAGTCAATCGTCAAACCTGACCAATATGTTCAAAATAATGAGAAAATGTAAGTATTGGTGAAATTAATAGTTTGAATTGGGTGCTCAAATAACTAACTTTTTAAAAACCATTTCCAATTGCTATATTTATCACTAAGACGCATATTCGTAATTGTGGTGGGAATTGGAGTTCACATACTACATTAACACTGTATTTGTTATTTGTTTGGAGGTAGGGGGATGTAGGGGTAGAATAAATATTCTACCTTGTTTGGTAACAAAAATTGAGATAGGTTAAGAGAGGTAGGGGAAGGTAGAAGGAGGTAGGGTTAGTTCTCAATAGTGCATTTTAGGTGACCGCCAATTTGGTGAAATATGAAGGTAATAAACTCTTTTTCCGCAGCTATCCTTCGTTTTTTTTGTGTCCATTTTTTCAGTTTTCATTTCAATCTTTTTTTTTCTTTTTTTTTTTGCTTCCTTCAATTTTGCTTACTTCACAACTTTCGTTCTGGATAGATTTTAAATTTTGCTTCACTTCTTTTGCTTCCTTCAATTTTTCTTTCAATTTCTAGTTTATGCTCAATTTCTAGCTCAAGCTTTCGTTCATTTTTTTTCAACCATAAGGATATTTTAGTAATTTTATGCTTTTCCTACTTCAGGTTACCTAATAAACATCCAAACATAATTTTTTAACTTATTACTTTACTTTTCCTATCTTCAATTACCTATCATTACCTACCTAATAAAACTTTTACCTACCTCCAACCAAACATACCCTAATTGAACTCTATAGTGTAGAGACCGTAATTTAGAGCATAGAAGCTAAAATTCAGATAAATGATGGAAGAAATCTATTTTCAAAAAAGCTAAAGCAGTTTTCTAATTTTTTTTACTTGTTTTTTAAATAAGTTTTTGAAAAAAGATGAAGCTCACGTGGAATGGATCGAGTTGACTCAAACACAAAGTGAAGATCAAAACTTCTCGCAAGTGAGGGAGGTGCTAGGATTATCCACATATTCCTTAAGAACTAAGAAGGTCTATATCGACTCTTCCATAAGTCGATATAACGAGTGACTTCTCGCGTCTTCTATGTACTGATTGATTTCTTAGTGAAAGTAAGGTTATTTACGATCTACTCCATCACTTTCTTTCCCTACTTTCGCTACTCATTTGATAAGATAATATAACCATGTCACCTCTTGTTCCATAAAACTTCTGATATAATTTTTAAAAATGTACTCCGTAAATTTTAGTTGTTAATTCTACCACGATTTTTATATAAGTTGTATTAAAAATGACTCCAGTCAAATGTCGTAAACTAAAACAGACGATTTAAATTAAGACGAAGGAAATAATATTATAATTCATGAATTGCAGTGGAAATTAAAGTACATTTTCAATTCATAAAAAGTTTAATGATCATTGCAAAACTCGCAATTTAGTCAATAATTAGATAAGTAAGAAGGGAAGGATTAGGGAATGCTCGGCAATAGGGCAGATGAGATGGGAATATATAAGAGTTGAGGGACAAGAAAACAGAGGGAGGCATCTCATGCGGAACAACTTTGAGGATTTATACTCTTCTTTTTTTTTAATTGAGCTTTCAAAATTGAAGCACATGGAAATGAAACTTTTTCAGAGGGCACTGATGACTTTGGTTGGGTGAATTATTTTACCTTTATCAATACTACAAAAAAAACACAAAGCAATGTGTTGGGTGAAGTACTTATTCATGGATGGTCCATTGGCATGTTTGGATCTCGTAAACAAACTCGTGGGGTTCAAATATTTGGCTAAAGTACTGAGAATATAAATTTCACAAAAGTCTAGGAAGCCACATGTAATAATAGCATAATATACCACTAGTCCTATGCATTCTTATGCTAGTAACATATTGTAAATGATGACTCCCAATATGACAACAAATGTGCAGAAAAATTACAGCTTGGTATAGTTTAAAAGCCCCCCCCCCCCCCCAAAAAAAAATGGAAATATTATTACATGTAGCATATACAGACACAATCTGTCCATTATTGGCAAATACATAAATTAAATATAACCGAGTGAAATGGATAACAAAATGACACAGCTCAAACAAGATTTATTGTAAAGGAGACGTACGGATGCACATCAGTATCGCCTCCAAAAGCACCCACTGCACCCTCATCGTCAGCTTTCCAGTAGGTGCTGCATTCACCATAAAAGCGATTTTTAACAGGGGAGTGACGACCACCCTCCTCCCATCCCTACCTTTGGGGGGGGGGGGAGGATTTATCATCAACCGTGCTGAGCAAAACACTTCATAATATCAAATCTAGTGCAAAATTAAATCCCCTGCCCCATATTTTAATGAAAAGGCTTCTATTGAGAGACAAGTCTACTTTCCTCCAAAATCACAAGTCAGAGTGTCAGACACATCTTTTGTGTAGCAAGAGAAAGGTGAACAAGACACAATTACCTGTTTGAATTGTCACAGAGTGACTCGAGGATGGCGCGCACCTTCTTCTCGCTTTTCACGGATGGTGATAAGACAACAGACTGAAAAGCATTACAATTTAATAAAATATTTAAAATAAATCATACACATGAGGAAGGCGGATATATTTTGGAAGAAAAGTGTGTAATCATCACCAGAAAGGATGGAGGCAATCCATATCTTAAAATGCTTTCAGCAAAGACACGTACAGCACAAAAGTGCATCCAAGAGCTGAAAACCTGCAGGATAACCAGAGAATGGCATACTTAATCGAGAAAGTGGAGCAAAACAAATGAAACATTTGACAAGTGACAATTTGAAAATATGACAAGCAACAACAAGAACAACTCCACTCGCAGAATAAAAGAGCGTAAGAGCAGCAAGATAAGTACATGATATCTTTGGTACAGATCCCAACACTCTTTCAATGCTTATTGAATGTATAGTTCATGACTTATAGCAACTACCTTAACATATTAAATTCCACAAAATTTAGAGAAGATTCTAGTTGTCGTGCAGTTAGATACCTCCCCGTAGCTGGCATAACACCATTGCAAAAGAGAGCTTCGGAACGTTTCTTGGTCCTGCACTAGTTTTTCCTGCTCTTGTATTCGGCTTTCTTGTGTTTCAGGATTATACTCAAAATCGCGAATCTGAACCACAAAAAGAATTAGGCACACCATGAGACAATGTCCTAGTAATCTGTTGATCAATGTTTTACCTGTGCAACACAGCATTTCCAAGATTGTTGACTAGTAGGGAAGTAACAATGATAAGTACAATATATTTGTAGAAGGAAGAGGATTTATTAGTGAGAAACTCACTTGGAAGCCTCTCTCACGTGCCTTATTCCTAAAATTGTCAGCATCACGGCTAAATAATGTTACAGTATAAAGAGCATATTCATTGTCCTCATACAGCTTCTTAGAGGATCTGGGAACCTAAAACAATTAGTTCAATGAAAAAGTAGAACTTGTAGGATGATGTACAAAACTACAAACTTCCAGAAGAAACAAAAAAGAAAATGGTCACATGCTCAGATTAAACTATACAGAGAACCAAGTCAACCAAGTTTAACGTTTTGGAGATATGAAGAGAATAGTCATCAAAATATCCATAACATGGTCACATGCTCAGATTCACAAATGCTTGAACAGAAAGGGAGTCATACCACATAGGTAGTCAGCGTCTCATAGCTAGCCGACCAATCTTTTTGTGAATACTTGGAAACAACAGCAAGGAGTGTTGTTAGGTGTTCTGATGTAATTATATCTTCAGGCTTCACCAAATTAGACAGATCACGTACTGCTAAACTGAAGAGAGGTAAACCAATTTAAATTCTTTTTTACAATGTACAATTAGAAGTGTGTTTGTCAAAAATATAAGATATCTCTGACGATGCATCTCTTGAGAAATATCAAATTCATCTCCGGAGACGGGAATGCCTTGTATGAATAATATTTACACAGAGAGACGTTCCAACTTTATCGAACAACGAAAATGTAATGTGGTGATTCTATTATGCAATGTTATGGACTTTATATATGAAAGTATGAATCATTGCACACCTTCCTGTTTGCTTACGGTTTATGGCATTAAGCTGGCTACGCACATTGTTGTATTCGGCAACTCGAACCTGTGATACATTGCCAACAACAATTATATGTCTGACACAACATCCAATAATGAAGCCAAATGAGAAGCTTACACTCCTTTTGTCCATTTCTTAAATCTTCCCCTTTACTATTCAAAGAGTCAAACTATACCTTCTTCCTTAATATATATATACATTTTGAATGCTATTGACTCTATTACAGTGTAATATATGTTCATACGATTCTCAATCTAATGACACAATACACACAAAGTGCCAACACCTCTGCCTCAGCTGGGGCATCTTGGGGAGTGGGCTTCCTACCACTCAAGCCAGGGGATATTTTCATTGATAAATTCATAATATAATGCAGTTGTGTCAACTCTGGTTTTGTAGACTTTTGATGTAGTTATTTTTCCTCGTTATTCAAACCATAACTCTAATTTGGGGACAGAGGCAATATTACACACATGACACTTGCAAATTCTGATAATATGTACTAGTATTCTGTAAGCATGTTTACTCCATTTTTGTAATGTTATTTTACAGAAAGTAAACTTTATTACTCCAAAAAAACATATGGTGTTTGATTGACATTTTGAATTATGGTGTTTGATTGACGTTATTTTCAATTCAATTCAATTACATATTGGTGTGAAAGTTAAAAATATGATTTATACATCAAAAAACTACAATCTTACATACCATCCTCAAAAGGCAAATCACTAAAAAGATGTAAAACTCGTTTGATCTGGAAATAAAGATAAATCAAAAGAGAGTATCCTCTAATAGATGCCTAGTTCCACCACAATGATAGAAAATGTGATACCTGACTTCAAAATAAGCTATGCCATTATACTTCAACAAATATATTTTGGCTTGATTTCAAGAAGAAAAATAATTATACGGCAGAAATTGGGGGCTCTAAACTAAAGTATCATCATTACAAAGTAATACCTTGAGATCATCCTCAATCTTTGCAACTTGAGTGTGAATTCCATCTACAGTGTCCTTAAGAGGTGACATTGTGGGATACTTAGCATCGTCCCAAACGAACCTGGTAAAAAATGGAATTGCAGCGTTTACAAACGCAAAAAATGAATGAATTGGTAGAAACCATAAACGGAGGATGCAGAAAGTAAGAGAAGGAGAATAAGAATAACATCAAATCTCATTCACCTAGTGAGGTAGGAGTCGACAGGAACCCCATCAACTGTGAGAGAACTGCTGGCCACACCGGAAACCCTCTCCAGCTCCTCGATCTGGCGCCGTATCTTTGAACACACCCCTTCAATGAAGCTGTTGGACTGCAAACATGTTTTCATATCGCTCATAACCATTCAGCGCTCCCACATTCATACACGAAATCCAGTACGAAATGTCAATTGAAACGACGCTAGGGATAGAACAGATGAAATTCACCTTGACAAGGTCATCGCTGAGCGCGAGGAGCGAATCCAGAGTGCCGACGCGGAGATTCGGGATGTTGAACTGCAATACCGGAAGAGATGAGTCAGATGATCACATACGGAAATCTCATCAACCAGTGTGTGTAATGGGAGGAGAAATGAGAAATACTCTGTAGAGGGGAGTGTCGAAGGAGTGCTTGGAGATGGAGTCCTGAAGGCGGCTCCACAGAGACGTGGCGGAGGAGCCTTGCTGAACGGAAAGAGACACCATCCAATATCGAGACGCCATGCCGATCCCGTTACTGATTGTATCAGTGCACAGATCGATCAGATCTCTCTTCTTCCTTAGACGACGATGCGAGTCGGTAAATTCACAGCTCAAAACCAGCAGATCGATTTCCTTTTGTGTGTAATTTTTCCTCCGTATATTTTTAAATTTTAGGAGAGTAAATTTGGATAAAAGAAAAATACTCTTTCCATCCTAAAGAATTAAAGACCAAAAATTGGGGAAAAAAATTACTTAAAATGTTAGTTTAATATAATTAGATTTGTTACGAAATACGGAGTATATAAAAATAATGTAAAATAAAAAATTATGCATTTTAAAGCCCTAAAAAACTACAAAAAAAGACAAAATCACTATATTATTTAATCTTTAATAAAATTAAGCAAATAAAGTGACTAAAGTTTTTCCCTAAAATTGTGAAACGAGAAAATTTATTAGTTAAAATAGTCCATATAACCACCGTATGATATTTCATTTTTTTCTTAAAATTGCTAATGATCTAAAGTTTAATCTATCAGTCCTGTTACTCCTCCCCCACGCTCCCACCTGGCCCGAAGTCTAAAGCGGAGATTACAAAAGCCCCTCGGCCTCACCTTTCCTCCTTCCCCCCCTCAACTCCATTTCTCTTTCTCTTTGGCTTCCCAAAAAAGCTCTCGCCATTGTTTTCTTTGCTTCCCTTTCGGATCGAATCAATGTGGCTAACTCGAACCAACCCAAATCTAAGGCTTCCTGCTAATTTCTCCTTCAAAGACATCCACGCCCTATTCGCCGACGACCCGACCCGCCTGAATCACCCGCCCCACTTCACCAACCGCTGCATCTTTCACCGGTCCCGCAGCGCCAGCGCCTCCCTCCGCGCCCTGTCGCCTCAGCCCGAACCGGCACCCGCTTCTCAGCCGGAGCCGCCGATCTCCCTCCCCGGATCCGAGAGGCTGATCGTGGTCTACTCCACCAGCCTCCGCGTGGTCCGCCGGACCTTCGACGACTGCAGGGATGTCATGTCGATCCTGAGAAGCTACCGCGTCTCGATTGACGAGCGAGATCTGTCCGCGGACGCCAGGCTCGTGGAGGAGCTGCAGGGGGTTCTAGGTGGAAAGACGAAACTGACCTTGCCGCAGGTATTCATCGGTGGGAGGTACATTGGCGGCGCGGCGGAGATCAAACAGCTTCACGAGGCCGGAGAGCTCAAGAAGTGCGTGGAAGCTGTATCTTTAGGGTTTAGTCTCAATATTTTTAAAAAAAATCTTATCCAACTCTAACTTTTTTTTTAATATTAGTACTTTTTTTAATGCAATATTTTTGTATATTTAAGGTTAAATTGTACTTTTTTTTAATATGCGTTCTATTGCCACTCACTTTGAATATTAACGTATAACATCGGCTAAGTTGTTAGTTGCTAGTTGTACAAGATTATATATATAACATGTTACATTTTTTTTAGATAAATCCAATTAAACTATTTTGTAATAGTATATTCTCTATCTTCCAAAACTAAAGCTCAATTACTATTTTAAACTTTCATAACTCTTGTTTTTTAATTAATTTTTATTGGTCATTTAATAAAATAAAACAATCGTATCACCACTTAGTTTATAGTGTTTCTTTATGTAATTTTTAAATATGTAAATTATATTTTGTAATTTTATACCAATTTTTATAAATTTATATCACATAATTTTAGTTTTAGAGGTTTTAATCACATTTGGATGTCGAGCTGTTTCAAATCTTTATACTCCCTCCGTCCTAAAATTTTCTTTCCAGAACACTATTCCAACTTCACGGAAATTTATATTTATTTGTGTTTTTTTGATGGCCTATATGATAAAATAAAATATTCTTGTAACCACTTGTTTTGTTGAACTTTTGATGTAGTTTTTAAATATGTATGTTTTATTTTTTATTTCTATACCAATATTTAAATAAAATAGATTGAAAAAACTTGGGATTTTTCTTCGTTTTGCGCAACGGGAAGAAAGTTTTAGGACGGAGGGGTTAGTATGTATACATCCGAACGTATGATATTTTTAATACATCCGAGTGGTTACTCTTTTTGAATAATTAAATACTCTTTTTGAACATTTATTTAATTTAGTATGTATTTAAAATATGTACATTACAAAATATATGCACGTTCATTTGAAAAGTAAATCATACTCATTACGTTTATACAAGACGTACATTTAAGGTAATATAATACTTATTTCAACCAAAATAAAGATGAATATGCAATGAATATAAAAAAAATATGTGAAATGAGTATTATGTTACTTGTAGTTGAGTACTCGACCGGATGTACGAAAAACACCATACATCCGGCGGTACCATATATATTACATGTTGTCTCTACAATAAGATTGAAACATTTTAATTTTTTTTCATTTTGCGGAATGTGCATGATGTTTTATGACAGATAAAATATATTACTCATTTCGTCCGATATAAATCTTTTAAGTACGTGTTACTAGTCTTCACCGACTTTATTTTCAATTTAATTCTTTGATTGCAATTTGCAAGTATAAAATTTAAAATAACATTAAAACAACAAAATAAAAAGTCTACAAAATAAGAAATGCCAAAACTTTTTTTAAAGAAAATATAAATTTAGTGGAAGAGAAAATAAATTCGGAGAGTGAGCTCAACCTACTCTCCTAAGTTCTCAGAAAGATAAAAACTCACCGGTGGATGTTGCGTAGAGTACAATATGATATGATTGGACTCGGGCACCCAATCTCAATCCGCTCATACCTCACATCAATTGGGGGAAAAGCGTGAGACACGTGACGATGTTGTATTCATCAAACTCTCTCTTTTGCTCAAAAGCCCACACTATCTTCTGTCCATAATACTCTCTTTTCCACATGCAATGCTTCATTTGGGAAAGCATAAAATAAAAGAGAATGTGCGCAATACAAGAAACTCAACCTTAGCAGTCTTCCAAACATGCCTTAATCCAAGCCATCCAACCGGCTTCAAAAATTTCAATACACCTCCCTATTTTTATTACAAATTACCTAAAACAAAAGTAAAATAAGTATTTTTTTAAAATTTACATTATTTAAAGATTGAAATATAAATAAAAAAACTTATATATTTAAAAACTACATTAAAAGTTTTACAAAATCAAGAAATGATAAAATATTTATTTTTATCAAATAATCAATGAAAATAGACAACTAAACAAAAGTTATCATGATTGTTTATTTTTAACTCCTCACGTTGCATGTGTCATGATTAAGGTTAATCAAGTCTCTCCTCACGCCCCATACTACAAACTAAACATCTTTTCACATCGTCTCAAGAAAAGACATGTTGAAAAATAAAATTGTATGACTATAATTTATTTAAGAAAAATGCAAGAAAATAAAAAAAATTAAACAAATAAAAATAAAAAAAATTGTATGGTGGAGAAATGTTGGGGAATTGATGCGTGTCTCGACCTCTTTCCCCGATTCACACAACCAAACTCTTGTACACTCACACACACACTCAATAATATAAAGACACGACTTTAGAAAATGACTTTGTATTATATAGAGAAAATGTACAAGAGATATTACAATTACACGTGTAGCACACTTCACTCTTTGTATTAGGAACACCTCACTCACAAGCACTCTCAAGAAGCCTTCTTGGTTGTTCACTCTCTTTTTCCTCCACACTCCTATTTATACTCCTCACCAAGGCTAGGCTTCTCTAGAATGTTCCACACATCTCTTTATCTCTAGAATCTTCTAGAAAGTCTCCACATGCTTCCATAATGTTCTAGAAGAATCTAGAGAACACTACACATAGTTCTAGAATATTCTAGAGAACACTACATTCTTCCACACGCTTCTAGAGACTTCCACACTTCTCTAGAAAGCTCTAGAATATTCTAGAAACTTTTAGGCTATTCTACACATTTCTAGAGACTTCTACACTTCTCTAGAAAATTCCACAACATTCTAGAGAATTCTACACATCTCCATAAACTTTTAGAATTCTCTAGAATCTTCCCTCTCACAAATCTTTGGAAATATTGAATTAATATCCTAACAAGAAATGAGTGGGGGACAAATGGGGTACACCATATGGTGTACCCCTAGCATTCCTCTTTATTTAAACGAGAGAATTTTTTTGTGAACCATAATTCACAATCCACATGCCATCTTCTACTTAATTTTCCTTCAATTCTTCACACTCGATATTCTAAGTACTACTCTTTGGACTCTAAAATTTACTATTCCTCTGTCCCAATTTAAATTGTCTGGTTGTCTTTTTTTTCGTCCCAAAAGTTGCATGTTAGTTGTCATCGTAAACTTTTAAAAATAAAATACCTAAACTATCCCTAAAATAAGTCATCTTTTTTTACCTTATATTTCAAAAAATCAACTCTACTTTTTTTTCTTTAAATATGCCCAAAAGTTAAAACATGTGATTTAAAATGGGACGGAAGGAGTACTGTACTTATTACTTATTAGAGGTGTATCAAACTCAAGGTTCCCATATCTACTCTTCAAGCACGGGTTGCTATCTACGAACTCCAGACTTTAATTGGGTTGGAGCATAATTTTTCTTCGGCCCGACCTCTCATCTGGAGTCTGGGCTGTCCCATTTTATTCCGTGTGTGTCCCAATTGAGTCAGTGTCTTCAGAGGCCACTCATTTTATATTACTTTTTTGACTCCAAAATCAATTACACTTGCATCCCGCAATTAACGTAGATGGAATGAGATCAAGACTTGGTGGGAGAGTTTTTTGGGAGGGCGGCAATTTTACGAATGATATACCGTAAATGACCCAAGTGAATCTATCAATATCCTCTGAGACCAATCAAAAGCAGCGTTTTTAACCCCGGACCGGATCGGGCAGTCCGACTGGGTCGAACCGCGACCCGGACACACAACCGGTCCGGTCCAACCCCCCAAAAACCTAGAAAAAACTGAGTCGACCCGGAAAAACCCGAGACCTGTCCTCTCCACCGGGTCGACCTCCGGTCCGGGTTTTATATCATTGCTCAAAAGGAGTGGCCATTGAACTTAGCCAAAAAAACATACGGAGTAATGCACAATGAAGCAGTGAAGCACCAAAAGAAAAAGAAATTGCGAATGAGAGAGAGTAAAGTGTAACGCACATTGTTATTATAATACAGTATACACATATGGGACATGTACATATCACAATTCATCACCCACAAAGTTTCTTTTGGCAGACAGCATTAATGTCACTCGTGTACACAATATTACATTAATTTTTTTTTTCTTAAAAAAAAATGAAGTAATTTAGCTTCTTCCCATGCAACGCCTTGACTTGATTGACCAAACCCAAAGTTTCCCCATCGCCAGAATCCGGCGGGCAGCCTGCCGGTATTATGTACATGCGTCGTCGTCGTCTTCTTCTCTACCTCCCCATCGAAATCCTCCAAGGGTAGGGCCCGTCTTTTTCCGTGCGCCCACCCCACGGCTGCAGCAGTGTGATGACCTAACTTTCAATCTGCTGCCTAGGTGTCGGGTTTGTTGTCTAGGGTGCGATGGTAGAGGTCGAGGGTGTCTTTGTGGGTGGGGTCCAAGCAGAGTGCCGCCTCGCAATCTCTGAGAGCCGAGCCGTAGTCATTCATCGACTCGTGGAATGCCGCTCTCAGGTGGAGCATTTGCAGGTCTGGTTTGAACGATATGGCCCTCGTTAGCTCCTCCACTGCTTCCGTTTCCATTTGGTCGTCCATTAGCACTGCTCGATCCATTCCCCAAAATACCATTAGAAATTATTAAAGAACCAACTCAACCAAAATCTCAAGCTAATGGTTGTTGTCCAGGAAAGGTTTTTATATTCTAACATGCCCCCTCGCGTGCACGTGCAGACGAGATTTATTATTGCTCGAGCATTGCACGTGAACATTAATTTTTTTCAAAACTAGGTGTCGCTGAGTTTCGAACTCGCAACCTCTTAGTCAACGAGGCTCTGATAGATTGATATTGTGCCAAACAACCAACTCAACCAAAAGCTCAAGCTTATGGTTGTGGTCCAGGAAAAGTTTTTATATTCTAACAAAAATCATTGAAAATACGGAAGACGGCTCGGAAAAGGTGCCATTTGTACATGCAATGGGGATTGTAAGGGATTCTCAATTAAATATGAAATGACCTCAAAGAGGTGGTGCTCCCCAAGAATTGAATCATTCTTACCGATACCCACTTTCGAAAAAATAAAAAATTAAAAAAGACCTCGTATGCATATGAGGGGGTGTGTTAAGAGTATAAAATTAGTGAAGAGAAAGTACCTGCCGCCCGGTATCTGTAGGGATACGTCCTTAACGGATCCAGTTGAGTCACCATGCTGAGGTCATTATTTTCCACGTCACGGTCACAATATTCGGACCGTTTCTCATAAGCGGAAGCATTGCTTTGGGCCTTCTCTATAAGCTCTGTCATTTCAGCATAAGCCGCCTTCTTATCCTGTTTCAGATAATAAACGCGCGCCAATCCTCGATGCGCCCTCGTATGTTTGATCTCCAAGGCGCTTGAATAACAATGCTCTGCCTGATCCAGTTTCCCACAATCCACATAGATACTCCCCAGATTATTCAGTGCCTGTCATCACAACACAAACATGAATGAACTAATTTTTTTTGCACGGATTAAGTGTTCCTATACCCAAATTGAGGGGGGAGTTGTGTTGTAGGACATACTTGTCCCTTGCGAAGGCCATCCGATGGGCATCTAAGTGCCTCCTCTAAGAGGTCAATAACGTAGGATGAAGATTCGGAGTCCAAAGTTGTATCGGCTAGGACATATGCCTTAAGAAAGAAGGCTTCAAATGATCTTTGGATTGATATGGATTCCTCGGCCTTCAAAAGTGCTTCTTTGCGGAGCCCGGTGTCATATAGAATCCATCCTTCATACACTAGCCGTTCGTGCTTGGAGGTAGAATGATTCAGAGCCAATCTCAAGCTTCTCATTGCAGCTTTTTGACAGTTCAACCTACAAGTTAGTTTGTATATTTAAAGGAATTTTTTACTACTATTCACTTGGGCCTTAGGTGACATTTTTTTACCTCTCATTAATAAATTAGACTCAAACCTAGTGAAGTAAACAATGTCCAATGCCCAATGGTCAATGTCCACCTTCTTATCACCTATTGATTTTAGGAAGCACATGACAACCATTTAGCTTTAGAACTCTGTAGTTACGCGTGCTGGAACGAGAATAGTCCTAGGGTGGGTGACCCACCGGGAAGTTTTAAAAAACCAACCCTCGAATCACAACCCACTAGCCCAAACTGATCCCATACAGAATTTATGCAAACCACCAAGTTTACGGGGACCCACAAACCATTTTTGGATCACACTTTGGTCCCATATTATTTGGGTCTCAATCACTCCAAAAGGATCATGAAGATGTGAAGTAAACCGCACACTTATATTCTAGACTTAAACCAACCCCAAAGTGGATGGACAAATGGGTCCAAACTACTCAAATACGGAATGCCCCAAACTATGGGGCATCCCACGAACCACCAAGTGAATCTTAGGGAAGTGAGATTTACATTTCACTTATAAACTAGACTCAACCTCAGTAGACAAGCTAGTGGAATAACGACGAGCATCCGCGATAATTTTATGGAATAATTTATATACCTCAAAAGAAGTAAGGACTGGCGAAATCGTAGGACACTTTTCCACGGGTCATTCAAGAGCATCTGATGAATCACAGCCAATGAACCAATGTCATCAACAGAAGACCACCGATCATAAAGCTGCATCCAGCAATCAGCAGAACTCCATTGTTGAACATGCTGGCCAAGGACTTCAAGCATGTGGTCAGCTCTCATTTTCCCACAAAACATCATATGATTTGGCTCCAATGTCAACAAAGCTCTAATGTCTCTAATGGCAGATTTGTAATCCTCAATGGCAATAAAACACCAAGCCCGAAGTTCAAGACAGTCTGGAGAGACCTTAAACCCAAGGATCCTGTCTATCTCTGAGATGGCTGACTCAATCTGGTTTTCTTCCACCATTGCAACGGCTCTGTATTTGTACGGGAAAGAAAGGGTGGGGTCCAATCTAGTGGCATCATCCAAATCCGAAATCTTTTGTTTGCCCAGACTGTATAAAGACCGTTCTTGGTACATCCACCCGGTGGCTTTATGATTTGAGATCAACCCATCAATTGTCTCATACGAAGAAAAACGTTGTCCTTGTTTGTATTTAGTTCTTGCAACGCCCACAGCAGAATATGTGTGCCCGGCTTCAACGGCTTCTTCAAAGCAAGATTGAGCTTCTTTATAATCTTTCCTCTCAAACAACACACAACCCAACTGGTGCATTGCAATGGCCTTCTGCCATCTGTCACTCGCACATTCTCTCAGCCTCTCCAACAACATAACTGTAATTTTGGATGCCATATTATCCTCTATAGCGACCTGGCTAAGGAAATAATACAAAAGAAAAGAAGAATGTCCAATTGCAGACAATCTCTGCCTAGCCTCACTGCTACAAAAGATACTTAAAACCTTAGAATTGTATAAATGACAAGGGAGCTCTCTGAGTATAACCTGCAAGCAAGATGCTGCTAGAATTTGCGCTCTTTCCTCCATGGCATAGTCAATCAGAACCAGTGCTTCGTCTATGTCGGAAACCAATGAAGCTAAATAACTATCACATGAAGATTTCAGCCCTTCACAACAGAATCTATTTGCAAAAGAGAGCATCTCTAGAACTATATATGGCGAACAAGTGTCTTCGAATCTTCCCATCCTACTAAACATATCCACAGCTTTCAGTCCAGCCACGGATATCCCGATTCGAGTGAAATCAATTCTTTCATTCTTAGCCTCCACAAAATTACCATACAACATGGTTTTCAAAGGAATTGAGAGAGAGGCAATTTTACCTCTGATACATGTGATCACTTCATTGCCAATGCAGAAACACACTTCTCCATCCTCTTCTGGGGCATGGAAGGAACTCTTGTTGTTCGAGTTCCCAAGATCAGAGCTTTGATTCAGTGATTGATAACAGTTGCAGTGGCCGAAAATCGAATCGGGATCATACCCAGGAATCAAAGCAGACTTTGGGCATTCAAGAATCCGTCCAATACAATCAAGAACCGATTTTCCAACCATTTCATCTTCTCTCCTCTCATATCTCAACCAAGCCAATAAAACCACCTTCGAATGCACGTCAGCTGCGTGTTGACGGGCGGATTGGAGGCACCTCCGATTCAATTTTGGGTCATCCAGACTGCACAACAGCGCGTATTGCTCCAAATACACATCAGATTTACAAGAATCTGGGCTCTTTTTAATCCTGCGGTAGAGCTCAGCCATGGAATCAATAAAATCAACAGGTTTGAGAAACTGGTCGATGGAGGGCTCGAGAGAAACGCCCGTGGGAAGACCATAAGGAAGCAAAGACTCAGCCATTGGCAACGAGACAATCTCGGGAGAATAAGTGAGTATGGAATTGATGGTGGGTTGGGCCCGGTGGTGGTGGTGGCTCTTGGAGGCGGCGGCGGCGGCGCTACTGGAGGTTTCAGATGGGTTAAAGGCGTGGACTTGGTTAGTCTTACAACGGTCTTTGAGCTTGAAACTCCGCATAGTGTTGGAGAGGTGACGAAAACCGTACTGACGAAATAGATTCACAAATCTTGATTTGTCGGGCTGATGATTGGTTTCATCTTCAGGTCTTGGAGTAGACATGAAAGAAGGAATCTAAAACACTGTTGAAACCCAGTAATTATTAGCTCTGATAACAGATTGGAACTCTGTCTTATGAAGGGGATTTGAGCAGGGAGCGCGATGTTGATGGTGATGATGATGATGATGGGAGGCATAAAGAATCATCATCATCACCGGCTGAAAATCAACAATGGTGAATGCTTTTCAAAGTTTTCCCTTTGTCGATCTTTGAAGACTCTGAGAAGGAGAAGAGGGGTAAAAATGAAAGAAAATTACGGAGGAGTATGTGGCTTTGTTGTGGATCTAGAAATCTAATCTCATCCACTCCGTAATTTTTACTAGAGTCCACAGTAATAATAATGCCAAGCTGTCATATCCGCTGCCTCTATGATGATTATGATGGCTCCCACTTCCCATGCTCTGGGTTTGGAGATAGTGGGTAACTTCACTTCTCTCACTTTTGAACGTTATAGACTAAGAGGGTGTTTGAGAGTGATTAATTTATAGATAAAGTGATTTTTACAAAAGTTGAAAGTAAAAGTATCTTATACCTGTTTCTTCGAAATGGTGTTTTATGTACAAAATAGTGGTAGTGAAAAATAGAAGTTGACATGCCAAACAGAGTAAAATCACTTCCACTCAAAGCAGAAGCTAAATTATTAATGTTTAGGTACCAATGTACCATGCCTTTTAAGTCCATGTGTTACGGTGGGACTTGATGGAGTTTGGATCTAAGCAATTGTTTGGTCGGGCAAGAATCCTTAGTTTGTCAGATCTCTTCATCACTCCAAAGTTCTTTGCCAAGTTCTTCCTTTACTCGGTCATTTTCCTCCTTTGGCAAGTCGTTGTCATCACTCATCAAACTGTAATCGTCCTTTATCTAAGTCAACTCTTCGCTAAGCTTTTGTTTGTCCTGCATAACCTGCCCGACCGAGTATTCTGACTTATTCGGCTTCTCGAATGGCTTCTTCTCTAGGAAGGTGAAGAGCGTGCTATTTCTTACCGTTAGGTCTTTGATTTTACCCTTGGTGGTGTCCAACATCTATTGCAACCGAGTAATGTTACTAATTTTGGACATGTGAAGAGAAAATCAATAGAGCATTCAGTAAAATATATTAATCAAATGATCAATAAACATATGGCTAGAAGAAGAGGTAGACGAACTAAGATTCTAAAAAGACTTGGAATGAAGTGGTTAAGGGGGGGACCTCTGATGACAAAAGACACGGTTGAGAACTAGCATAGCAGTTAAGGAGGAAGGACAATGAGGACTTACATGGGAACGTAAGCTGAAGGCAAGATGACCAACCCGTTTGATTAACAAGAACTCAAGAAGAAGTTAAAAAAAGAATGAGGGGATGAAGGCCTTTTCAAAAAGAAGGTATGGCACCCCCTGAAGTGTCGCGCGCTAAAGCCCATAATAATTAAGGGTGTGACGCGTAGAAAATCATCATTACCTAGAGTTTCTAGGTCCAAGACTAGATTTTGTGTTCATTGAAGTTCTCCAACACTCCGTAACATTAAATCTAGGAGGAAATTAAAATTTTGAATTTGAATTTTGAAATATTTAAAGCTTGAGGGGAAAATCGTTTTTAAACATACCTTCATCCTTGATGATCGATCATCACAAGCTTGGTAAGTGAGGGACCTATTTATGGATATAGCTCATATCCATGCTTGCTTAGGTAAGGTGATTGGACAAACCTTACCGGTCAAGAATAAATGATACTCAGAATGACATAAGAAGAATAAAAGAAAGTGACTGATTAAGTACTTCGACGAGGGTGATCAGCCATTAGGTTTTGACCGAACATCTTCACCAACTCTATCCGCTTGAGAGAGCTTCATGAAATGAGGATTGAAACACCAACTCTATCCGCTTGAGAGAGCTTCATGAAATGAGGATTGCTCCTTCACGAAGTTACCTGGTCATTTCTCAAAGGCAAGGCCATTTGAACAATCTCAATTAGGTGGGGCCATCATCTGGAGACATAGTTGTGCAATGCGCGCACTAGTCTTAATCTCAGTTAGTGGCTGAGTTACCATGATTTACTTCTTTTCACAATCATATCGGACAGGAGGTGATGGGCGTCCGGGCCGAGCGATTTCATCTTTTGGAATAACTGAACTACTCAATTCTATAAATTCTATGTTTGAGAGTTCTTCCTTGGCTTCATTACTTAGTTGTATTTTAAACTTATATTTATCATTTAATTCTTTTCTCGTGAATTTACCCGGTTAAGTAAGACTTGTCCAGACTATGTTATACCCGATTATATTTACATCATCATCATCTATATATTAGTATTATAATATCGACTATTGCAAATGATATATACCCGTAAAAGATCAGTTGGAATAGACGGGGAAACGATAGCATTCCATTAATCACCATCCATATTCCCCTTCTATTTAAGTAGTCATTTTCGAACATAAAGTAAAGCAAATTATTCCGTTTAATAATAATAATAATAATACTTAATTATATTAATGATAGTAATAATAATATCAATAATGACTTTTGTGGTGGCCTTTGTTTCCACAACGACAGGTCACTGCTACAACTGTATTAGTAATTTGTTTGTCATTTGTTTTTGGTTTTTTGTTTTGGTTGGATACTAAAATGGCCACAGGTCACTCGTACATGTACCAATACAGGCCCCTCACCACTTGTCTTTTAATTTTTTTTGTCACTCTCTCACGTTCCCAAAAATAAATAACGTTCCCACACATTTCCTAGTTTCATTCTGATTCTTTAGGACAAGGACTGCTCTAATGATATGTTTGGTAGGGTAGAAACCAAAAAGAACCCCCCCCCCCCCCCCCCCCCACAAAAAAACAGAACTTTTCTTCAGGCTTGAGTTGTAGTAAGTTCATGATTCATGAGTAAGTTCACCCAGGTTCGAGCCCCAACGGAAGTATTAGCTCTTTGTACGTCATTAGATTGAGAATAGTATGAACAAATACTCCTTGTAATTAATGGAGTCAATACTATTAAAAAAATTCAGTGTAACGGTTAAGAAAATGTGACTGGTTTATTTTTAATTCTATTTATTTAAATATATTGGTTAAAATTTAAATAAAAAGTTGAATTAATATATTCCATAAATTTCGTCAAAAGATATGGAGTATTAAATCAGATAAGGAGTATAAATTACAAGTAGTGTTGAACTAATAAATTCCAACCCAAAGATCTAATCCAACAATATTCATGAAACAATCCCAAACATCCTGCACATAGCTCTTCTGCTACATTGAGATTTATTGATCATTTTTAGTACATACTATAGACATGGGAATTACATGAGAAGCTTGCACTGTTTTGAATCCATCTGAAACTACAACAACAACAACAAGAAACCTAGTAGAACCCACAAAAGGCGGGGCTCGGAGGGCGAGTGTACGCAAAACTTACCCCTATTTAGGACTATTTTTGGAGTAGAGAAGCCGTTTCTAAGAGACTCCCGGCTACTATACACAATATACACATGATGATTGTCAAGGATGTCATCCAGCGAGTGAGATGAGTAAGAAATGCGGGTTCTTGTGGTAATATGTGCAAAGCCCACGGATTCTTCTTCTCCGTGTTGCTTTAGATCACTGTCATGATCCAAAGCTTGTGTTTCTTTATATACAGATACACAATACATGGGTCCACTAGCTCTGCATCGGAGAGTCGTTTGCACAGTTTAAGATAGGTATGCATACCTCCCGGCTGGCGAATCCGTCTCTGTAGTCCTTGAAGCACGACCACTCTGTCCAAAAACGCAGGAGTTAGGCCCAAGTCAAGCATTTTCATTACTGTTTCAGCTGCCTTCTCAGAATGCCCTCCTTTAATGTAACCTCTTATCAACCACGAAAGACTCTTCTTTTTCTGCAAAGAAGTTGAGGTGTCCATTATGGTGAGTAGCCTTCCAATGGGCCCGGATTCGTTTTGGGAAGCACATATGGCTAATACAATATCATAAAGATCTCTGTTCACTTCTTTACCTTCGAGTTTTATTTGCCAGATATGTTTCTCAGCTTCAACTCCCTGCCTAGAGCATATATACATTGTGAGAAGCCTTTCGTGGATGGTCCCATAGAGGGATGGGTCCCCTTCTTGAAAGGCCCAATCAGAGAGACGCACGCCATCAGCTAGAAGATCAGTTTGGTATTTCAGGGTCGAAGTGAAGTTTTCAATCTCAACAACCAGACCAGATCTGGTGAAACTTTTTAACTTCTGTAACGCTTTGCCAAATTCCTTTAATTCTTTTAGCACGGCTGACATAGCAATTAGATAGCTGTATGCATCAGGCTTCAATCCGCAACCTTTGATGTTAATCACTAATTTCACTGCATCTCTGTAATTTCCTTCCTCCTGGTAAGATATACACCAATTACTGTCAGAAATGACAACAATAAACCTAGTAAAATCCCACACACAAAAAAGTAAGGAATCTTACTCTCTGAAATGACAACAAATTTCTGTCAGAAATGGCAACAAATAAAACAAAATGGTTGCAATTTGAACACTTAGAAACTCAATGTGCTAATGTGGAGTACAATCAATTAAACTAGTGAAAAGACACTTTCACCCCCTCAACTAACCACAAATTCTACCCCATTATTTACACAGGGAAGTGCCTTTTGAGACATATGGAGTACTAAACAATTTTCTTTTAACAAAAAACGTTTGGCCATTTAAGCTAAGTAACGCTGCCAAAAGGGCCCTAAGCAACAAAATAACTGAATATTAACTAGCATGAAGTTCATAACGTTGTATGGAGAAACATGGCATCACTCGCCAAGTTCACCCAAAGAATGTCACAACAAGCAAAAGCAACTGACAAATTCACATGAACCTTGAATTCCTAGATGTAGAAGCCATGCTAGTGTGAACTCCAGCAAATCCGAACATTTTATCTAATCCCCATCAATTCAATTCTCATTTCCCATTCCTAGTAACATATTCCAATTACCAAAACAATCCAAGACAAGACCAAAATGTATTGTAAGAACATTCTTGGGCATTCCGAACTTAAAGTAGTGCTTTTAGCAGAGCTGCAGAGGTCAAAGTAATTCAAAAAACACAAACAAGATACACTAAGAAAGCATTCGCCCCACCACATATGCAATAATATTATTTTTACTCTCTTGAGAAAACAAATAAGGAAGAGATAATAAATTGATCTTCCTAATTTCCTCTCATAAAATTGGGATGGAAGAAAGAAAAATAAGGAAGGGGAAGAAAGAAAGAAAGAGATCACAAATTACTATTTTACCCTTATACTCATGTCCCAAAAAAATTTGGCTTTTTAGCATTTAAGAAAAGTGTTACAAACTAAAGTGTGTAATTATAATCTGTTTAGAAGAAAGAGAAATGTTGTGAGATACATATTCCTTTCCTTGAGAGGAAATGGGAGAAGTGTAAAGTTTTATTTTAGGATAACGAAATAAATAAGTAAAGTGTGAAGTTCTTTACGGGGCCGAGGGAGTATAAATTAACAAATTTTTTATCATAAGGTTAAAATAGTAAATTTGAAATGTATAGAACTATATCTTCATACAGTACTATTTTCTCTGCAACTTGAAGAGAGAAAACTCACAAAAAAGTACCACTTGTTTTCCAATCATTTTCTGTGTTTCCACACAGCAACTTAATGTATTGTCAGAAATAATCAGAATGGTGTTCCACATTTGACATTAAATAAATACAGCTAGCACAGTTCAATACAATTCAAATACGTGGAGAAGATACACTGAAAGATCATTTGCACCACTATAGCATACAAGCAAGCATAAAAAAATACAAGAGTGCTAAGAGAAGGCATCGTTTCTTACCATCATTTTGTAAGCAAGAAAACCGACTGGGCAACCCTTGTGCCCTTCAGTATCACCAACGGAGTAAGATATTTGCCTCCTGAGCACCTCCTTCACAAAACCAATTGCCCTCTCCTTCTCACCCGCCTCCCAATACAAAGAAACCACCATCTTCATCATACTAAAACCCGGCTTCAACCCCACACAGTCCATGTCCACCAGAAGATCAACCACATCGCTAACCTCACTCTTCGAATCAATCAACTTCTTAACCCATCCATACATTATTGAAACCATGAGCTTCATCGTTTTCTTGTCCACTCTGTTCTCCTTCCTAAGCCAATCAAACACCTCCAGTGCACACCATGAATCCCTCCCCTCCTGAGAAAAATACACCAAAACAAATTGCAAATCCCGGGCAGATAATTTCTGGTGCATTTCTTCGAGCACCTGGGAGGGCTCCCTGGTCATACGTTCTAGTTCCTCAATCGCCTCGAAAACCCCTTGCCTCATTTCACCCTCATCATCAGGTTCATCGCTCGTAACTGATCTGTCTAGTTCAGTCGAATTGAAAACCCTAAATTCCCGAAACACTCCCTTTTCATGAGCAGCAAAGTTAGGGTTTTGACCCGACCCGGTGGCTGAAGATTTGAAGCGTGAATGGATTCTCAAATTTAGCCACTTTCGAGAATGGGTAAAAGTAGATGCCAATCTTAGGGAACACGGTTGTGTAGAGCGTATAAACGGAAGAGGACCAATTTCAGAGATGGCGACCATGATTATGAGACTTGAGGGCTTATCCTTATTCTGAAGATACAGATGCATGATGGGGGCACGTGACAATTGGTTGGACAATTAGCGATTGAGTGTCAATAGAATAATACGGAGTTCAGTTTCTGAAAACTGTGTTGGACACACTTATGCTAAGCATAACATCTCTTCATGTGTTAGGTGTAAGTTTTTCCCTTTGTCAATAAATTTATGATTAAAACTCAATTTCTCTCCTCTCAGATAACTGACATACGAATTTTGATAGACTCTTGAGGATAAGACTCATTCTTTTTTAAAGTCCGAAGTAACCCAAACTGAAGTGACAAAATCCGAACTAACCGACCAATTTGTCAGCTCTAGAAGGTATCGTCAAAACTCTCTCAGACCCCTTTAGAGATCTTTGTTACTTTCTTGATTATTTATAACTTTCTTTTTCAACCTTTTTGGATTGGTTCATTTGGTTGGACTATGATATTGTTTACTATAGATCAAACTCTCACAGATTTATTTTTGGGTACCTCACAAAAGACTTTATACTGCAAAGTGATAGATTAGATTGAGCCAATTTGTTTAGATTCTTTTTCTTTTAAACATCCATGCATCTAGTGTGGGACTTAATGCCATAATGTCATAATTAAAATAGCAAATAAATAATGTTGGGTATGTAATTAATACTTCGTACTTTGTAATGTAATTGTTTGAATTTCTCGAAATGAATATGATTCAATTCTGGTCGATCTCTTTGAGTAATGTAATTTAACAATCAAATTTTAAATAATACAGAGTAGGAAGTATATCCCAAGTTAATTGAGATACTTTTGCTCCTGGTACAGCTCAATTAATCCGGCATATATATCATGGCATATCATCATTCAATCCAATTCTTGGCTGTTGAGAGAGCTGCTTGCATGCACTTGTAGATCATACTCCATTGATATATAGAGCTTTAAGTTTCTGTTCTTTCTGGGCCTCGTGGATCATTCTCAACCTATTAACTTCCATTTGCATCCCTTCAATTTCCTCTGAAATATAATAGGAGAGATACATCTTTCATAATCTCTAATTCAACACTTTGATTACTAACACACGAGAGAATAATTGAAAGACTTTTTTTCATTGGTTGAAATAATAATACTTTGTATTATATGTACTAGAATTTGACTAGAATTACACATTTCATACTCGTATATGGGAATAAAAAAAATTGAATTTATACTAAATTCTTCTACAAAAATCAATTTCTGCAAAGTACAAATTCAAACACCTGCCTCTTGTACGTAATCTGAAATCTAGAATTTTTAAGTTTTAATTTAGGATTTATTAGGATTAATATATAAACTATATATAGCACATATATATACATACCTTTAAGGAGATTAGATTTACGAGTGAAGGCATGTAGATGTTGGAGCAACAAAGCATTCTCCACCATCAACCCTTTTTGTATCTCTTTATAACGCCCTATTTCTGGAGATAGTAACATTACAGTCGCCTAATTATTCCAGAACCAGGCCAACAAGTAATTACAAAAAAGAATACATTGTTAGGATACAAAATAAGACGTGGTAATTGAAGGGATATATACAAAATGATGAAACTTATTAATTTGAAATTTAAACCAAAAGTTTAAAAAATAAAAAATGATATACTTCCTTTATCCTAAAATTATCTTCTCGTTGGACGTTACGACGATATTTGACTGAAGCTATTTTCAAATCATTTTATATGAAAAATGGTGTGAAATTAAAAAATAAAAATTATATACTCCCTCCGTCCCGTGAAACATGGGACATTTGCTTTTTAGGAGGGATTTAAGGGAGTGTATTTTGGTATTGAATTTCCAAAAATGTCCTTTGATGTGATAGGTAAAAGTATGATTTGATGGATAGATTATTAGTAAAAAGGTATGATGTGATAGTTAGGGTATGAAAAAGTAAGGGGTAAAGTGACTTTTTAATAGAAATGAGAAGTGTTTTATGGGACGGATGAAAAAAGAAAGGGGAAATGTTTCACGGGACGGAGGGAGTACTAAAAAACTACATCGAAAGATCTACAAAACTAGAGGTGACATGACTATACCATTTTATCAAATGTATACCGAATATATTTCAACAAAGTGAATACGTACAATTTTGATATATTTGCACTAAATAGCACTAAAACTTAAGTCATTTCTCTAAACAGCACTTAAGTTGTTTTATTCCCTAAATAACACTTAATAATGTCCATAATGACCAGTGATGGCAAAGATTTACTTGAATAATGACTAATAGACACATAATGACTAAAAGTGCTACATTAGGAAAAAAACACATATAGTGCTACTTAGGAAAAGTCATTATGTTTTAGTGCTATTTACGTAAATTCTTCTACAATTTTATCATGTGAATAGTGAATAAAAATATAATTTTTGAACGGAGAGAATATAATACTTCATAATTTTACTTGATGAAATGATCAATGAATATATATAGGTACCTGGAGATCATTGGCCTTGTTTTCCATGTCACGAATGTACTGAGTCTTTTTATTTCTGCATCTTTGAGCAGATAGCCGATTCGATATAATCCTGCACCCATAAGAATATCATATACTCCCTCCGTCCCTAAATAAAGTTTCATTTTTGACTTTTTGAGGATTTAAGGGAGGGATATTTTGGTGTTGACTTTCCAAAAATACCCTTGATGTGATGTGTTAAAGTAAGATGTGATAGGTAGATTATTAGTAAAAAGGTATGATGTGATAGGTAGGGTATGAAAAAGTAAGGGGTAAAAGGGTTTTTTAAGGGAAAATAGAAGTTTATTTAAGGACAAAGAAAAAACGAAAGAGGAACTTTATTTAGGGACGGAGGGAGTACGTATTATAATTGTTTGTATTTCATTAAAACACATAATATATACTCCCTCCGTTCTATATTGATCTTCCCACTTCCCTTTTTTTCTCGTCCTAAAATTATCTTCCCACTTCAAAAAAAGATTATGAAATACCTATTATACCCCTGTTATCTTTGCTTCCTCCAACCATCCCCCATTAACATTTCCGTCTTCCGTCTCTGATTCTCCACCTTTCTTCTCCCTTGGCCGATTTGACTCTCACTCCCTCTCTCATTCTACCTCTCTCCATCTCTCAATTTATTGTGTTGATAGGGTTTCCACTGATTATTGTTACACATCTTGGATCTATTCCATCCGCCTTTCATCTCTCCCTCAAAACCCTAAATCTGCGCAGCTTTTTCGTGGATAAACTACAGCGAGGTCGGGTGGCCAAACTCCGCCGATGCCTTTAATTAGAATCAACCCAGATTTGTTTTTCCAGATTTTCCTTTAATTCTACCGCAGCTTCCTCGACATCGATTCGTCGATTTATAGGGGGGTGAGTTCCTTTTTCTTACCTTTTTTATTCTTTTTATTCACTACAACGATGAGATTGTGAATAAGTTTTCTTAAAATTAAGGTTTTTTCTTAGAAGAATTGCAATAAATGTTTTAAAATAAATAGGATTAGTTTTTTTTCACGGTGAGAAGGCCACCGCCTAGCAAACTGCCTCGCCGCTGTAGTCCTTCCAATCTTTAGTGCCGCTACTAATTTCCAGAAGGGGGGGGGTCAGTTTTTTCAATTGGTTATATAAAGAGGGGCATTTTTGGAAGGTCAAAGTCATTTTATCCCTTTCTTAAAAATGAGCTTGAGTCAATATGGGAAGATGAATATAGGACGGAGGGAGTATAACCTCTCAAATATTCCTTCAGTCAAATTGAACAACTATCAATCATTCAATCACTTGTTTCACAAAAAAAAACACTAATTTATTAAATAATAAAAATTGTACGAGGTATTAGATACGGAGTATTACTTTACACGAGTAAGTGATTTTATACCAATCTTTAAATAAAATAAAATAAAAAATTAAAATTTAATTTGTTTTACATAAAATATATAATTAGGTATTTATACTTACTTTCTGAGCTTAGTGTGATCGACATGGCGATGGCCGCCATGGCCATGCATGCATTCGTAGTTGACCAGCTGCTCCAGCGTTATTTGAGATGCCTTGCGGCCTAAAGAAGAAGAGGATGATAATGACGAAGGTGCTGACGTCATCATCGTTTTCCCCTTTTCCTCATTGTTTTCATTAGGGTTTATTGTTCCACCAACATGAACTAGTAGTGGTGGATTGTTATTGTTCTGATTATTGCATTTTGCAACGCCCAAACACGACTCATCAGAAGGTGGGTCCACCTTCATATTCATCACCATTTAGAATAGTAATTAAGACTAAATTGTGAGTGAGTGAGTGTTTTGATCATAATGATGAGACCTATTTATATACTCCCTCCGTCCGAAAATATTCTTCACATTTTTCTTTTTGGTCCGTCCGAAAATATTCTTCTCATTTCCTTTTTTAGTATACTTTTAAGGCTAAATATCAATAATACCCTTCTATTTTATCACAAATATACTTTTTTAGTACTTTTTTAATAATAAAAAGAGATTTAAAAGTTTATAGTATGTGCATTTTTGAAAATTTTACATTTTTTTTACTATTCCTTAATAAGCGTACCAAGTCAACACGGGAAGAACATTTCCGGACGGAGGGAGTAATTAAGGAGCATGCTATGTACATGTACTCAAAATTTGTACCCCATTTATACACCAAAGGTATGTAACAACATTTTGATGATTCGCACTGACACAAAGTATTGGTGGGTTAACAAAAATTTACACTGACTCAAAGTGTGACTCAAAGTGTTAGTGTGTAAACAAAAATTAGCATTACACCAACACAAAATGTCGGTGCATTCCTGCGGTGTACAAAGTGGAGTACAAATTCTTTGGGGTACAAATAGCATTTTCCATTTATATAATCCTCCCTCTAAAATTAAATTTATTTTTTTGAGATTTTTTTTAAATTATTGTTTTTGTATGCAAATTTGATAAATTTGATCATTAATTAAATTAATAAAATTTATATCAAATATTACGACAAGTTTAATTTTATTAAAGTTATCTTTTAAAATATTTCAAAATATTACTTTGTTATTTATCATCATTTAGTTTTTATTTTATTAGAGATCAAAGGTTGGTCCTGATTATTAATTTCAAAAGGTTAATTCTGGACAAAAACTCTAGGACAAAAGAAGTACTTTTTGACCATACAAAATTTTTTAAATGGTTGAGAAATGAAAAATTAATGGTGAAAATGTTACTTTTCAAAAAAAATGATCTTGAAATGGTTGGATATATAGTTTTTTGTGGAGAAAGTAAATTGAGCTATAATTATAATTTGGTGAAAGATGGATCCACTTATTAGTACGTAGGTGATGATTGTCACTAATTTTCGTTATCTCTCATTAAAAAAAGATGATAGACTGATTAACCATCATACGGAGTACTTCCTCCATCCGGAAATATTCCTCTCATTTGACTTTCCACGGTCTCTAATATTACACTTTGATCATCAATATATATATATATATATATATAATCATTGATACCTCCGCCGTCTCTGAAAATCTTTCTTCTTTCTTTTTTTTCTCCATGCCAAATTTTTTTCTCATTTTTATTGAAAAATCAATTTTACTCATACTAATTCTTAACATACATATCACATCACATTTATTCACTATTGATTTACGTATCGAAACCTACTTCTTACCCACCACATCCAAAGATATATTTAGAAACTCAACATCAAAATAAACTCTCCTTAAATCCTTTAAAAATCAAAACATCTCATATTTTCAAGGATGGAGAGTATATTTAATAAAAAAATTGATATTTCAAGCTTACGTTTCAATACAAATATATTAATATTAAAATTATACTCCGTATAATCCTACAATATAATTTTTTCACATGTCATAATTAAACTTTACAAACTTTGACTATAAAAAATCAAATGAAAAATTATTTCGGGACGAAGGGAATAACAAATAATGATTAATAATTACGGGGTAATAAAGAATGTTTGAAATGTACAATTAATTATGTAGGCTGTAGTCCCTTTAACTTTCATGTGATACTATCCGTTGTGCCAGCTGCCATCGTTTTTTTATTAAAATTATTTATTCACTCTTAAAATGAAATAAAAATCATCTTCTTTTTTAAGTTTTTTTTTGAAATAGTTTTTTTATTTCTTGAAAAAAAGTTATATAAATACATACTCCGTATTATTTATATACTGCCCATCCAAAATCTTTTTTACGTTTCCTTTCCTACCAATGAAAGACTATTCAAATTTTTAATAGTTAAAACACCGTTTTACTCTTACTTTTGTATTACTCACCATTTTTGGGTCTTTCTTCAATTTACTATACAACTAAATGAAAAAAACGAAGAGTTCAATGTTTTTTTTATCTTGTACTTCTTTGTCTACAAATTTTATTCTCATTCGATTTTCATAGCTTGGCCACTATTTTATAAATACGTACCACAACATATCAAAAAGTATACTTCCTACGTAAAATTCTTTAATTTTTACAATTTATTTGTCGCATAAAATATTATTAATTAGACTAAATAGGTACAATTACTTTTATCTTATTAAATTTAATCGAACCTAAATCAAGAGCAACATTCTCATTTTCTTAAATTATGTGTTTGGCGAAATTGAGAGTCTTGTCACAATAAGTGAAGCATTTATATTAAAATTAAATAATGCCTTGTGCCATGTCAACATAATTAATAACATTCCCTCTTTAATTTGATCACAAGAACACAATTAATAGCAAATTTTACACAAGGATAAAAGTGATAAAACATGTTATAAATGAGTGTTCGTGATTTCGTGGACTATTCTTACTAGATACCCTTACGTACAAAATGTGGTCGTATAAATACGAGTAATAAAATACAATCTCGAGATAGAGTTTTTCTTCTGTGATTCTAAGATTCACGTGTAAAATGTAGATTTTTTTACATTTTTTATAGACTGACAAGTAGATATTTTTTTAGATGAGTGGTTTTATGGTTGACCTAAGATCCACATAGACCTACTCACATTTATATTTTTTTTGTAAAATCCCCATTTCAACAGGGGAAGGTTCAAGTGACATTGAACTTTGATGTCATGGGATGACCCGGGAGCGTTCCGGTGACCCGTTCGTAAAATTGACAGTTCTACCCCTCTAACCATCCCGGTAAACCCCCCACCCAGCCCCGACCCGAGCACACCCCCACCCCTTCAATTGCACCCCACAAGTTGATTTTGACTTTGGAGTCTTGTGGGGTGCAATTGAAGGGGTGTGTGTGTGTTCGGGTCGGGGCTAGGTGGGGGGTTTACCGGGAGGGTTAGTGGAGGTACGAACCATCAATTTTACGAGTAGGGCACCGGGGCACCCCCGGGTCATCCCATGACATTAAGGTTCAATGTCACTTGAATCTTGGTGATTTCAACAATTAAAAATAATACTTGTTTAGCATATATGAAACTCCACCATGAGCTTTATGTGCATCTAATAATTTGTTTTTTTTAAAAAAAAAAACTCAATTCTTTATGATGCTAATACACGAATGTCCATAAAATGAGCATGAACCTTATGACTACGAAATAATTTGCCTTTGAAATTACTCTGTTTTTTATTGAAATTACATTGTTTTAGAGTTTTACTTATTCATCCTAATTATCACCTCCGATTGAAAACTCAAGTTAATTAATGGTATGTTTGGGAACATTGATTTGGATTTCAAATCCGGATTTGACTTAAATTCCATGTTTGAGAAACTTAAGCATTTTGAATTTGGATTTGAATCAAATTCTTTACATTCAAAACAAAGCTTAATTTGAAATCCATGCGCCTCCCCTTGTCATTTGAAATTCAGGATTTCAAATTTTGGAATTGAAATGCATGAATTGAAATGAAATGCTAGTTGCCAAACACTACCTGATAGAATTTAGGACGGAGTATGGACAACTAGATTGGGCAATAAGACACTTGGGATGAACCACATTAAAAGATTGAATCCAATCGATTAGCTAGTTCAACTCTAGAGCTTATATACCGATTATTTTACTCTTGGAGAGTACATCCCACATCGGAAAATCTAAGAGTAAAATAATCAGTATATAAGCTCTAGAGTTGAACTAACTAATCGATTGGATTCAATCTTTTAATGTGGTTCAGCTCAAGTGTCTTATTGCCCAATCCAGTTGTCTCTACCCAATCCAGTTGGCGCTAAAAAAAAAGAGTCAAGGGAATGGGAGTTCATTTGCAAGTGGTCAACCGGTTAGATTCAAAATGGCCCGGTTGTCCACTTGAGTGGGAGTGTTAAAGAGCATCCCACATCGGAAAAGTGTGAGGAAATAATCTGGTATATAAGCTCTTGAGTTAAACTAACTAATCGATTAGATTCAATCTTTTAATGTGGTTCAACCCAAATGTCTTATTACCGAATCCAGTTATCCATACCTCAATCCTAAATTCTATCATGGTATCAGAGTCAGTTTTAGCCCACCTCGTTTGTCAAGGTGTCCGTCTAGATGTTTATTCCTAGCGGCCCGTTAGTCTTTAGCCTAGTTGTCCGTATGGAGTATGTACCCAACGGCCTGTAGCCCGTTTAACCCGATTGCACGTCTGGAAATCCATACCCAGCGGCTCGTGGTCCTTTAGGTGTTGGCGCTCAAAAAAAAAATCAAGGGGATGGGAGTCCATTTGCAAGTGGTCAACCGGTTAGATTCAAAATGGCCCGGTTGTCCAATTGATGGGGAGTGTTATAAGAGTATCCCACATCGGAACTTGAAGAGAAAATAAACCGGTATATAAGCCCTTGAGTTGAACTAACTAATGGATTGGATTCAATCTTTTAATGTGGTTCAACCCAAGTATCTTATTACCCAATCCAGTTGTCTCCAGTTGTCTCATTCCCTTGATTTTTTTAAGCGTCAACACCTAAAGGACCACGAGCCGCTGGGTATGGACTTCCAGACTAGCAATCGTGTTAAACGGGTCACACGCCGTTGGTTACGTACTCCATACGGACAACTGGGCTAAAGACAAACGGGCCGCTAGGAATGAACGTCTAGACGGACACCTTGATAAACGAGGTGGGCCAAAACCTGCTTTGATACCATGATAGAATTTAGGACGGAGTATGGACAACTAGATTGGGTAATAAGACACTTGTGTTGAACCACATTAAAAGATTGAATCCAATCGATTAGCTAGTTCAACTCTAGAGCTTATATACCGATTATTTTACTCTTGGATTTCCGATGTGGGATGTACTCTAACACTACCTAAAGTTATTTAATTTCGATGACACCGCATGTGAAGTTACATAGTTTACAGTTGATTTATCATTTGTATATGTACAGATTCACTATCATAGTATCAACCCTGATGATTTTCGAACTTGTCGCTTACATTAAATATCATGAGTAAGTATCCCTTTGATCTTGTAATTATTTTATCACTTGACTTTTAAAACCAAAATTGATATATTTTGACAAAAAATTAAATAAAATTTGACTATGTGAATTATATAAATGTGATTTAATTAGGGACAGAGAGAGTATTATAATTATTATTTTTAATTTAAATTATTTATATTTCTCCAGGTAAATTTAGATTAATAAAATATATATAATTTTTAGAACATATTTTAGTGTAATGTAAATTAAAAAAAGAACAATTTGCCCGATAAAAATGTACTACGTATTATTTATATTAAAAATACAAGAAAAAAATATTAATGAGTGTGAATTACAAAATAGTGACATGAGAAAAATAAAAATAGAAAATTGAAATAATTTAAAAGCTATAGTTATAATAATAAAAGAAACTAGAAGAAAACTGAAAGAAACTTGAAAAAACTAGAAGTAAGAAATACATAGAAACTGAAAAGAATTAAAACAAACTGGAAGTTAAGAATTTATATTTTAAAGAACATGTTCTTATTTTGAAAAGTAACTTTAAAATAACATGTCAAAAAAGTGGAACGCATCCTCCGGGCACCCCATACCCTAGCCAACAAAGGTGTGAGAGAGTTAATCACAGTATAATCCAATTTATTCATGAGAGAAGCCCTCTTGTGTTTGGTGCACACAAGGAATCACCACATTTGATGAAACTACCTCACTGGCTTAGGCTCCGTTCCGTTCAACTTATTTTTTCTCATCTGATCTGATTCTAATAAGTTCTGATCTGATCTGGTCTGATCTGATCTGATCTGATTGGATCTGATCTGATCTGATTGGATCTGATCTGATCCAATTAATTATGATTTAATTTAAAATTTCAAATCAATAATTTAATTTGACTTTATAATCACGTTTGAAAATTATAATGATAATTCATATTATAATATAATCAACATTTTTTATTTAATGATTATTTTTTAATAAAATAAAAATAGTTAATTCATATATTAGAATAATCATTCATATTATAATGTAATAATATTTTAATTTTATGATTATTTTTTTGTAAAATTAGAATTATACATTAGAATAAATATTTAATTTAGATATACATTAAAAAGTAATTAAATTTAGATAATCAATATATAGAAGAGATAGCATTTTTATTAAAATATCTCATCCTTATAAAAGATCAAAAGTTTAGAAACTCAAATTACAAGTAGCAATAAAAATATATTTTAAAAGTAGAATTAGATTGACATTGTCAATGTATTTTAAAACTAATTTTTCCGACATCTAATAAGTAAGGATTACTTTCTCAGTTTTCTATTTAACCTATTTCTAAAGTTTATTCTTTTTCATTTTTAAGAACAATGATGATGATGATGATGATGATGATGATGATGATAATAATAATTCTTGATGGGATCTGATTTTAATAAGTCCTGATCTGATTGGATCTGATCTGATCTGATTCGATCTGATCTGATCTGGTCTGATCTAATCTAATCTAACCTGATTTTAATAAGAATAAGAAAAAATAAGAAAAAAATAAGTTGAACGGAACGGGGCCTTAGTCTTGAAGCATTGCACTTATATTCTTCCCTGAAAAGTTGTGGTTTTAAGGTCAAATAACTTCCATGACGCTCATGACTGTCCCCATTTATAATAACACCATTGGGATTTGGGTACACTTCAAATTGTTGATCTAGCCTGCAATAATTTAAGTGGTGTATTGCCTGGATCATTCTCAAAAAGTTTGAAAGCTTTGATGATTTATAGATGAAGAAGCAAGGTCAATTATTTGGCTATTTGGCTTTAGTATTTGGCTATGTGACTTGAGTATTTCCAAAGTTTTTTCCCTGAAAAATGTAAGGAATGCCAAATTTTGAAAGTAAATTTCCATCAAATTTATATGCATTCAAGCTATGGATATCTATGATTAAAGTTCAATTTACCTCTTCAGTAATCGTCCGGCCGGGTTTGAGAGACTCTCGGAGACGGGGCTCGTCCTTTTTTTAACGAATTAAACTTACATGAAATGTTGATCATAGAACAGTGAGCAAAAGTAGTAGTAAAAAAACATTTTTAATAATGGGAATTTTATTAAATACATCTGGTTGAGTCCTGGTATAGTCAAACCTTATCTTCCATTTTTTGCTAGATACAGAGTACAACTATAGACTAATTACAACAAGTGTTGAATCCATTTAGAAACCAAGTGAAGTCTCCAACACAGCTTTTTGCTGAAATGTCACTGCATTCATCCATCAATTGGTTCTAAGGTCAAAAAGTTAACAGCTCCCCCATCTAAAGATTTGACCTCAGAAAACAAAACTGCCCACCATCACAGAGGCGAGCGGCACCGTGAGGTTGTCATCAAGATCAGTGCTTAGAGGGTGAGATTCAACCAAAGCCGAAGCAATAGAGACGATCAAGAAACCAATCACTGCTCGTGAAGTCTTCTCAAGATACCCAAATGAGGCGAAATAGTGCATATATCTATTAGGAGTATACGGTATTATATAAGCAAAAAAACCATCTTAACGAACCAACTCAAACAAAAGCCTAGCAGAAGTTACCCAATAGATGATAAGAAACCAAATGCTGCCATTGCAATAGTACCGGCAAAGGATTTGTTTCTGTTGTATGGTAGTTTGTGTATCCCAATCCTCCTGCCAACAATATCTGCCATACCTAGAAGGTATATTAGCGAACAATCAGCAAAATTGTTCTGCCAAAAGGGCACTACTTAAAATGTTCATAACAAAGAGAAACGGCGTGCCCACTTGAAGACATGAGGTTATAGTTTAACAAATGAAGATTTCAAGAGTAGTTTTATTACCATCACCAGCACAGAGGTTGCAAACTAAGGCAATGGCAATGGAAGAACTTCTCCAATACACAGCACACGCCAAGGTGATGGTAAGAGCATAGTACAAAGGCCCCTTCAGAAGTTCCCTAATTCAATAACATAAACATGCCAAGTAAAATACCACAAAAAAGAGGGTAAAGTCTGGGGAGGATGTGTGTAAACAACGCTTACCCCTAATAGGAAGTAGAGAGATTATTTCCCGTGAATTCAATATCGACGACAATAATGATAATTTAATAAAAGAAAGGGTTAGAAACATGGAAGCAAAAATCCCATTCTTTCATCCTTCAATATTCCAGTATCAGGGCAAGTATATTTAAGTCCTAATATTGAAAGTGTTCAAACCTGTGGTCTCCAAATCTGGTCATAGACTTAACAGTTGCATCATCCTTCCAAATTCCCAGTCCCAATAGAAGAACTTTGACTATGTTGATCCCGGGAATAAGAGCTGCTAAGAGTGCTCCTTGACGACCGGGGCTAAAAATATTTATATAATACATAAACAGTTCTGGCTTAAACTCCATTGAAAGAAATCTAGCTTTAGTTGCCACAAAAAATATGAGATAACATGCTTATTTCCTAACTTCTTGGAGATTACCTGAACATTGGCCAGCAAAGCATGAAAACCAGACCCATGCTAACATGGACAAACTTTCTGTTTAGTTTCTGAAATTAACAAAAAAAACCCTTTTAGGATTGTTAAGTGATAGTGCCTGAGATTTATAATTTTCAGAATGTAGATTTTTATTCAAGCAATTCTGAGAAGTTAATGGGACAGAATCTGCAGATTCTTTTGGCACTGATTCTTAATATTGTGTTTGGTTCCAGAAATTTGAAAGGGAAAGGAAAAAAACCTTGTTTGGTTAGAGAGAAAAAGAAGAAAAAAAAAGAGAAAGGAAAAGTGAATGTATCAGAATTCAGAAATAGGATAATGAATTCCGACACAGATCTGCTTTTTATCCGAAATCTAAACAATTGAAACATTATGCTGATCCACCTGATCAAAAACTCCTCTTTTAGCCATCTCCTCCCAGAACCGGAGACAGGAGAACGCGATGGTGCCGGATAACACGGAGGCGATTAGGTCTCCGGCGACCGGATCGGCAGAGATCATGGCTAATGCCGTCGCCTGCGACCTGAAATTCCGTCTTGCTGACTTCCGGAAAGAGAATCCAGTGTTGCAGTGGCAGCGAGCAGCCGCCGACGGAGGAAGAGGCGTGAAATGGAAGAAAGATTGAGACTTTGATTGAGGAAGAGTGAAGGGAGGGAAAGACTGAAGCAGTTGCAGAGAGTTTAGGTTAACAACAATGGCTGCCATTCTTCATTCCAGACAATAAAAGAACTCACAGGTGAAAAAAGTTCGCATGATTTGTCAATGTGTTAGGTGGCTAAGAATAAATTGGAGGGGCAGACACTGCAGATTAGGCCATAACTGCCATTGTCGCCCACACAAAGCCATGTGCGGATGTAAAGCTTCCCAGAATGGCAGGTAAATTCTTATGAACAATATAGGGTTTGGGTTTAAAAATTGGTTGAGGGAAATAAGATATTATGAAATTAGGGGGTGATTTTTGGAAGATTAATACTTCTTCTATTTAGAGTTCATTTGACACTGACCAATACTACCATTGCATTTCTGGAACACCTTCGCTGCTCCATTCAGAAAATTGAGGGTTACCACTATCCAACCTACTCTTTAAACCCTTTCACCCTAGCTTGCCCTAAATCATTCCAAAAGTGAGGCTAATAGCCATACATTTGGAGGTGGACTTAAGGCGGACCTGAAGTGGTGATAGGAGTGAGGAGGTTTAGAGGGTAGGTTTGTTGTGTAGGAATTAACAATCATCAATTTTTCAATTGGCTAGTGCTATAAAAACGTAGTGGTACCACTAGTGATATCGTCGACCTGTGTTAACAACACTTCAGTCATTTAACACTAAATTTTTTTATTGATTTGTATATCTAATTAACTACGGAGTATTTGATAAGATAATATATACACGTCATCTCTTTTGGTCGTTTCTTTTTACATTTACATTTTTTTTTCTCTCTAATCAAATTATTTTCCCTCATAATTGATGAATGTAAGGTCTTAGCAATCATAGTTTCACTCTTTGTCTTGACCTTTTGTCAAAAAATTAGTGAATCACACTACTCATCTATTGGTTAGAGTGTCTCACTCTATGTTTGCTTTTTTGGATTGGGCATCCATATTAATTTTGTGAGGTAAACTTTGATGGTAAATTCTATGGTATACCTAAGGTCCATCATAGACCTACATATGAACACAATTAATATTTTTTATTACTTAAATAAGCATTTATTTTTTATTAAAAAAAATAAAAAAAATTATTCGAGAAGGTCCACAAAAATGATATACACGCAAGGTGTAACAAAGAAGCACTCAACTTTGATAGCACTTACTTATTCGTCCCAAATTAGATTCCACAATTTGAAGAATATAAAAAATTTCATGTTTTTTAAATTTAATTTATTTACAAATTGAGATAAAAATAAAAAATGAAATTTACATATTAAAAGATCACAACAAAAATTCACAAAATAAGTAATTACAAGAACATTTTATTTTATTAAATGATTAATAAAAATATTAAAATAAATAAAAGTTATCAAATGACTAAAATAATAATTTTACTCCATATAATCTATTTTAGAAGGGAGGGGGAATTTATTTTCCTTCAAAAAAGTGGATAATTGACCCGATTGAACAGTGGGAGTCCGAAATCATCAACCCGACCGTAGAAATCTGCTTCGTGACATTCGTCCGGATCCTGGGAAATCAATCCCCACCGTCTTCTCTACTCTACTTCATTTTCCGGTTCGTTTTGATTTTCGAAGTTTGTGATTAATTAATTCATGGATTATTTCATTTTAAATGTCAGATTTCAGTTCATTTCTTCCTTGTTCTGTGTTATGCTTCCTTTATTGTTCTAATAGGGATTCGTTCCATTGAATTTCATTTTTTTCCAATTTCGATTCATAAAGAAAATTAATTCAATTTCAAAAATCAAATTTCAAATTTGGGTTAACTAAATGCATCATTTGTTCCTTAACAAAAATGTATCATTTCCTCATGATTGATTAATTGTTATTCCTACCCTTAAAAATGAAATGTTTAGTAACCTATGACCTATGTAGAGAGATGTGTTATATGTGTTGTTGTTGGATTTGTGCAGTAGGGTTCTTGAACCTATGGACATTTTGTACTGTCTCTAAGGAAAAACATGTCAGCTCCAAATGAGGATGCTATCACATCTCATTCTAAGGTAGTTTTTTACTCCATCTGTCCCAAAATTAAGTTTACGGTTAAAAGCGATGAAACTTTGAAAGTGTGTGGTTGAGATCGGTTTAGAAAAGAGAGAAATATCGGGAGCCACATATTTCTATTCCTTAATTGGTGATTGGAGGGTATACACCAAGTAATTGAGAAGTTTATGAGGGGCGGGGAAGGCAATGAGTTTATACTAATATATCGTTTCATATCACATATTTTTAAACCCGTCGAGTTGAATAGATGTTTTCTTGAAATAAAGAACAATTCCTCGCCTCCGTTCTCCTCTGAAACCCCTTTCAATCGTCCAAATCCAATCTATATGCATTTTTTGTTTTTTTAAAAAATGCAATGTTAATGGCATGCGGTTGTATATGTCAAGGAAAATCTCAATCTCATTTTTTTATTCATGTATATTTGTATTCGATTCATCTAGACATATACTATAACCTCCAAAACCTTCCCCTTCAAAACTTTCTATCCAAACTGACCCTTAGGGACACAGAATACAACAACAACCCGAACTCCACAGATGCATTGCTAGATTTACTGCCTAAACCTTCTTAGAAAGTAAGGGCAGTTCAATGTGCCATTTTGATTTAGTCCATTATGTCCTCCAAACTAAACCATTAGGAATCATGACTATTTTAGGTTCATTGGCAATGTACTGTACCTGAACTCTTGTAGTTCAAAGTGCCATTTTGATTTAAAATTCCCTGTATTTGACACATGCAGCTCCCATCACATGTCTTCAATGAACTTCTTGATTCCATTATGATTGATGTTGCATCTGAGTGTCACCGAATAGCGAAACTGGGACTTGACCGCAACCTAGACGAAGTGGAGGAAGAAGTGCACTTGTCAGCACAGGCTCGTGCCATGGCTTCTGATCCAAGCAATAGTTCTGAAGCAAGCAGCAAATTCGTTGTGGATATATATGGACAAACCCACCCTCCTGTGGCTGATGAAGTGTTTGATTGTATGAACTGTGGCCGGTCCGTTATGGCTGGACGGTTTGCCCCTCATCTAGAGAAATGCATGGGGAAGGTAAACCACATTCCCTCTAAAATTTCTTTTACTTTTATAGTATGTTTGATCTCAATTTCTCCAATTACCAGTCTTCAGGCCCAAGGTTAAGTTTGTATTCGGTAGAAAATCTGGTTACCTTTGACTGCAGGGCAGGAAGGCGCGCCCCAAGGCAACAAGAAGCAGCACTGCTGCGCGAAACCGGCACACGCAAGGAAGCCCAGTTTCTGCACACTCCTCATACTTCAATTCCACAAGCACGGACCGGGTGTCCCATGCAAGTTCGGGCGTTGCAGGAAATGTGTACACAAATGGCACAAGAGAAGAGCCTTAACATGACCTCAGTTAATGCTTCAAGAACTGGAAGCACCAACTTCTTGGCTATGTCACCTGTGAGTGATCCTGTGAAGATTTTTGTAGCTGCATTCTTGCTAGGTTTATGAACAGGTGGAGATGATCTCGAGTTGTTAATTGAGTCATGCAGATGCAGTGTGAAAATGGCCTCAAAGGTGTGTTTGGTTGAAGGGGGTGGAAATTATAAGATTTTTGTACATTTTTCCATCCGTCCCAAAAAAAGTTCCACACTTTCGTTCTTTAGTTAGTTTGTTTTCTAAAATGAACTCCGCACTTCGTTTTTTTATTTAGAAATGAAGTATATAGATCACATTTCATAAAGTTTTCTCTCTAGGAATTGAATTTGAAGAGAACTCACTTTTGTGTTTTAACATCCCTCATTAAATTTTGTGAAGTTAAATAGCAAAATTTATTTCGAAATGGATGAGTAACAACTAAGAACCGTTTGAAAACTCATTTTGTTAGAATATATTTACTTTTTATAATGTTGGTAATAGGGATTAATTCAAGAGATGTTCTTCCGTAGTGTTAAGGCCCACATCTAAAATGTGGATTTTCTTACATTTTTCATGAGCTGACTGATGAATCTTTCCTATTTTTTCAAAAAAGTACGGAGTATAATTCTTTTATGATATCAATGCACTAAATTTCATAAAATGAATTTGGACCTTACGACCACGTAAAAATTTGCTTAATGATGCAAACACAACTATTAAAGAAATCAAAATCAAACAATGCGGGGTTGAAAGCGTGAAAGTTGCAATAAATCATTGGGGACAGAGGTAGAAAATTTCCTCTCCCACATTCCGAAAAAAGAAAAAAAATCAATTAAGAACTTAGTTAAAGGACAAAAGGAGTATAGATGTGAAATTACTCCCTAAAATAATGACTTTCTGAATTTAAATCCAGTGTTTCTGTCATCAATCTTATTAACATATATCTTTAAATACTGAGTAAAAAAAGATCATGTTAAAAATTCTTTGATACATGTATTGAACATTGGGTTTATGTTTTATGAATTTGGTTATGTAAATTGTGCCATTTCTACTCACAAAATTAGTTAGGTGTGTTTGGGAACTTAAGAACCATCAATTTTTTGATTGAAGCAGCGGAGGTGTTCTAAAAAACGCAATGGCACCACTAATGTCAATGATGACGAGTGTCAATACGCGCCCTTACTCGTTATATTGTTCCATTCGCATCCTCTGATATTTCAATTGTAAAACAAATAAGTTCCTAAAGAAAATATTCTTTTTTTGTACAATTGAAATTGCTGCTTTTTTATTTTTGAAAATTCCTTTCAAAAAATATATTCATGCCTACAACAATATGTTTTGATTCACTTCAACGAGTGGAAAAGTTGATCATTCCATTAATAACGGAGGAGGGCCACCTACGACTTATACTTTGAATGGACAAAACTATCATAAAATTGAGACATTCTTTCCATAAGAAGTCCAAATTCATGGGTTCGCGTAATGGTATATTTATGATACGTCGAACAAGGTCAACAAAAAGATTAAATCAAACAAGTAGACGTGTAAATTAATGTATCTCTGATACATTTTTGTAACAACTATTTACTATGTGTTGTATATGCAGAATCAAAATTGATCATACTGTCTCGCGAGAGGATTAAAAATAATGATACATAATTATGAAATTACTCCATCTAACACTATACAATGAATGTAGTTTATAAAGACGTCTTTGAGAATGTATGATTGATGTTAAATAAGATCCACTTACCAAAGTTTTCATATTTTTTCGTAATTAAAATAAGTTTTTTTGTTCCGTGCATCGCACAAGTGATGCACTAGTTTCAATTTTAAAACAAACAAGTTCCTAAAGAAAACAATTCTTTTTTTTGTACAATCAAAATTGCTACTTTTTTATTTTTGAGTTGTTAATTGAATCATGCAGATGCAGTGTGAAAATTGAAAATTCTATGATTTTTAACATTTTTCCCACCCGTCCAAAAAAAAATTTCACGCTTTCATTCTTTAGTTAGTTAGTTTTCATAAAAATGAAGTATATAGATCACATTTCATTAATCTTTCTCTCTAGATACTCCCTCCGTCCCGTGAAACATGAGACATTTGCTTTTTAGAAGGGATTTAAGGAAGTGTATTTTGGTATTAAATTTTCAAAAATGTCCTTTGATGTAATGGGTAAAAGTATGATTTGATGGATAGATTATTAGTAAAAGGGTATGATGTGATAGTTAGGGTATGAAAAAGTAAGGGGTAAAAGTGATTTTTAATAGAAATGAGAAGTATTTTGTGGGATGGATAAAAAAAGAAAGGGGAAAAATTTCACGGGACGGATGGAGTATTAAATTTGAAGAACTCACTTTTTGTTTTAACATTCTCAATTTAAATTACAAATAAAATTGTAGGGATTCGTTGCATAGGGGAGGGAAAAAGGCAAAGTAAGAAAGCACGCGGCCCACTTTCCATTTTGTTTTCCCAATATTAATTTATCCTCTTTTATCGATTTTAATAACCAAATCCTAAACATGTGCAAAACGTTCCAAAGTGGGCCAATGTCGCATGAAGAAGCCCAACAGTGATCTTAAGGGGGTCCACATTTTGAATCTTGGCTTTACTACCCCTATGTGGCAACTAAATAACGAACCAATATGTTGCGTCGTCCCCGTGCGCATTTCAAGAGCACTGTGCCCTCACTTCTAGAGTATTTATCATCTCTCATTTTTACATATCATCCAAAACACTTTTTTAATCCATTTTATCTTGTAATTTGTATATTACAAGATAAACCACTTCAATTGCTCCCTCCGTCTCTGGAAACATGAGAGATTTTGATATTTAAGGGATTTAATTTATGGGTAAATTAATACTGAATATATGAGAGATGATATGTAGGTTAAGAATCAGTAGTGATAAAAGTGATTTTTTTAAATGAATTGAGAATTTTTTTTGGATTGGTGTAAAAAGAAAGTAAAAAAAAAGTTTTTTGGGGTGGAGGGAATTTTAAATTGTATATTAACATAATAAAATATGTTCTTAAAATGCTTTACCAGATGAATCTAATCAAATCATTCCTGAATTAATATATGATGTCACATATTTTTATTTAAATAATTTAAGTTTCATTAAAAAAACAAACTCGACAAACATGCACACCCAAGTGAAAGGAGAAAATAAGTAATTAGGTACATATATATAAGTAAGAGCTAGCTAGCCATTATTGCATGACTAGTATATACCGAGTACTCTGTATTTATTTCATCAAATTATTTACTCAAATATTATTAAAATTGTTTTACGTTGCATGTGATCGAGCTGAGATATGGAGGTGGAGGAAGTGGAGCCATTCCATTGGTACATAACAGACCGTAGCGTCAAACTATTCTTCATCACCTTCTTCATCTTCCTCCTCTCCTTTCTCCTCTTCGTCTTCCTCTTCATCCGTTACATTCGCAACCAAATCGCCTTATTCCCCGACGAAGACGACGATGATGTCACCATACCCAGTGCCGACCCAACTGCAGTGAGACGGCAGCAGCAGACGAGCATCCGCAGTAATGGAACAGTCTCTTTTACTGCGGGTGCAGCTCTGCCGTCTCGCGAACGGTCATGGTCTGGGGTGGTTGTTGGTCTTGAGGAGGTGACCGCCGGGACCCGCCCGCCGGTTTTCGGTCAGGGGAGGCCGCCGGATGCCGCCGGTGGGACGGCGGCGGCGAGGAGGTTCGGGGGAGAGGAGTGCTGCATATGTTTGGGAGTGTTTGAGGAGAAGGAGGTGGTTAGAGTGATGCCGGAGTGCATGCATGTTTTCCATTCTCAGTGTATTGTTCGGTGGTTGACTGCCCGGTCAAACTGCCCTCTTTGTAGGTCTACTATATAGGCTAAATTTACTGTGGAGTACTACGTAGTTCACAATACTATTACACGATAAGAATATAGTTAAAATTGCATAATAAAGAACTAAAGAAACATTGCTATATACGGAGTATTACTCTTTTTCAGTGTCCTTGTTAAGTTGACTTTTTAAGTCGAATAAAATGAAATTTGAGTATCAATTAAAGTAAAATATAATGTGTACTATTATAAAAATAATATTATTGGATCTTGTTCAGATCTTCTAAAATTTTATTTTATTGTACTAATGTCTAATATATAGAGATTGACAATAATTAAAGTTTAATGTTTTTTTGTCAAGTCAAATTGGATAAATACATAGAAGCGTAGGTAGTATTATTCTCGTCCTGAAATGTTCTTTCAATATGATATTTTTGAGTTAAATTTGATCTTTTTGTTCTATGACAGACTCACTTTGAATGACCAGAGAGAGCATTGTTCCTCTAGAGTGCTCTATTTGCCCCACGGTAACCCCCACCCAGGGGGACCCTGGGGGTAGGCATGGGGGTTGTGGCCTAGGGCCCATTCCACAAGAGGGCCCATAATTATTTTCAGGGCCAGTCCTAAGAATTCTTCCTGTCCTTGAGACCTTGACGTTTCTGCCTTCTGGTTTCTTCGATCGACAACTAGACTCTTTTCTTTCCGTTTCGTTTTTGTTTGTCTACAACATACACATGGAGTGGGGCAGTGGGCTAAGTTAAGGGATGGGTCATGGGATTGGGTCTGGGCTTATATACACACACATATATATATAATACTTAAAAACAAAATTTTGTGACCCTAAATTTTTTGGGCCCGACCCGGACGGACACCTTGTCCCCCTATTGGGCCGGCCTTGGCTTCGGTACCTCCATTAGCTCTTCTGTTTTGGAAAATTAGCATATTTTCCAATTTATATGGGCACTGGTGCTAATTTCTTCACTGGAAAATGACCGGAAAATGATCAGATTGGGTGTGAGTGCAATGTTTTGAAACCACGCGCGAGGACTTTAGAAATAAGTTTCGAAAATATGTGTTATTTATTTGATTTGGATGAATTGATTTGAATTTGTTATTTATGATAATTATATATTTATATAAAAAAAACTGAAAACCAAAAAAAATTTAAAAACTAATAAATTGATGAATTGATATGAATTTATGAATTGAAAAAAACAATTTAAAAAAAAGAAATATTGACGATTTGATATTAATTTACGATATATTTATTTATTTATACTTGTGTTACTTGTCATTTATTTTTTTCTAATAATATTGCGTTAATTATAATTTAAATATAATTAGTGTACATATGTGAACTTTTTTAATTTAAACCATTAAAGATAAGACTTTTAGGACCTTTTTTCTGTTTCGGCCCAGGCTGATGAATCCTTAGGACCGGCCTTGACTGAAGCTATTTGGCCGTATTCCCATCATGGTACTTGCACGAAATCCCATGTTTTGTATGAAAGTTGCCATAGAGATCAGAAGTCAAACTCAAAACAAATTTATCTTTTTAGTGATACTTGATATCAACCAGTTGAGTTACTCTCACCGCTAATATCGTTTTTGTTATAATCACTAATGAGCATGAGCAATAGTAGCGCGTGGAAAAGATGGAAAGCAACAAGGCAAGAAAATGCACAACTGATAAAGAGTTGGCCAGTGTAGCTACAAAATGATAAAATCAACCACTCTTAAGAAATGAATTGCATGAAATAGTGGCATAACAATATGCCATACCAACCAAGGTGGGCAAGGTGATGCCTTTGTGTAAGTAGTAGCTAAAAAACACAGAGTAGCTACAGATGAACTTGTACACATAATTGGCACGTACGATCCATGACAAGTCACGTAATTAACTCCTCAAGTGGCACCTTTTCTTTGACCAAACTGCTCCAATATATGTGCCTCTTCATACTAAATCAGTAAATTGTGTACTACGGAGTAATAATGAAGGTAATTAACTAATTATGATGTTGGGCGTTTCATCTTAATTGGTCGAGGCAAACTATTGATGTTGGCCTAATATGAAAACAAATAGTATTGGCATTTAGCATAAAAATCTTATACTCCGTAGTATAAAATAATTCAAAAACTTTGTAGCTAAATACTTACTCCGTTCTTTAAAAAATGAGAGGTTTTGATTTTTAAACGATTTAAGAAAAGTATATTTTGATATTGAGTTTCTAAAAATATCTTTGGATGTGATGTGTAAAAGTAAGATTTGATGAGTAAATCAGATTAATAGTAAATAGATGTGGTATGATAAGTAGGTCATACTTAGCAGGGGTAAAAGTGACTTTTAATAGAAATGAGAAAACTTTTATTTTTTATACGATACACACACACACACACACACACACACACACACACACACACACACATATATATATATATATATCAGATCAAATCAAATGAGATAAAAATAGCTTTAAATATAACTATATTCTAATTTAATTTGATTAGATCAGAACTCATTTGTAAAATTTGTACTAAATAGGACTAAAACATAATGACTTTCCCAATGTATGACTTAAATTTTTTTATTCCCTAGGACTTAATAATGACCTAGTGAGAGGAATAATGTCCAGTAATGATGGACATTACTTGAATAATGACTACTTGATAATGACCAAAAGTCCTACATTAGGAAATAAAAACATATGGTCCTATATTAAAAAAGTCATTATGTCTTAGTCCTATTTAGGTAAATTTCTCAACTTATTTTAATTAATTCAGAATCAATCAAAAACCTACCTTAGTCCACTTGATGTGAGACTTTGGACTCTCATGGATCGGACATACTTTGAGAGTGTATATATATAATGGCGCAGAAGGGATGGGTACTGAAATTAGAGATTTAATTAAATTTCCATATACACACTTATTAATTACAGCTCTCGATCATCTCTTCATTTCATTTCTGCATTATTTATTGCCGAAAAAAGAACAAAACAAAAGATCTAAAAATTAATTAAGGGCGTCCGGCCATGGCCTTACCAAGAGAGGCAGAGACCCCGCCAAACTGGTGGAGGATAGACCTAACTGCATTCACCTCCAGCCTAAGGGACCCCGGCGTCCTCTTCTTCTTCCTCATCTTCTTCTCCCTCCTCCTCCTCCTCCTCCTCGCCCTCCTCTTCTTCTACTGCTTCCTCCGCGGCGGCAGGCGGCAGCAGGGCGAGCCTTCTCCTCCTCCTCCTACCACCGCGGCGGCGGCGGCAGGGAACAAGGGACTGGGCGAGGAGGCGGTGAAGAACCTCCCGGAAGCGAGGTACGGGTCGCTGGAGATGGTGGGTAGGAACGAGTGCTCGATATGTCTGGGGACGTTCGAGGACTCGGAGACGGTTAAGGTTATGCCGGAGTGCGCCCATGTGTTCCACGGCGGATGCGTAGATGCTTGGCTTGTGAACCGTTCCAGTTGTCCCCTCTGCCGGGCTTCTCTCGATTCCACCTCCTCTGTACATGTTGATCTTATATAGATTTATTATATTTTCTGGATATATATTCCAAACACAAAATTTCTTAATATTATAGATTTGGATTCATTATTCCGATCCGTATAGATGTTTAGATGTGGTTTTCTGATTTCTCATTATGGTTTGGTTGGAGCTCTAAGTGAGATATTTTGTGATTAGATATTTTTACCCTCAACCTTCATACTCCCTCCCTTCCAATTTCATGTTCTTTATTTGATTTTGTGCGAAATTTCATAAAAATGAAATTATATAATTAAAGGTAATGTAAAGAAAAGAGAGAAAAAAATGAGTATCAAACTGTTTTTTTTAAAAAAAAGAAAGAATAAAAAGGTTAATAAGAACAACTAAAAAATAAAAAAAAAATTAATTTGGGACCGAATAAGAAAACTATTGTTGTATTAATGATGAGCTAAAATCTTTTTCTATGCATTCAAAGTATTGTTTTTAATATTTTAGTACTCCGTACTAAAATATATTTCATTCCCAATGTAGTATTTAAAATTTTTTATTTCCTAAAATAGTACTTGAATAATATCTAATGACAGTAACATATTCGGTGAGGCTGGATATTTCATTTAATTTGAACAATGTCCAATGGCACTAGACATTTTCTTAAAGAATGACCAATACATGTTAAACAGTTGTATTTTTTCTTTGATTTTGAGCCCAGCCCAGCTTAGAAGATTTAGATATTACCCTTGGGTCATGCGCACTCCAAAGCTTTTATTTGTGGCATATTTACCCATTTATATTCTACCCAAACTCAAAGTTGAAACCCAACAAGAATTGGCCCGACAAAATCAACGAAATTAGAGAGAGAATTAAGCGATAGATCTAGAGAAGGAGATGGAGTCGGAGACGACGATCGGGAAAACAAAGGAAGTCTACAATTTGCGTTCCAGAAGGGTTTACATGGCCTCACGCACTAGATGTTCCCCGTAATCTCGTTTCACTCCCTTTCTCCTACTTAGGGTTTCCGAATTCCTAATGTCGAAGATGAGTATGAGCAAAGCATTGCTCTTTATTAGCTACTACCTAAATAATAATAATAATAATAATAATAATAATAATGATAATATGCTGCTTTCATGTGTTAAATATTTATTCTTTGTGTTTCTTCTATTTGATATCATGGTCACTCAATTGATTGATCCAACACCATGATATGTTAGGGTTTCCAAAGCTCAAAAGGAGGGGACAGCTACAGGCAGAAAACTTGAAGATGAGGAGTATGTGCAAGCAATTCTTATATTAGCTACTCAATAATAATCTGCTGCTTTTATGCGTTAGATATGTGCGGTTTGAGTTTCGTCTTTCTGCTACTCCAGTATCTATCTTTCTGTTCATTTTATGCTGTAAGAGGACATTAAGATTGGTGGTTGCACTACTACAATTTAGGGCAATTGCATCAGTTGTTAAAGACATTGTGCATCGGTTTTTGACCGATGCACATCCGAGCGATGCATTGCATTGGTTGTAAAAAACCAACGCAAAAGCTCCTTTAATAATTGTTAGTAAAAGGCTTTTGCATCATTGATTTCTAAAGAACCGATGCAAAAATTCTTCAAAAAAAAGCTTTTGCATCGGTTGTTTCTAAGTATGGATAGTTCTATTATTGTTGCCTTCCCCCCAAATTTTAATAAAAGCAACGGATTAGCTTAAGTCATAAGCACGTTGGACTGTTGGAGTGAGCCGGTCTAGAAAACAAAGTCCCACATGGAGAGACGAAGAGACAGGGTGGGTACACTCTATTATAGCTGGCCACATCAATGCTCCACCCACTTATATTGGCTAAAATTCACCATTGGTCCTTCAACTTTATCAGTTGTGCACGATTGGTCCTTCAAGTTTCAAAAGTCCATAAATAGTCCTTCAACTTTATGAGTTCTGCACCATTGGTGCTTCAAGTTTCAAAAGTCCATAAGTAGTCCTTCAGGTAAACGTCAGCCCTCCATATGAAGTCCTTTTAACAGTAAATATTAAAAGTTAAACGAAATACTAGTTTCATATAATACGAGTAAATTCCACTAGGTACGACTACTCCGTATTATATGGAGCTAGTATTCCATTTAGCTTTTAACATTTACTGTCAAAAGGACCTCATCTGGAGGCTGACATTTACTTGAAGGACTATTTATGCATTTTTAAAACTTGAAGGACCAATCGTGCATAACTCATAAATTGAAGAACTATTTATGGACTTTTAAAATTTGAAGGATCAATCGTGCACAATTGATAAAGTTGAAGGACCAATAGTGGAGTTTAGCCCACTTATATTTGATATCGTGGTCACTCAATTGTTTGATCAAACAACACATGGGCATATTGTTTGGTTTTTTATGTTTCATCACTCATAGAACACTTAAACGAGTTGAAACGAATCAGTCATTCCCTTACTGATCCATGTGATTTTGGCTGAATGTTATGTTAGGGTTTCCAAAGCTCAAAAGGTGGAGACAGCTATAGGCAAAAAACCTGAAGATGCGTATGTGCATGCAATTCTCTTTATTAGCTATTCAATAATAATAATATGCTGCTTTCATGCGTTAAATATTTGCTGTTTGAGTTTCTCCTGCTTGCTACTACATCTTCTGTTTATTTTATGCTTTAAGAGGATGTTAAGATTGGAGGTTATATGGATAGTTCTTTTATTGTTGAACTCCCCTCCAAATATATATCAAAGCAACAGATTAGCTTTAGTCATTCAATTGATTGATCTAACAACATATGTAGGCTTATTGTTCAGTTCTATGTTTCAGCACTCATAGAACACTTAAAAAGAGCTGAGAGAGCAACTTATTTTAAGATCCCATGGGGCCTAAAATTTCATTGTTCCTAATTTCTAGACCGACAGTGCTCCCTGCCGGAGGTCTTTTTCGCGGACCTCCTCCTCTGACCGGTCAACGTCTTAAGGACCATCAAAAGGAAAAGCAGCGCGAGCTTCGTGAACAGGCAACAAAATCCTTGAACTGGTACAATAAGGGCCGCCAACAGCGTGGGGTTTGTTTGTTTCTCTCATTCTAACCCTTCTTCTTGGAATAGTTATTTTGTAGGATGTGTGTTTGATTTACTGTTGATCTTTACTTTCTTTCCAGCAGCTTCCCAGATACGTTCTGGTGAAGACAATGAAAATGCAAGCCTTCGCCCTTAAGTGCGGATTTGTGCACCATCTCAACTTCAAGGCCCGACCAAAAGACGAGCCTGCTGCTCCTCCAGAGCTCTTTTTTGCTGAAAGGGTGGTTAGTTGGCATGGAGTGATAGATACACGTTGCTACAGCCTGGGGACAAATTCTCCTGAAACTGGTATTATTATTATTATGTCTGTCAATGCTTCATTGGTTGGGGTTTCTTTATGTTTTCATGGTCTGTTTTCTTGCCGATTACTTTTTTACTTGCCATCCAGTTTTCAGTCACTCGTGCTTATATATTATTGTCACTGACCTGTTTACATTTGTCGTAATTGTGTCTTATATATTGTTGCTTCTGTAGGAGGAGGTGAGGAATGTAATCTTTGTTACAAGATTTATCACCCAAGGGACGTGGAATTTGTGGGCAGGGCAGACCACCTACAGTGAGCGAGCTAGATTGCCCTCTCTAAAGTTCTTCATGAATCACTAAGCTGTACCCATGGGACTCTGGTGTATGCCACTTTTATCATTAGCATTATGTGTCTATGTGGCTTTTATCATCACAGTATTATGTATTTATGTGACTTATCATCTCAGAATTATGTATTTATGTGACTTAATCATCAGAATTATGTATTTATGTGACTTATCATCTCAGAATTATGTATTTATGTGACTAATCATCAGTATTATGTATTTATGTTACCTATCATCACAGTATTATGTATTACAAGTATGTGGTACGTAGTGAAGAAAGTTACATCACTGTGGTGATGTAAATTTGGACACCCTAACGTAGCATCCAAACAGAATAACATTTAGATTTCCTTCATCCTCCCAATCGTCGTCTCCGCCTCGATCTTCTTCTCCATCTCTATCGCTTGTTTCTCTCTCTCTGTGATGTTAATTTTGTTCAGCCATATTTGATTACAATTTTATTTTTTTTTTTTCCGATAACTTTTGTTTATTTGTGTGTTTATTGATTATTTTAAAAAATAAAATATTTTTGTCACCTCTTGTTTTGAAAAGCTTTTGACTTAGTTTTTTAATTTATAAATTTTATTTTTTATTGATGTACCAATTTCTAAATAAAATAATTTCAGATGTCATGAAATTATAATTGTAATTCTCAATTTCTAACCAAAATTGGGAGAGATGAAGTAAATAGGTCAAAAATGATTTCAACCAAGTCTATCCCGTGTGTTAAACGGGTTGAAAATTTCAATTTAATCCAATTCTTTCAATAAAAAAGTCACAGTAATAACTAATTATATTTTCCAGTAACTCAATCTCCTCAACTTTATTCTTTCTACTTATTTATTTTTATTTGAAAATATCAATTCATTCAAATCATATTATATATATTCACATCAGATTCATTCAAATTATATCAGATCTATTTGAAGATTAAATTGGATCTATTTATATAAGAGTATAAGACCCAATTTATTCAAATCAGATTCTATTAGAGTATGTAAAAAAGTAATTTTTTTTAATAATGATCATAGAAATAATATTAATTACTACAATAATAATAATAACAATAAAAACAATCATAATGGATTGTTTAATTAATGTTCTTGTTTCCTAAAATTGTTATTATTGTTGTTATTAGCATTATTTTTATACGAATAACAGTTATATTGATTTTTTTTCTTTTTTTGTTTCATAAAATGCATAAATCCAGATTGTGTCTTGTTTACTTCATTTGATTGATTCTGATTCTCTTTTTAAGGTCTTGTTTAGTACACCGTATAATCTAAGGGTCCGTTTGGTACATGGAATTCAAACTATTGAATTGGAATTGAGGACTTCAATTCCAGTTCTGGTGTTTGGTAGCACAAAAATTATGTGGATTTAGAATTGATAGTGCAAAAAATGAATTGAAATTGGTGAATTCAATTCTAAGGAATTGAATCTCATGGAATTTCAATTCCAATTCAATTCCTATTCCATCTACCAAACGGACCCTAAATAAATTTGATTTGATTGAATTTAATATAATATGATTAAAATTAATATTAAAATTAGAGTTAATATTCATTTTGATCCATATAATAAGTGGATTCCAAGTTAATTTAGTCTTTGTAAATTTGGTTCATTTTGTAATTTTTTTGAGCCATTGTATTGAGAAATGGTCATATTCCTGACCGTCATTATACTCCTTGGTCCCCCTCCAACCTCCATTCTTCCCAACTTGATTTTCATGTCAATATTTTTAAATTTTGACTAAAGTTACATAAAAAATATTAAATTATGACATAAATTAAATATCAATAAATTCATTTTAAAACGTAATTAGTTTTGACATATTGTGATTTATAATAAACATTTATCCATAAATAAAGATACAGATAATATATCACAAATGCATGCCATGATAAAAGTAAACTACGGAACCTATCTGTCTCCGGAAATGTAAAACAAAACCTAATTAACTATGCATCGTTGTAAATGAGCACACCTCAAAACTGTTACACAAAAGAGTACGTCCCGCCAACACGAACAAACTAAATGCAAGGACAACTGATCAGACAACATTTTAAAAAATAGAATAATAGAATATTACCAAAATGCCCTAGGACAACACCATCCATAGAATCCAAACACCAGGGCATTGTGTTTAGAGGCCTGCAACGTATGACTGCTCAAGAAACAGACAACTAAGATGGAAAAAAGGGAAGGGAAAACATTTTGGGGAAATAAACATATCCAAGCACTAAGCTCTTTTAGATACACCCAATCACAAAGCCATGTCACTAATAGATTACTCATAGGGAAACTGCCAACAAAGATACATGTGGACTGCCACATGGCATTCCCGTAATTAAAATACTCTATTTTATATATTCGCATGGCACAACTATTACAGCTACAAAAAAACACACACAAAAATTCCTCCTTTATCTTTAGTTTGCAGTCTTGCATATTATTCTTAAGTTGCTTTTTAACTTAGAGCAAATGATGAAAAATTGGGCAGTAAAAAAAAAAGAAAAAAAGGACTTGGATTAGTATTACCGCATAATAGATCTCCCGAATATTGCACTTTTTCGAACCATTGTGGCGCTTGACAACTTATTGGGTCCTCTTATAGTCTAGGAAACTGACTTCCCTGTTGTCTGTCTTCTTGAGCAACCATGTTATAAAATCCCTCCAGTAAACCAAGGTCAATTTAGTTAGTGCAATACGACCCATTAAACCATCACTTTAGCCAAACAGTGTTTTCTTGGTTTCCTAGTTTTCTTTTCCCTATCCACATCAAAGGTCCTCGTTTAGCTATAAGCAAGTTCAATAACTCATGAGACTACAATTAAGACAACAATCAGTAATTAAGCATCAGGTGTTGAGAATCGATATGCTCAAGCAGAAGACCAAACCCTTACCTCAAAGGAGTCTTCATAATGTAATCTTGGAACTTTTATAATAAGCCTCACAATTAAAATAATCTCTTTTATGCTATGAATTGAGTACCATTTTACCACCAGACATGTAATATATTGGATTTACTGACATGAATCCTATCTAGGGTGAATGCACTATGAAAACAAATAAAGTAGAGTGATGGAAATTTACAACTTTGTTATGCAACCAACAGAAGAACTATGGGAACGATAGGCTGTTAATGTACCTTAGTCATCAATCTGCCATGATAGCTTTGTAGATGCCCATAAGGATATGGCTTTTACAAAGTCACCAGAGCTCATTCACCCATCGGACATGACTGAATTCCTTGTTCATGAGCATGTGATGACACCTTATATACAACTGTAGCCTGAAAACCATTGTTATAAATTGCTATTATATCAGAAGAAGTCGAAAATTTGCATGAAGAAAAGAAAAGAGTTATGTCATTGATATTAAGCAAGACACCAAATCACCAATATATAAAAAAAAAAAACACAACTACATTCACACTAACAGAGGGACTTTGCCTCATGCCAAGAGGCCATAGTATTCCATAAATGGTAATAGTCAACAGGAAAATTAGATTAATAAATACTTGGTAATAGAGAAGTTATTCCTTTTCAATCCATAGAGTAAAGCTTGTTGTATCGTACCACCAAGTGACTGGAGGAAGGTCATCGGAATCCACTCCAAACTGACTCCACCAACCACGAATTAGAAATTGAATTTCAAATAAATAAAGCGTGCACAATTCAGACATTAGACAAAAATCAGGTGCAATCTTGATTCTTGCATTTTGGAATCCAGACATTTGGGCAAAAAATAGGTGGCGTGAGATGGAGTTGAATGTAGTAGGATGACCAGCGAACAGCAGCGATGTCACGGATGCTGCGTCGCGGGCGGCTGAAAGTGGTCATCGGCTACAGGCGACTGGACGGACGACAGAAGAACAAAGGACGACTGCAATAGGATGGGAAATTAACTGAGGATGAAGGTGAAACGGGTATTGCAATTATTTGGGAGAAGAAAGGTCCGAAAACTCTTTTACTCTTTGTATTTAACCGTCCAGATGTGCGCTCATGTCACCAGACACGTGTCAAGAAAAACCATCTATGTCAGCTGCCTCGTCATGGTCCACGTGTCAACACCACATGCAAAAAACCCTACTTTATATATATACTACTCCGTAGTATTCTTACCCGTGCCATGCACGGGATGGAACGAGATTTTGTTATATTATACTCCCTCTGTCTACCATAGATCTTCCCAGTTACTATTCACAGGGTCAAACTTTACTCACTTTGTTTACTCAATTTTACTAGTCATTTCATAAAATAATATAGTCTTGTCACCTCTAGTTTTGTAGAACTTTTCATGTAGTTTATTACTATATAAATTTTATTTTAAAATTTTACTCCTATAATCAATTAAATTGAATTCAAAATAGAGTCGGTCAAGCCTCGTAACGCGCAATGGGAAGATCATACATGGACGGAGGGAGTATATCTTTTTATTAAAGACAATGTTTTTTTGGATTCTAACTTTTAGAGTTTTTTTTTGTTGTGAGAAAAATAGTTTTTAAAGAATCTAAATCTAATTTTCTTTGGTGACATAAGTAGTAGGAAATCATTTTTTTGAAAATATGACTATATTTCCTATAGATGAATGTCTATTTTCTTTGTAATTGTTTGAGTTCTCTAATTCTACGAACAAAGTAAAAAACTACTATCATATCGTCCCCCTTCCTTAAACCTTATAAAACAAAGCTCTATAATAGAGATTTGATACCTATTATGTGTGAAAATAATATAATTATGTCATCTCTAATTTGATTTCGTTTTTAAATATGTATTTTTATTATTTAACTTTACACGAATCATCATATCAAGTAAATTAAAACTAATTTTATTCAAACATCGTAACGAAGAAATTTTGTGGATGAAGAGAGTATTTATTTTAAAAAAATCGTACACTAATAAACATTTCCGTAAAATTAATTAAAATTTGGTAATTTAAATTCTAAAAATATTTTTAAAAAAAATTTTCAATAATAATTCAAGATAATAACATAATTTATAGATCTTTCGATGTAGTATGATTAAATATATAATTGATATCACTATATTATTTTGGAAAATTATTTTAAATAATCTCATCTTTTCATCACTTTTTTTTCAAAAATAATCTCACTTTTCACTGTCACCGAAAATAATCTTATCTTTCTGCATGTGTGCAAGTTTTGGGCCGCTGTTAAAAAAATTAACGGCCACTTAACAGGATTTTTTGAAAATACATATTTTTGGAAAATAAATGAAAAGTGGTATTATTTTAAGTAAATTTATTTTTTAATTTTTTGACATGCAAAGTTTTTTTTAAGGATAAGAACCAAATTCAGATATTAAGGATTAAGAATATAGAATAATTGCTCGTATTTTTTTCTCAACCTAGTGACGCACAATGAGTCAATGCATCTGCTTTCTTTAGAGTCAAACTTGGGAAAAGTTCTATTCATAATCATTTATATTTAAAAAAAGATAAGCCTCATCCATGAGGGCATCTAAGACCCGGTCAAATAGTCATTGAGAGAAGATAAATGTCTCATGCATAGCATAATCTTATAGTGGCATCATGCATAGCATAATTGCCTTCCATCGTAGTTGTCTGTAATTAAACTCGAGTCTTACCCCCTTGGCAATCTTTACTTTTGTTAACTATGCAACACGGTGGAACAAACTTTTAATTTCCAATTTTTAAGTTTTCTTTGCTACAATATTCTTAAAAAATTGAACAAAATAAAATATCAACCTTTATGGTTTTGAGTTTTAAAAGATTTAAAGGAAGAGTATTTTGGTGTTGACCTTCCAGAAATGCCCTAGATGTGATGTTTAAAAATTAAAATTAAGATGTGATGAGTAGATTAATACTAAAAAATTTGATGTGATAGACATGTTCAAAATTAGTAGGGGTAAAAGTGATTTTCAAATAGAAATGAGAAAGATTTTTGGAGACAGATGAAAAAGGAAAGGAGAAGATTTTGTGGAACAGAGAGAGTATAATATTTTTTGATGAATATTATACTATACTTATTTGAAAATTAACATGTCAAGCTCTTATTTAAATTAGAACATTTTGAAAAATTAAGGTTCTGCTAGGTTTTTGCTTCAATGGGAATATATTTTATGTTTTAAATTATAAATTTTAAATTTCAAATCTTAAATTTTAATTACAGACTTTAAATTTTGAATTTTAAGTTTTTTAAATTTTAAAATTATATTATAATTATAAAATTTTAGATTGAAAATTTTAAATTTTAAATATTAATTTTTTATATTTTAAATTTTTAACTTTAAATATTTTATTTTAAATTTTAAATTTTAAATTTTAAACTTTCAATTTTAAATTTTAAATTTTAAATTTTAAATTTTAGATTTTAAATTTTAAATTTTAAATTTTAAGTTTTAAGTTTTAAGTTTTAAGTTTTAAGTTTTAAATTTTAAACTTTAAATTTTAAATTTTAAATTTTAAATTTTAAATTTTAAACTTTAAATTTTAAATTTTAAATTTTAAATTTTAAATTTTAAATTTTAAATTTTAAATTTTAAATTTTAAATTTTAAATTTTAAATTTTAAATTTTAAATTTTAAATTTTAAATTTTAAATTTTAAATTTTAAATTTTAAATTTTAAATTTTAAATTTTAAATTTTAAATTCTAAATTCTAATTTCTATATTTTATTTTATAGATCTTGGTGTATTAATATCTTAAAAGAATTGGATCTTTTTTAAAATAATATTCACCTGCTCGTCCATGAAAAGTATAAGAAGGTTCACATTTCACCCGTGGACCTTAGAATCATATTTTACCAAAATGTTGATTTTACGTTTTCTATGTTTCGAATTAGGTGGTATATAATGTGTTAAAAAATAAGAAATTTTATAATAGGCGAAGAAAGTATTTATTTAGTAGGTGTCAATATTTAAATAAATATAATCAAACTAACTCCATTTAAAGGTATCATAAACAAATTCATAATACTTTGTATATTATTTATTTATGAATAGAAATCTTTATTTATTATTTAAAAAAATTCAATTTTAGTCCAGTCATGTATTAATTTTTAAATTTTTCAATCTAGTTATTGAAATGTATTGTTTGTTTTTAATTTTACATTGTGATTGAAATAAATAGAATCAAAACTTATTTCATTTTAAAATATTATAAACTAATACTTGTATGAAAGTTATTTAAATGTGAAAAATCATCTTATTTATTAATCATTTTTTTTATGAATGAAGCGAGTAAAAAATGAATGTTTCTCTTTAACAATTAAACTTATTCAAAGATTTTATACCAAAACATTGAATTCACATTTTCTATATTTTAAATTAAGTGATACCTTAAGTGTCATAAAAATATAAAATTTATTTATAGGTAAAGTATTTTATTTAATAGGTGACAATATTTATATAAATACAATAAAAGGAATATCATGTAAATGTACAATGAATAAATATAAAATTTATTTATGGGTGAGGAATGTATTTTATTTATTTGTATAATATTTTTTTGAAATTTTTATGATATAACAAATTCGAGACAGGTATTAAAATTTTTGTACGTAGAGTCTTGAAAACATGATATTTTATTAAAAGTTATAACTCACATGAAAAATAATTTTAATTATAAATTTGAATTCATGGGTTCAAAATAAGTAATTACTCCATATCATTTTTGAAAAAAAAGTAAAAAATGTGAAATAATGAAAGAGAGTAAATTTGGTTAAATTGTCACCTAATATGCCACATGTCAAGTTCTAATGCGCCACATGTCAACCGTTGAATATGCCAAATGTCATGTTTTTAGAGCTCCGAGTCTCATTTATATATATAAAAGATAAAAGATATATATATATATATATATATATATATATATATATATATATATATATATATATATATATATATATATATATATATATATATATATATATAATTTGGTGTTATGTTAACCAACGTGTAGCATTTTTATGACAAGTAACATTGATACTTCGGACCCGTTTGGCATCAGCTTTAAAGATTAATGTTAGCATTATACTATTATTACAACAAGACAAAAATGCTTATTGTTAAAAGAAGTCCGCGGTAATACTATACCCATCTCAGAATATTTAACTATTTCTTTTTGGCGCATGTAAAAATATATACACAATATAATAATAAAAAAATTAGAAAAAATTATACTCCCTCCGTCCCATTAATTGTTACCCATTTTGACTTTTTAGCAAAATAAGGGAACCAATTTTTTCCATTGACTTCCCCACTTTACCCCTCACCCTAATCTAAAAGTAGAAATCCGATCAAGTCATGAATAGTGTAAGGCAAGGGTAGAAATGTCTTTTTAAGGAAAATGTGTAGTTCTTTATGGGACACAAATTTTATGAAACGTGTAAAAAGAGTTACTGTATGAAACTAATCTCATTCACATTCACTGGTCCACAGTGATGTAACTTCTCTACGTAGTGCGTACTACATACTAGTAATACATAATACTGTGATGATAAAAGCCACATAGACACATAATGCTAATGATAAAAGTGGCATACACCAGAGTCCCATGGGTACAGCTTAGTGATTCATGAAGAACTTTAGAGAGGGCAATCTAGCTCGCTCACTGTAGGTGGTCTGCCCTGCCCACAAATTCCACGTCCCTTGGGTGATAAATCTTGTAACAAAGATTACATTCCTCACCTCCTCCTACAGAAGCAACAATATATAAGACACAATTACGACAAATGTAAACAGGTCAGTGACAATAATATATAAGCACGAGTGACTGAAAACTGGATGGCAAGTAAAAAAGTAATCGGCAAGAAAACAGACCATGAAAACATAAAGAAACCCCAACCAATGAAGCATTGACAGACATAATAATAATAATACCAGTTTCAGGAGAATTTGTCCCCAGGCTGTAGCAACGTGTATCTATCACTCCATGCCAACTAACCACCCTTTCAGCAAAAAAGAGCTCTGGAGGAGCAGCAGGCTCGTCTTTTGGTCGGGCCTTGAAGTTGAGATGGTGCACAAATCCGCACTTAAGGGCGAAGGCTTGCATTTTCATTGTCTTCACCAGAACGTATCTGGGAAGCTGCTGGAAAGAAAGTAAAGATCAACAGTAAATCAAACACACATCCTACAAAATAACTATTCCAAGAAGAAGGGTTAGAATGAGAGAAACAAACAAACCCCACGCTGTTGGCGGCCCTTATTGTACCAGTTCAAGGATTTTGTTGCCTGTTCACGAAGCTCGCGCTGCTTTTCCTTTTGATGGTCCTTAAGACGTTGACCGGTCAGAGGAGGAGGTCCGCGAAAAAGACCTCCGGCAGGGAGCACTGTCGGTCTAGAAATTAGGAACAATGAAATTTTAGGCCCCATGGGATCTTAAAATAAGTTGCTCTCTCAGCTCTTTTTAAGTGTTCTATGAGTGCTGAAACATAGAACTGAACAATAAGCCTACATATGTTGTTAGATCAATCAATTGAATGACTAAAGCTAATCTGTTGCTTTGATATATATTTGGAGGGGAGTTCAACAATAAAAGAACTATCCATATAACCTCCAATCTTAACATCCTCTTAAAGCATAAAATAAACAGAAGATGTAGTAGCAAGCAGGAGAAACTCAAACAGCAAATATTTAACGCATGAAAGCAGCATATTATTATTATTGAATAGCTAATAAAGAGAATTGCATGCACATACGCATCTTCAGGTTTTTTGCCTATAGCTGTCTCCACCTTTTGAGCTTTGGAAACCCTATCATAACATTCAGCCAAAATCACATGGATCAATAAGTGAATGATTGCTTTAAGTATTATTATTATTGAATAGGCAATAAAGAGATAGAATTGCTGGCACATACTCCTCATCCTCAGGTAGTTTGGCTTTAGCTGTCTCCTCTTTTAGAACTTTGGAAACCCTAATATAACATGCAGCCAAAACAACATGGATCAGTAAGCAAATGTTTGAATGCTTTCTAAAGAAAATGTTTTCTTCCCATTTCGTTTTTTGCTTTCCACAAAACACTTCCAATTTCTATTTAAAAACCAATTTTAACCTTACTTTTTAATATCATACATATCACATCATACTTTTTCACTAATAACCAAACTATCAACCTTACTTTTTCCTATCACAGGGCCAAAATTAGAAAGTCAACCAAAATTACACTTTACTTATTTTTTACCAAAGTCAAAATGGGAATGATTTTGTGGGACTAAGGTAGTAGAATTCACCCGCAGGACATTATATTCAAGTAAAAGACAGACCAAATTAGTCTTCTTTCCGCACAAATACAAAAACAAAACTGTGGCTCTCGATCGATCACCACCGACAGCAAATCCACGGCGAAAGAAGGGGAAACAAACTTACTGTGATAATCTACGGCGGCGGCGGCCTTCTTCTGGTGGTGGTGAGGTGACGGAATAAACCACCCTGGAACGCAAATTGTAGGTTTCCTTTCCTTGCCCGACCGTCGTCTCCCTCTCCTCCGTCTTCATTTTTCGTGTGTCCTTTAATTTCCCGGTGGAGATTTACCCGTCTTTGAGTTGTGCGTTTGGAACCTTCGATTCGGTCCCAGGGTTAGGATTGAGATTATCCCTTTTGGGTCGGGTTTGTGTTTGGGTTAGCACATAAATGGGTCAAAAATTCCTACGAGCACGGATGAGTTGGTCTACTCCTACGCCATACTAAGACTAATTTCTTCCCAATACATAATAAGGAGTACTCCGTATCATTTTTATTTAATTTAGGATCAAATTTTACTAATTTTGACCAAAAAAAGTCAAAAGTGAACAAATATTCTGTGAGGAAGAGAGTATTTTGAGTACATTGAATAGTCATTTTCGATTGGGCTCAGTCCCAAAAATAAAAAAATTGAAAATTGAACCTAGATAGATTGAAGAATAAAGCTAGGGGTTTACCAAAATAGGATACCCATATTGTACATGCAGCACGCAAACACAGACATTAAAACAAAAAAAAAAACTTATTTGTACATCAGGCAAACACAGACACTAAAACTCATTTGATATACCCCTAGCATGGTCCTCGATTGAATTGTAAAAAAAAAATTGAACCGAAAAAATTAGAATTGAACACAAAAACATAAACGAACAATTTCTATTCCATTTTGTTTTTCGTTTTGGTGTTTAAAAATCAAACCGAACCATTTAAAACCGAATCCTACTAATGATATCTTTTATTTTTTTATCTTTTCATTGATTTTATAAATTACTTCTTAAGTTCTTATTTGATACTTTTATAATTTCTCTTCTTATTCTCCGATAGATATTGATGTAATAATGTAATGTACTCCCTCCGTCCCCCATAGATCTTCCCAATAGCCATTTTTTTTTGTCCACAATAGATCTTCTCATTTCATTTTTTAACAATTAAAATTTCACAACTACCTCCACTTACTTTATTTATTACACCTCACCCACCTTATTTAATACACTCCACCCTTTTTTCATTAAGGATATTATGGTAAACTTTCACCTTTTTTCAACTCTCCTTAAAAACCACCAAAAGTCAAAATGAGAATATCTTAGGGGAACGGAGAAAGTACTTTTCAATTCATGCTTTACATTTCTCATTTTGTTATCACTACTAAGAAATGTCTTGGTTAAAAGTTAAAAGTTAAAACCACGTGTTGCCAAATTATATTTCGTTCCTATAATTTTGTTTTTTGAAAATTTGTTGGGTTAGAGTCCATTCCTACTACAATCTGAGTTTTTCGTTGAATTAGTTCTTTGATATTGTATTGGAGCCTTGTTGATAAAGAGGTCATAAGTTCAAAATTCAGCGCCATCAAATTTTAAGAAAATTAAAATTTCACGTGCAATGCTCGAAAAAGACTACACAAACACGTGAGGGTGTGTTAAAATATAAGAAACATTTTTTTACCACAACCACAAGCTTGAACTTTTAGTTGAGTTTGTTCTTAATTTGACAATTTTTTAAAAGGTGTTAGTTGCACGTTGCTATATGCACTTCATTAATCTAAAATTGACAATTTTAATCTCAAAAGGACAAAAGAAAGAATGGTTAAAATATATTTTAGTCTTTGTGATGTTTTTCTGGTTTTTGTCTTTCTAAAATATTTCCGTATAAAACGACTTTATTTGGTTTTAAAATATTTTGGTTTTAAAATATTTTGCAAGGACCAAAATTGGGTGGATATAGCAAAACTCTTTGTGTAATTTAAATGAGTTAATTTAAAAAGTGAAATTTACATTAAACAGTACTAAAAATATATGTCATTTCTCAATATAGCACTTAAAGCTTTTAATTGTTCAAGTAGTACTTGAATATTGTTTAGTAGCAAAAATAATATCCAGTAATGGTGGATATTTAGTTTGAACAAATGTTAAGTGACGATAGACATTTACTTGAACAATGATCAGTGGGCATTGAACAGTGGTACTACATTAGGAAAAAAATATACTCCATCCGTCCCTAAATAAACTTCTCTTTTTGACTTTTTGAAAATTTAAGGGAGGGATATTTTTATATTGATTTTCAAAAATATCCTTGATGGAATATGTAAAAGTAAGATGTGATATGTAGCTTATTAGTAAAAAGATATGATGCGATAGATATGGTATGAAAAAGCAAATGGTAAAAGAAATTTTCTAAGGGAAAAGAAAAGCTTATTTGGAGACATAAAAAAAGTGACAGTAGAAGTTTATTTAGGTAAGAGGAAGTTGATGAAACCAATTTTAGTGATGCCTTCAACACAAGAAAACAAGAGAATGAAGATAGATCGAATAATGGCTCTCCCGTTTTTGTTGAATGCGTTTTCTAATTTCTAATTGTAGTTCATTACGCATTTAATTAATCACATAATAATTAACCATTTTAAAACTAACGAAGAAGCTACGGCGGAACAACCGCAGAAGCTGCTTCTCCGCCGCCGTCATTTTCTAGATCGCCACCCGTAACCACCGGAGCACGGCAAACCGGGCAAGAAGGGTGGGAAAACAGCCACATATCGATACAATCTGCATGGAATGCATGGCTGCATTTGGGCAACTTCCTTCCCAAATCTCCATCCTCAAAGCCACTCAAACAAATCACACACCCCTCATCTTCTTCTTCCTCCCCATTTCCCTCGTACACAAAAAGAGGAATATTCCTAGCAATGTCCGATCTCCCCAGACCCTTGCGCTTATTTTCCGGCAAGGCGGCCGGGGTGATGCCGACGAGGACGACGTGATTATCGGCGGCGACGCGGTGGTGGCGAGAGGGGGAGAAGAAGCACCTGGCGTAGACGTGGAGGAGCAAGACGATGAGGATAACGAGAAGCAATGAGATGACGGCGGCGAGCATGAGGTTGTTGTTGTCATTGTACTTGTATGACATGAGGAGTATGTTGTGGAATATTTTTTCCCCGGAGGATTTCTCCCCCGCCGCCGCGTTTGAATCGTCACCGGTAAACGGCGGCGGCGCCGGAGGAGCTGATGGCCAAGGGTTCATTTTTTATATTGATCGATATGATCTCCGGCCTCTGCCCGCAGTTTCTTTCTTTCTTTCTTTGGAGTTTAATTTGTTTTGACGATCGGTCTCCTCACGTGAGGTATTAATAAAAGGTCTCGTGAAGGCGACGGCGGTGTACGGCAGAGCACTACTCACTCTACCACGGATAAACACCATACCTATTCAATACTGTATCCCCATGCATGTCCCACAAAAAAAGACCTACTTGTGATCCTTTTGTCGGTTTGGTTTAGAAGTTTTGGTTGAAGTTATTTTTAAGAGGTTGTTACATGTACCCAAAATTTGTACTCCTTTCGTCTCAGAAAATCTTTCTCTTTTTTTTCATCCGTACCAAAAAACATTTTTCATTTCTATTAAAAAGTCACTTTTACTTCTTACTTTTTCATACCTTACCTATCACATTATACCTTTTTACTAATAATCTATCCATCAAATCATACTTTTACCCATCACATCAAAAGATTTTTTTGGAAATTCAATATCAAAATACACTCCTCTTAAACCCCTCTCCAAAACCAAAACTCTCATGTTTTCCGGGACGGAGGGAGTATATCATTTGTACACCCAAGATATGCATCAACATTTTAATGGTTCACACTGAGACAAAGTGTTGATGCTTTAACAAAAATTTACACTGATACAAAGTGTTAGGGACTCTTTGAAAACTTCTGAATAGGTAAGTGCTGAACCAGTAAGAGGTCTGAACCATTAAGTGCTGAACCAGTAAGAGGTCTGAACCATTAAGAGCTAGTATATTGCTTAACTATTCAGAGGCAAATGTCTGATCAATTCAAATAAGAGGTCTTAACCATTCAGACTCTCTATAATACTTAACTATCCAGAGGCAAATCTCTTAACCATTCATACATCTGAACCATTAAGAGGCTGAAACAAACAGTCTAAACCATTAAGTGCTGAACCATTCAAACATCTGAACTATTAAGAGGCTGAAACAAACAGCCCCTTAGTGCGTTAATAAAAATTAACATTACACCAACACAAAATGTCAGTGCATCCCTGCAGTGTACAAAATGGGATACAAATAGAATTATCCTATTTTAAAATAGGAAAAAACTTTATAAATGGTCTTCAATTATGGATGATTTTTACTAATTGTTTTTGTCTCAATTTTGATTACAATTCTATTTTCTCTCTCTTTCCAATAACTTTTGTTTGGTTCTGTGTTTTCATTGATTATTTGGCAAAATAAAATATTCTTATCACCTCTTGTTTTGTAGAAATTTTGGTGTAATTTTTGAACATGTAATTTTTATTTTTTATTGATGTATCAATTTGTAAATAAAATAATTTCAAAAATTCTAAGATTTTATCTCGTAATCCACATTCTGTAATCAAAACAGAGACAGAGAGAATATAAAAGTTTGTGTAAGAATTTAAAAATAATATTTACATAAAAATATGACGAGCACATCTTTTATACTCCCTCCGTTTCTTAAAACGGTTCCTGTTTTGATTTTGGGGAAAAATAAGGAAAGTGTAATTTTAGTTGACTTTTCCATTTTGCCCCTGATGTGATGGGTAAAAGTAAGATGTGATAGTTTAGTTATTAGTGAAAAAGTGTGATGTGATATATATGTAGGGTATGAAAAAGTAGGGGTAAAAGTGGTTTTTTAATAGAAAAAGGAAGTATTTTAAGAAAAAACAAAAAAATGAAAGGGGAATGATTTTAAAAACGGAAGGAGTATGTTGTAATAATGAGGAATGAAAATACGAAAAAGAGTCACACTTTCCAAATTGAGAATCCAAACTAAGGTCATACTTCTTTTTTTAACATAACATATCCGAATTTTTCAATTACTTTTAGGCTATCTTCTTCAAACTTACTTACCTTGTAAAATCACTTACCCTATCCATCTCTAGTTTTTCAATCATATTTTCACTTTCTCTTTACTCCAACCACATCAAATTAAATTTGCCTTAATATCCCGGAAAATGCTAGGGGTACACAGGGTACACCTTGGTGTACCCCAAACATCCCCATCCCTTCCATCACCACAAAAAAAAAATAAGAAAAATTCAAAAAATAAAATAAAAATTAAAAACAAAATGAATGGTAAGAAGAGGGGTGATGTACATTTGGGGTACACCTCATTTGTGACTCTCTCTTTGGGATCGAGGGAATACAAATATATTATCTATAAGTAGATAAACTGTGCCCTTGTTATCCAAAATTATTAGAGTTTGGTGTTATGTTAACCAACATGAAGCAATTTCATTACGAGTAACGTTGATACTTCAGACCCGTTTGACTTCAGCTTTAAAGATTATTGTTAACATTATTTTATTATTACAATAAGACAAAAATGCTTGTTGTCAAAAGAAGTCCACGGTAATCCTATACCCATCTCAGAATATTTAACGGTTTCTTTTTGGCACATGTAACAAAAAATGAAGATAAAAGAGAGTATCAAAAGAATTAAGCGTTGAAATTTAATGGGGGAGAGGGAGGGAGTTGGGAAGCTGAGGGGGCTAGTGTGTTGGTTCTCGCAAATACAAAATACTAGTACAAATTTCTCACAAGTATAAAATGCCAGTACAAATTTTTTGATCTTATTAATATTTTATATTAATGTAGATCATCAAAATATTGGTGTAAGCGTACTATCTTCGTCCCAAAATATTTACAACATTTGTTTTTTCATCAGTCGCGAGAACTTTTGTTTATTTCTACGTTTTCATTGGTTATTTGATAAAATAAAATATTCTTGACACCTCTTATTTCGAAGAACTTTTCATGTAGTTTTTTGATATGTAAATTTTATTTTTTATTTTTACAGCAATATGTAAATAAAATAAATTGAAATATTTTACCTCGGGAATACATGTATGGCAAATATTGAGGGAGGGAAGGGGTAATATATTGGAAAGAATGGAAACAGTGAAGTTGTTTGTTTTCCATATCAACTGACGGCGGGGGTCCGCACTCGTTATGGATAACATCATTAATCGCACGCACATACATAGGTTTCAGTAGAGCGGCGAGCAAATTCGGGAGGGAGAGATTTGCGCAACAGTCCCCTCCCTCAACTTCGCCGATATATGAGGATCGCCATCCAATCATTATTTTTTTTCATTTCTTTTAAAACAGCATATTAACGAAATGAAAGAATCCCACTGGGGAAAAAAATTTGTAGGAATTGCAGCGAATCCTCCGTCCACAAAAAAAATTTCCGTTACGCATTATGATTTTTGATTGAAATTGTTTTAAAATTATTTTATATGAAAAATAGTGTAAAATTTTAAAATAAAAATTACATATTAAAAATCTACGGAGTATATCAAAAGATTTACAAAACAAGATGTGACATAACTATATTATTTTATCAAATGAACGACCAAAATAGGCCAATAGAGTAAATAAAATTTGACCATGTAAATAATGAACGAGAAGTTTATTTCTAGACGGATGGAGTATTTCCCAACACCATCTTTGTTTATACGAGTAAAGAGGATAATAATAATAATAATAATAATAATAATAATAATAATAATAATAATAATAATAATAATAATAATAATAATAATCACTCACATTGAAAATATAGTCTCCCTTTCATTTTTTGCACATCTCACAAAATACATCTCCCTGACCTAAAATGTCTGAAATTCACGCCATTTCTCCATTGCGGGTAGAAATTATTTTGAGAGTATTTTGAACATTTTAGATGAGGTAGAAGTGTTTTGTGAGATTTGCAAAAATGGAAATAGAATTGCTTTTTTCAAAGGAAGGATTATTTATAATAATAATAATAATAAATTTTATAAATAAATACTCCAATAATATTAACATTGTTATTATTATTGCTCTCTTTTATTATTATGATTTATTATTATTATTATTATTATTATTATTATTATTATGTATTATTATTAGTACTCCGTAATACACCAAGGTTCTTTTTACGCGTTCATGACACCATATCCATCTCAAGGTTCTACAATGTTTCGTTCGTTTCGAAGTGGAGTAGTACCAATCCTCTAATCCCTACAAATCCCCTAGACTCACTTGTCAAATGAGTACTTGATAAGTTGATTTTCACCCATAGGGGGCAGGGCAGGGGGCAAGGGGCAGATTCGATGGATTTGTAGGGATTAGAGGTGAAAATCACTTAGCTTTCAAACGAAGCATCGTAGAGCTCTCACAATGAACTATGTCATATTATGACACTGGCGCTTTGGTATCAACATAACCGGACTCATAATAATAAGAGCACCAAACCATCAACTAACCACAGACACAATAAGCAGAGCTACATTAGTTTGTATCTCTTCTCTTGGACTCCAGTGACTCCCATTTGTATCTCTATTATCGTGTGAAGTGGTACCTGCGAAAATTGCAAACAATACAAAGCCTGTCAAGATCCAAATCCGGCGTTTTTATAGACCTGATGAAATGAATTAGTACCTCTATGTTTGGAATTTCTTTGAGGGGCCTATCAGCAAAATAAGCGTATAAAGCTCTCAAGACAGCCTAGACGAAATTTCGGAAAACGTGTAAATGTTTAATTTCTGCTAAAAATGTGAAGAAAATGAAACCCTACTCACATGATGATATTACCTGGTGAGATATAACCACAACAGGCGCTCTTTGACGCTCCAGTTCAATGATAACAGGCTCTAGTCTGCAAAGGGCAGATTTCCCAATCACAATGAACAAAAAGGATTTGTAGATTTTGTATGTCCGATTCATAATATCATTAACAACAAAACTCTCTCAAGTCTCAACTGTCAACCTCTGTATAACGTCCAGATACGATTCTCCTCGGGGATATCTGTACCTTAGTTTGTCCTTCTCCCGTGATCTGAACACAAGTTGTTCAAAAACTACTAATAAGTTTATGGAGTATACAAACTATTCTTATGTTATCACTTATCAATAAGCAGCCTAAAGTTTCCAGTTGCATTCCCTGAACATAAATGATAAACCTCACATAAAGAGATAGGCCATACTCATATTCTTCGGGCATATTCTTCTTTACTTCTTCATAGGTCATACCATCACATACACCAACATTTATTTCATCAAGTGCACGCCATTGTATCTGGAGAGAGAGAGAGAGAGAGATGTATGACAATGGATCAATGATACGATATTCCAAATCATGAATCAATTTCATTCTCCAAAGAAGAATTGAATGTAGTAGCATAACCACCTTAGGCAATCCAGCGATTGGGCCAGCTGTCAAAATCGTTCTTTGCAAAGTGCTAGTCCATATCTGAGCAAATAGAACAAAGAGACCATCGCATGGGCCAAACTTCATAAGTTCATAGCGAGACACTAATGAGTATGAGCATTCATGCAAACTCTACCGAAAGCATTCAAGTACCCAATTTGATGCTTTAGGTATTTGAATTGGGGTTATTGGGCATCACATAAAAATACTCTACAAAGTTTTCTACTTCTGTCCCAAAAAATATGTTGTGTTAGACAAGTGTCATAAATGATATCCAGAGAAAACCATTAATACTAGTTATGGGATATTTTTAAAAATCTACTTGCTGGGGTAACTAATTTGATCATATACATCTTGTATCTGACTCTTTTTTGGCAAATTACATAAAAATTAGCTTTATTTGCTCAAACATGGTTCTTTTTGGGCCAAAATATTTAAAACATAACTTTATTCTTGGATGGAGTGAGAATAAGCGCTACAAAGACTAGTGCTCCATAGCTAATGCTTATTTAATAAAAACTAACTAGCTAGTGAACGGAAACTATAGAAAACATTTACTCCATAGTTGATTTCTAATTCAAAGTGTTGCTAATTATCATTTAATATACCTTCCTGATGCTGCTCCTTTTTATTCAATTCAATAAGTCAGTTGCTTCTGTAGTTAAGTAGTTTAACTATTGTCAAAAAGAAATCATTGAGGTTTCTAAAGGAAATGAAGGTAGAGTATGCATACATAGGAGTATTAACTTTCATAATTGTTGCATACACAAAACCCTTAAAGGATTGGTCTTGTATTGCATTTTTTTGTGGGATGCAGTGTATCATAGGAAAAAGAGAAGGGTTGCAATCGAACATATCTAGGTTTCCCAAACTAATCAGGAAGTTTCTATGAAATTGTCTCCCTTTCTGCTTTAAGTAAACTCGCTAAGAATCTCTCACTAGAATACTGATCTCAACATAATTGTGATTAAGGTGGTGATGCTTTGCCTCTACAATCAGATCTCATGGAAGTCTAACAGATTCAGTAAGCAGTCTAGACATTATTTAAAGCACAATCAACAAAAGAACAGAGATGTCGTTCTATGGAAGAGCAAATGAAAATAATACCTCCGTCTCAAAAACAAGTCATGTTTGACACTTTGACCTAGGTACAAATTGTAAATTTTAGCAAGAACAACTGCAATAAATCATGAACCCTGTTAATATCTTAAAAATTTAATTGTTGGTCTAACTAAATTATTCACATGTAACTTGTCTTGTTTTTTGACAAATTACATGAAAACATCACTTTGCTGGAACAAACATGACTTATTTTTGGGGGAAAGTGTTTGAAACACAACTTCTTTGGGATGGAGTAATATAACATACAGATGCAGCCCTCTCATTTTTCAGCCGTTTCTCCATGAAATTAGCAAGCTTCTTGGCATACAGCTCCCCAGCCTCACTGTAAGCATAAAGGCTTTGTTAAATGCTAAATGTCAATATTAACGGTGACATAGTTAGCCAGACAAAATATAAAGGGGAAGTAACAACTCAATTGTGCACATATTAGAAAGTGCGCACAAGAATAGAAATAGTCGTGTCTTCAAGAAGAGCCTTAATAAAGAGCAACTTGATTTTGACTAACTGTATAGATGCTCCTATATAAAAGCACAGACGGAAAATTGCATAGTACTCCTTAATATAGTACATGCTTTAAAATGAAAATAAAAACAACAAAAGTGGTAAGCACCACCTTAACACAGTATCACCCCCTATTCTGCCTCTGACATTGTCTACGCTTTCTCCATGTCTTGTAAGCAATATTGGACGGGGTGTCAAATGCATATTTACCTGCATAGAAGAATTTGAATCTCAAGTAAAATTCTAGTTTGACTGATCCCAGGCACAATTCCAGATTAAGAATTAATTTTGACTGAAATATTAGCAGGTTTAATCTAGTATACCGTGATATTGGGGGGATGGGGGGATATATAGGCCTGGTCCAATAGGGCTAGGGCCTAGGGCTACACATAACTGCTATCAAGATGAGGCTATATCTTATTGAAGAAATGGGACCATGCTACACTTACACTAAAAATTGTACCCCATTTGTACACCGCAGTTATGCACAAACATTTTGATGGTTTACGTCGACACAAATGTTGGTGCATTAACAAAAATTTACATGGACACAAAGTGTTGGTGCGTTAACAAAAATTAGTTTTACACCAACACAAAATGTTGGTGCAAACCTGCGGTATACAAAGTGGGGTACAAAAACTTAGGGTACAAATAGCTTTATCCGAAGAAATGGCATGGCATACCAAGAAGAATACAATCCGTCCCGGAAGATAACCACTAATATTATTTACCTGCCAAAGTAAAAAGAGCTTATCAGCACAATTAGCAGTAAGTCTCCATTAAATTATGGCCATCCAAAAAAACAGATCTCTATTGGCTGATAGGTGGCTCCGGATATGCCTCAAAGCAGCTATACACCTAGTCTTATAGTACACTGTAATAAATGAGGGTTGCAAAACAACAAACTCAATTCTAAAACAACAAACTCAATTCTATGACAACAAAAAATTATGAAATATGTTATCGTGTGCTTATTTGAAGCTCCCACATACATGATTCCACTATGGTGAGAATATCCTCCGACTTTTGGTAAAGATGCACCCAATTAACAAGGCAAAGTTTGTGCATAAGTTCCAACAGCTAAAATGCCCATAGTACACCGTTGTAAACCAATGTTATAGTGTCACAGAGGCAAACAGACCCCAAAAAACAATTCACAAAAAAATAATGTTATAACCAATGTTATGTTTCACCATTGTGAAATATAAACAACGTTATATTTCACGAAAAAATAGACCTACAAAGAATCTAAGTACCAATTTTTATTGTTTTTAAAGCATATTTTATTTCAATTCTTCACCCCAAATCAATTCATAAATCATGACTACGCCAATAGCTTACTTCCAAAATTTAGCATCTTCCCTCTTCTCATTGAAATTTTACACCCATAAGCATTGTGAAATACATGTATCTATATCAATTATGATATAGTGTACCATTATATATGGATTGCATAGGTGAAATGAAAATGAGGTATCAACTCCATTAGAATATGAATACTCCAATATTTAACATGAAGTATTTTAATATCATGAAACAAAAGGGACATATGCCATATCCCGATATAATCTCTAATCTGATTCACGGATGTCGTCAAGTACCAATAGTCCAATACTGCCATCAAAATAGTGAGGGAAGCCAATTTAGTTGGTACAGATGATACCCCTTGCATTGGTGAAAATACTTCAAAATAGATTTTAGAAAAGAGTCATGTAAAGCGTGTTCTAGTAAAGCTGCTTTAGTGGCTAACCACTTCACAAGACTGCAAGAAAAAATATACACCAAGCAAACTTAGTCAATACTAAGACCTGCATGTTAATTTTACAATACTAATCTTGTAAAGGGACATGACCATAACAACTATCTCAATCATCAATGACTGCCTGTCACATGTTACATTCTATGCACGGGTAAGAACTTATGATGATGACAGATTTGGAATTTCATTTCATTTCATTTGCAGCAGGGGGCATCCAGCGTAACTTTGTCACTACATTCTTTTCTGTTCACATTTAGACAGGTAATGGACACTATAAAATTCATGTCGAGGTGTTGGAAGTTAGTATTGAAGTTTGTTTGTTAGAAGTTGGTTAGCTAGATAATTTTCTTGTTAAGTTTGTTACGGGTTGCTATCCCTCTTTTATATACCCTTGTATTTTCAGTTCTTGTTTGAATAATACAAAATTTTCCCTTTCATTTGCTCTCTTCTTCCTCGCCATCCCCGGTTCTCCTCTGCGTATCAATGGATGCCAACACGAGGGCCCATGCAAAGTTGGGGTTAAGTTGATAATGATAATGATGCTTGTTAAAGATTTCCTGTGTCCTAAAAAGGTCATTTTCTCAACATATGTTTGTCGCGTGAAAAGAAAAAAAATGATGAAGAAATGTTATTTTAGTTCAACTAACAAATGAATTTGAAAATACGACAATATTTGATTGCTTTCTACTAGTTTGGCCTCAACAATATTAAAAGTTGTACATTAAAAGAATATGACTCTTTTCATTGGACAAAGGGAGTAATAAATACCAATAACTTTATCAGACTCGACAAAAAAGAATATTAAAAACTTGTGCATTAGAAGAATATGACTCTTTTCATTGGACAAAGGGAGTGATAAATACCAATAACTTTAACACACTCAATAAAGAAAACTACGGAGTGTTTTTTTGAATTAAACGGGGTGTAATTTGTATCAGCACAAAACATAAATGAAATGAACCTTGAATATTTTGTAACTTTATAGTTTAGACGGCAATGATAACTTACTTGTATTTGCCCACCTTTGCCACTAACCATGTCAATCAATTTGATATAAGATCCTTCCTCAACTGGTTCATACACCTACAAAAAGGAGGGAAACAAATTAAATTATATCTTGTTACACAGTTGTAAATAAGAGTCTGTTTTTTATTTTATGTTGACAAATATTTGAACATGTTGTATTTGCTAAAACAACTACAATAATACTCCATTCGTCCTGTAATAATGTTCCACAATGCATTTTTTTATCCGCCCAAAAATAAGGATCCACTTTTCATACTCTGTGCCCGATCACATGAAGCAAACCTCGTGGATTGCACCATTTCTTTCTCTTGTGCACAACCTTCAACCACACAATTTCATTTTTCTTAATCTTCGTGCCTGATTAATTGTGGAACATTAATACGGGACGGAGGGAGTATTAGTTTTTTTTAAAGCGAGGGAGTATATAGTGTGTACTTTACCCAATAAAGGGTTTCCTAATAAATTAGAGGAAACACTACATGTGCACACACACGAAGGATGGAGGGTAATAATGTAATATTGTCTTTGACTCTTTACTCTTCTTTTCAGTTTTCAGCCATTTCATCTCCACAAAAAGGTAACCTCATAATTACTTTTTCTACTTATCACCCTATTTGGCCAAAAATAGAAAAAATTCAGCTGACAAAATGTATGATACTGGTGATCAGGAATTTTATTTGTCCACCAAATGGGAATTGGGAACCATGCATATGTAGTTGTAAGAAACACATTTAGAAACTTACTTTCTCATAATTAGCCAAACGGTTTTTGAAGTCCCTATATCCTGCTTCAAAATCTGGCCTGTTAACAAATACAAAATAATATTTTATTTTAAGGTAAGTAATTAAAACACATTATTTTAATAGTCCCTAGAAATAAGAAATAGGTGTAGATAGAAATAATACTGTTCAGCATAGTCTGGGCTTTGTTGAACTTTGAGACGAATGTTCCTTTCTATTATTTCTGGATCATTGCAAATTGTCTCCAGGAAAATTATCTGCAAGTTAGACATAATGGAAAAGGGGAATACCATTACGATTTGGGACTAAATTTCAGATACTTTGCAGGTAATTGTGAAGTTTCGTCTCATGTCCCCGTAAGATCTACCTAGTTGGTGTAATTGTGAAGCTACTCAAATACTCCTGCTGTGGCACTGTGCGAATTAGTATTACATGTTTTCATTTTTTATGTTCGAATGTATCTTATGTGTTTCCATTGATAGAAAAGATTATGTAGTTCATATTGTTTTTCTCTCCTCTACATAAGCACTCGGCATCAACTTCACAGTTTTCAGACTTTTCACATCATTAATCTTTGTACCTAACCAAATTAGGCATCTTAAAATGGGATATAGAGAGTAATATTTACTTCAAACACAAAAAGAATACAAAACTAGATTTTGAATGGATAATCTTGACTTTACTAGATTTTGAATGGATGATCTCCACTTTGACGAATATGAATTGCATCTGTGAGAATGAACTACCAGCCTAGCTCTCGAATGCTGCATTCAGTAGTGCACTGAAAGAACTATACTCTTAGGAACATAGCATAAGCCACTTAGTACCTCCATCAGGGCTCCATGGTTCATTTTCATTGAAGTTCATTTTTGATAGCTAATGAGTAAACATGGTAATTGGAATTTGGAATGGCATTGCAAAGTACAAGTGTACCTTACATCTCCCCTCGGCCATTTTCATAAGCATATTCCTTCTTTGTCCAGTGCTGTTAGTGGCATCAAATACTCCGACCTGCAACAGTTAGGAATCCAGTGTCATTATTAGAACCTTGAAAGACTGAAAATATAACCCTTCTCAGATAATAGACAAACATACCTGCCCACCTTCCTGCATCCAGGCTATCATATCTTCCATAGCAAGGGCAGCTACCTAGGATAAATCAAATAGTAATACAAGCTTAATTCAAAATGTATTATGCATCATAATGAAATCACATCTCCAAGTAAGCATCATTGATCATGCTCTCATTAACAGCAAGAAAAACAAGTCACGCACTTCACAGAACAAAGTATTGTTGTATAGGGTGCTGATTGATACTCGCAACCGTCCCGTAACTTTTCTTCTTGATTGACATGGCATGATTTTTAATAAAGTGAAATTTATGTAGTTGTGGTTGGTGTAGAGGAAAGAGAGATGATCAAAACCACTCAACTTTTTTCCTTAAAAGAAAAGAGGAAGAAAATTTTGGGACAACCCCAAAAGGAAAGTAGGAAACTAATTATGGGATGGAGGGAGTAATTTGTTTGTAGCTCACATTTCATAACAGAGCTTATTAAAAGTGAAATGGTGACTTTTCCAACTTGTCACATTTTATCAGAGTGAACTTTACTTGTACCAGAAACAAAGTCTTGGAGGACTTGCTTGCAGAAAATACAAGTGATATTCTATCTTATATGGTCAAGAGGAAAAATAAGAAAAGAGAACTCCGAAATAAAGATTGGGTGTTCGAACCTGGCATTGAAAAAATCAAAATATCATGAAATGCATATGGTTTAACACATAAAAGCCTAAATAGACTAAGACTTTACCTCATTTCGCGCTTCCAAACCTTCAGGGTTGTCACCTCGAAAGAAATCAGCCCACTGCATAAAAAAAATACAGGAATGATACTATAAATACCTGAAATGTCTTACATTCTAGTTTGAAAAGTATGTTTTCCATTAGTGAAGTAGTCAAGTAAACTCATTTTATTATTTATTCATTTGTGAAAGTATACTCTATATTAGTAATCTATAAAAGGGGATCAAACTATATGCAATACTTTAAAGATGTGTTCAGATTTAATTTTCTAGTAAACAATAATGATGGTCTAGATTTTACTCTACATGCAAAATTAAGCTCAAATTCTCTGCAAGAGCAAATCATCAAGAAATGTATGGAGTGGAAAAACTCAGATACCACAACATTTTAAAAAGTTTGCACGAAAGACATGATTTACTATAGAACTAAAATCATGACGATGAAAATTTAGTGGTAATACGTGGTAAGAAACTAGAGAGTAGTGGATGTCAATCCTGAGTAACATGTTTAGCCTCAAATGTTTGGAAGAAAAATGATGTACCTTATTAGTTCCATGCTTCAGGCGCCGGTACTGTATTGCAATACAAACGAAATTAAAAAAAACATTTTATGAAGTGAAAACTGATACTCCGATAATTCACTATTGGTGATTGGAGTCGTACAGATAACGGAATACCTTCCCAACATTGAAGTGCTTGGTATGATGTCCTAACCAGCGAAGATACCTTGTAAGTTTAGCTGCAGTAAAAGTTTTGCCACGAGCTGGCAAACCAACCTGCAGAGCATGCACAATGGGAAAACTGCTGGTAGATGTCTCATCAAATTACTATAACCAAACAAGCACTTGAAGCAATTAGATAATAAAATGCTATTTACAACACAAAAGTAACCTACCAAGACAATTGCTAGATGTCTTTCCTCCTTAGGTCCAAGCATCCTATCTGCAATTGCAGCAGCTGCAACAGCTCCAGCAGCAGCTGGCATTGGATTCTAAGAATGATAAATGGATATTTGTATCAGATCCATAGCTATGGAAGAATTACAGCTCACAGCAAATTATACAGATTGGACTTCTACAAACCTTTGTTTCGAAACTAAGATTTGGATCAAGAGTGAAGTTAGTTGCACGTGGTGATTTAACTAGTCTGGGAGACCCTACACCTCTATCAACAGAAGTACAATTTTTATTATCATTATTTTGTAAAGCCAATATTTCATCAAATTTTGACTCAACCATGGCAGCACTTGAATGCTCAGTGACTGGATCTGAAATTGTCGCTTCCATCTCCTAAATACAGCAGAATCCATTACAGAAGGTAAAAGTAAGTGAAAGAGAATGATATTCAACAACTATTGTAAACTTTACATGCAGATAGTGCAAATAATGAAATAAAAAAGAAGCTGAAAGTCCATTAAATAGTAGTATTCTCCAACAAGAAAATATGCACATGAAACATACGCACACTGCCATAGGATTATTATTACTTTTATTTTATTTATTTATTTATTACTACGTATTATTAACTGATAGAGACAGGAAACACTATAGCATGGCATGTAATGTAAGTGATCACTCCATAAGACACTCATAGATAATAAATCAACCGGAACTCATGATCTCTGTGGAATGCCACATTGAAATTTGGGTATTTTATACGGAGTATCACGTATATCACAGCAGAAAATCTTTTTTCGGACAGTGATCATTTTGATACTACTACTATATAGATTAACTCCACAATTAGAGCCATGAGCATCAGAAAATACCCCAGAACCATTCAATGATCTCGGAGTCTCTGTTAGGTTAGCTGCATAAACCAGTCCAGAGTGTTCCCATGGTGCCGGAGACGGAACAACATAATTCTCGATATCAAGCTCTGCATTTGCAGAAGACCCGCTCTGTGTAGTATACATATTCATATATGAGAAACCATTTAATGAGAATTGATAATGTAGTCATCGACATGAAATGAAAAGAAGATCACCTCATTACCAGCTTGTGTACTCGAATTGATAATAACATCGGGCATCCCTCTAACAGTAGAAGGCCTGCGGTTTTCATGAAAAGCTCTCCAACTTGCAGCAAGATCAAATGGAGAAACTAAGTCTACTTTAGTATACACCTTGGACTCCATGAATTCCTCCTTGCTAAACTTAAATGATGCCAGCTGACATTCCCCTTGGAGCTTGCCCCCAACAAGCACGTGGTTGGCACCCTCCTCCACAATACACGGCCCAGAATCATGCATGGGTTTCAATATGAACTTGAAATCCATTGTTTCTATATCAGAGCAAGCAATCTCTACTCCGTTATGAGCTCGATCAAACAGGAAAAGTTAGCTTAAGGATTTCAGCTGACTAACCGTGATTAGGCGGGACGACGAAGCTTAATTGCCAAACTGTTGTTGATTCGCGCTCCATTGGAAGCTATTGAGAAAGTAAGCAAATAGAATACATTGAATTAGGCATTTCAAACTGTAGCGATGGAAACAGACGAACATGCACAAATTGGACACACAATTAGGCAAAACTGAGAAGAGGGGATAGGTCCTCACCGCTTTAGAGGGGTTCCAGGAGCCGGCGAGTGGGACGGAGCCGAAGACGTGAGGAACGAGATCGGGGTTGAGGCAGAGCTTTGCATCCTCAATTTTGAGGGAGACATGGAGCAAGCTTCCGCCTTGATCTTCCCGGTTGTCGCCGCCATGGGAGCCGGTCGGTAGGTTCATTGATGAACTGATCCCCATTTTTACACAGCATTGAACACTTGCCCGCTGAAATGGAGATCGGAGATCAGTCTTGATCAACTGCTACAGTCGTCGTTTCGTGCTCGCCGAGTCGCCCGTTGGTCAGACCATGTGCAAGCGTGTAAATTATGACGGTGCATGTGGCAATCTAACCGACCGGAAAAAATTGACTAACCAATTTATGTAAAAAAAAACATGTTGATGTTTGAACTTTAGTGTTTTTTCTTAGAGTAAGGTTAAATCATAATGATTTTCTTAATATAGAATTATATGTTTTTATTTTTCAATGTAGAACCATTGATCATTATCTAATAGTCAACTAAATGTCCAGCTTCAATGGAAAATTATTCTTCTCACTAGTCATTATTTAGTCATATATAAGAAATAAAAAAATTTAAGTTCTACATTGAAAAATGACTTATTCGAGTATATTTTAGTCCTATTCACTGCAAATTTCACTTTTTCTTATGGTTATTATATATATTTTTTTAATTTATTAGTGAGCTGATGACATGTTCACTATCTTTATAAATTGATTCATAAGTTATTTATAAGAAGTGCTTCTTTGATGCACCTTAAGTGTATATCATTTTGTGAACCTTCTCATATAAATTTTTTTTCAATTTATTATTAAAAAAATAGATGCGTATTAAATAGTAAGAAATGCTTAGTTTGCTCATCTGTATAACCATGGTTAACCTTGGATCCACCATAGAATTTACCAGTTATAAGCTAGAAAAATAATTAAGTCTAATCTACTTATTTTTAGACTACTTTTTTTAATTTCCGTTTTGACCAAATTATTTATAAAAATATATCCCACCATTTTTATGAATATTCTAAAATGACTTATCCATCATGAAAAAATATTTGTATTATAAGCAGCTCATTAATTAAAAATAGTTTATTACTAATAAGTCAATAAGCACCACCACGAGAAATACCACATTAATTTATGAGGAGTTGGTTTCAACTGATTTTCAATAATCCTTCAAAAAATTGGATTTTTTGTATTTCTAGTTGAAACCTAGCGTTGCTCAATCCTTAGTGGAAGTGATATTTATACTCAACAAAGTAATACTCGTGAGAATCTCTTCAAATTAATCTTTTTACTTATTAATTATTCTTTTATTCGTATCTGAATTATATCAAATTAGACCAAATCAACAACAACTTTAGATTGCATTATAATAAATTCACATCTCATCAAATCAAACTTTAAAAAATTCATATGAGAACTAATTAGATCACAGAAAAGAAAAGGCTTTAGTGTATATTGAAGTGTCGGTAGAAAAATTGAAATGCAAATATCATAGTACAAAACTTATAAGATCTTTTGTAGTATAGAATCAGATATATAGAATATTCGATTAATTAAAAATATCATATGTATTCCGTTAAGATTTTAAAATACGCGTCTAAGTCTAGTGATATTAAAAATTTAAACAAATATTTTGTATGTCCTAAAATTTCTTTCCTATTTACTATTTTAAACTTTCGATAATTTTAATTTGCATAAGTCACTGGATAGAAAAAAAACTCTTGTCAAACTTGTATAACAAAAATTTAATTTAGTTTTAAATATGTAAGTTACTTTATTATTTTTATATCAATTTGTTAATAAAATTATTTAAAAATAGATGATAATATCTTTTGATTTTGAAAAGTATTAATATTGAAGTTTGATATTTCTCTTAATCGTTGACTATTCTCGGTCACCGACTGCCATCCTCATCACCAATCACCTCGTCGCCGGTTATGTCGCCTATCATAAATTAAATCATAGTTTTAAATCTCTTCAAATAACTTCGTTTCAAATTTTAAGATTCATATCACATTTTTAAATTTTAAAATCAAAATTTTATCACATATCTAAAACTTACCAAACGGATCCCAACTCATTCTTTGGATGGAGAGAAGTTGGGAAGAAAGAAACTTAGGGAGAGAAAAGACAACTTTTAAGTATTTCTATTATTTGGATGAAATAAAAAATGAGGGAATTACATGCCGACCAACAAAAAACCCTCCATATAGCGAGAAAAGTGCACGAATGGAGAGAAAATGAACTTAAATGGCAACTTTGCCAATCTATTCCCAAATGTGCCAAATATAACAACGATAAAATCATCTTTTTGTTTAATCCAGTTTTCTTTTTACTGCACTTTTCGTCTAAACCAAATGTAGGAAAGAAAATACATCTTTTCTTTTCTTCTTATTTTTTTCTTCATCCAAAACACCTATTATTTTCTAGTTATTGATAAATCCACCCAAAAGTGATTATATTCACACTTTTTTCTATGTTTGCTAAATCCACACCCATTAACATAACTTTAACATTAGTGTGAGTTTTATAAATTTAAATAAAAAGAGTGGATATAACTATTTTTGTGATAGATTTAACTACACTTTGATTTCAATTCATTTTCTATCCATTTTCTTTTCTCACATTTTCTTGGGCTTCACTTTCTCCCCACCATCCAAAACAAACCACAAAATTCTCTTGTTGAAATGATATCTTGTCCACGGGAGAGTTACTTAACTTTGGCCCAAGACTGCTAACTACGGAGGACTCATAGATCCCAAAATAGACCCACTGAAATCAGCCCATCACACGATTCCCACACTAGGGCTTCGTATATATACTCGCCGTCCCTCAATCGCTCCTTTTTCATCATCGCTCTGCCCGTTTCCGTTCGTCGTCGCATTGATCCATCAATTGGGTCAGAGGGTTTGAATCTCGCCGCCGTCACATCTCCACGATGAGAGCTAAGGTACTTTGAATCTCCGTTCTCGCACAGACTGTTATTTGGTTGCGATCGCTGTAAACCATAACATTGTTTTGTAACCTTCGTGAAAACGAAAATTCGCAGTGGAAGAAGAAGCGGATGAGGAGGCTGAAGAGGAAGCGCCGAAAGATGAGGCAGAGATCTAAGTAGAGCGGAACATCGCCGCCGTCGCGGCTTCCTTAGGTTACCCGTTAATGGTGTTTTCGTTCTGTTTTTTTCCCAGAATTTCACTGACGTTTTTCTTATGTAATACTTCTGATGGATTTGTTCATCGGGATTTCTGAGATTTTGGTATCAGTTTTATAATCAAAGACTATTGCTCTTTAATATCGCGATGCTTGAATCTTATGGCTGTTTCTATGAATTTATGCTTTTAATATGCTTTTATTGATCTCATCTGTGAGCTTGAAGCTTTAGCAATTCAAAACTCGTTTTTCCCTTGGAACTTAAATCATTGTAGATTGTTAGTCAATAAAAGTCAAAATTGAGTCAACAAACTCAAATACTTGCCTTTTTGTTCATACTTAACAGCTTGAGTCATCAAGTTACATTTGTAGTTAGCTACCGTTGTTTTGCATTACACAAGTCCCAAACTACCCTTACAATCGTTCTACTTACATTTACTCGAGTTTACACGTGGTATATCATTCCCACTTCAATTAGGGAATTGTGAGGGACATTTAGAACGACATCAGGTCCTCTGCAATTCTTGCTCAAGAAACCATACACAATGTTTATGGCAAATTTCTTGATGATGGATGATGACTTTTTTGCCCTTGCGTAAGAATGCCCAAAAATGTATGCAATTCCCAACTCCCTTGCTCTCATTATACCCCTACACTCTTCTTTAAGCTGTCTGCTCTTTCCCGATGCTATCACCTGGATATCATCTCCAGATTCTACTGTGTTTCCTGGATGGTCTTTTGTAAGCTTTGTATCTTCTGAATCAACAAACTGAATGACTGCAGAAACTAGTCTTGCTTCAAAGTTGTAGTCTTCTTGCTGGGTGTCTTTGTATCCATATCGGATTATGCATCGGAACATACTGAACTCTTTAGGTCCCACTCTGCTCACCAAGAATCTCTCTTCTTCAACAACAAATGGCACCTGAACAGATTTCACGCACACGAAAACAAGAACTTCGTGGAAAGCAGGCAAGTTGGTCACAAAGTGACCAAATATAGCAGGTATTCCACTGATGAGATTTGTGTACATAAGTCCTATTCCAGGGACTCGAACTATTCCATGTGAACATTATGCCCATGCAGATGATTGATAGAAGTAGGGGTATCCAAGCTCCTTGTTGAACCTTGTAAATTGCCGCAGAGAGGTATAGAAGTTCAATAGAACCAATAAAAACAACAAAAATGGCAACTGTTTGGATCTTTTTCTTCCACACGATGGCCATCACCATTGCCATCAGGCAAGTTGTTACGAACATAACCATTGTGAATGTCAGGCCTACAAAGGAAGAGTAACATTAGTACTTAATTTTGTAGGTTCTCATCCTTAGAATTGCCAAATGAAGATTAAGCCCGTTGTTTAATGGAAGAAATGAGTAGGGTAGTCATTCTTCATACCATAAGCGGCCCCAATCTTGTTTGTGTCCCTTATTCCGATAGTAACAGCCAGACAGAGGCACATGAGAATCCAGTTGATTTCTGGTATGTAAATCTGGCCAAATATCTTACTGGAAGTATGAATGATTTTCACCCGGGGAAAGCAATGGAGTGCCGAACACTGACTTGTGACGGAGAAAGTAGCGGAGATTACCGCCTGACTTCCCACCACAGCTGCCAAAGTGGCCACTAAGAACACTGGCCAGAATATGTCCTCTGCACAGAAACTTAGAACTTGAAAAGAATTGCCAAAGGCCATAATAGGTTAATGGTTAACCAAGTAACCAACCACTCAAATGAATGGTTTGAAAAATCTTGCCTGGAATGGCTTTATAGAAACTTCTTTGGATGTCCTCATGGTTCCTTGAGAGAAATGCAGCTTCACCCAAGTATGCAAGCATCAGACATGGATACACCAATGATGTGAATGCAATCTGTGTGTCACAAGCATCATGAACTCTTCGCTTTCGATTCGGTTTTGTTTTAAGAAAAATAAAAACAACTGGATATACAGCCTAAGACGGTTTTGGTGCGTTTCGGATTTATCATTTCTACTTTTTTTTTGCCTTCATTAAGGTCTGGTCACTCACAACTTCACAAGCAAGAGTTTACCTTGACAGACAATGTGGAAAAATGGCCCAGATCAGCAAACATGGTCTCCACACCTGAGAACAACAAATCCATCTTAGTTAGCATCTTTGTACTATGTATGGAACCACAAACATATATACATATTTTGGGAGATGAAATGTAGTTTCTTTGCCTGTTATGGAGAGCACCACCCCACCTAAGGACACCCAACCTTCGCAACCAGTCACTTTAAGAAACCTCCACATGTAGAGGGGTGACAGCGCCCGGTATATGCCACGATTCCACTTTAGTACGTTGTAGATTCCTATGCTGCTGATGGACAAGAGCCATGCCAACACAATAGGAGCAAACATGAAAGAAACCCTGTGTGTCCCATGATGCTGGATGGAGAACAGCCCCACCAGAATTATACACGAAATCACTACAACGTAATCTGGCAATAACCACATGACACGTGAAGTTGGAATCCACGAAGGAAAAAAAAGAAGAAGAATGGATCCAAACCGAAGCTCAACTTACTCTCATGAAGTCCTTTAAGTTTAACCTGCATGCCCGAAACTGCCGAGAGAACTGAAATGGAGGGAGTGAAGACGCCGTCACCAATAGACATGCAAGTTCCGAGAAGAACAAAGACCAGAAGAGTGTTGCGAAAGCTCGGATGGCTTTCGACGAAGGACTTGAAAGCGGCGCTTTGGGGACTGTCGTCTTTAGTTCCTCGTATGCCATATGAGCTCAATTTCTCATCTGTTTCTTGCTGCTGGTTTGGAAGCAAGCTCAGCCTTGCATGCCTGCAGAGCAAGGAGTAGAGTGCAAATGTGCCACCTGAAGCACATTGGTTGTTGTTTAATGTTATGATCAAGCATCATTCATTAATCCCATTGTGAACTGAATCCAATTAAGGTTTCACGAATTTGTCTTAAACATTAATCTAAGTAATCAAGGTTTAATTCACCTTCCCCATTGTCATCAGCAGAGAGAACAATGAAAATGTATTTGAAGAGGGGGATTATTGTGAAAGTCCAGAAGATGAAGGAGAGCACTCCATATATCTCCTCGTCGTCTTCTTTGAGTTTCAGCTTTCCTGAAAATGTGGTTTTGTATACGTACAGTGGAGAGGTGCTGAGATCTCCATACACTACTCCCAGACTCTGATATGCCAATGTTACAACCCCTAATACTTTCTGCTTCTGTTTCTGATTTTGATTCCAAGAAATTAAATATCAATTTAATGACATTCAGGACACATATTAGAGCAATGCTAGGGGTACACCAAAAGGTGTACCCTATTTGTCCCCCACCCCTTTATCCACCATTCAATTTTATTTTATTTTTATTTATTTAATTTTGTTTTAGTTTCTTGCCTTTTTGTGTGGAGATGGAGGGGGTGGGGGACAAATGGGGTACACCTTTGGTGTAAGGTGTGTTGGGATTTCTCCAAGTCCCACACCGGATGAGTAGGAGTAAATGAACCAAAATATATAGGTTCACCCAACCCCATTAGTACGAGGCCTTTTGGGAGGTGCCCAATTGGGGTGAGGGCACGCGCAGTCCCAACATGTGGTATTGGAGCCTAGGTTCTTGCGGGCGGGAGTAGCGGACTGTGCAGTGTGGAAAAATCTCGGTGTGACGGTGTAACTAGGACCAAGACCAAGAAAGAGGATCTGCAGGTGGTGCCTTGTGTCGAAAGTCTTCCCGACAAGAGGAGGTCGGGCGGCGCGTCCCGTGAAGTTATAGCCACGGCGGTACAAAAAAGGGATTACTGCTGGAGGGGAAGTCGGAAGTTGTGTGGTCCTTGGATGAGGGGAGGTTTGTTGGGATTCCTCCAAGTCCCACACCGGATGAGTAAGAGTAAATGAACCAAAATATATAGGTTCACCCAACCCCATTAGTATGAGGCCTTTTGGGAAGTGCTCAAAAACAAATCCGTGAGGGCTTGGCCGAGAGCGGACAATATCATACTAATGCGGGGTTGGGGTGAGGGTACACGCAGTCCCAACAAGGTGTACCCCTAGCATTTTTCCACATATTATTATTACTGAAGAGCAGACTAAATTAAGATTAAAATATTCTTCTTTTTTATTTTAATATATAAAGGGAGTAAAATGGTCTTTTAGTTGTAAAACAAAAAATGAATAGTCTCTTCATTAACACTACCATGTTTGGTTCTAGGTACGGAAAAGAAAAGAAATTAAGATGGAAAATAGTTTTTCTTGTTTGGTTAATGAGGAAAAGAAAAGATAAGCGGAATTGAAGCAAAAAAAATGAGAAGACAAAATGCACGAAGCTGAGGGAAAACCAAATTCTTCTAATTTTGGTGAGGAAAATGAAAGAAAATCATTTTCTTTTCTTTTATTTCAAAATTCTTTGAACCAATCCGATTGTAGGAGGGAAACGAGATGAAATGTATTGACAAAGGAAACGAGAAGAAAAGCATAGGACGGATAGAATATTGATTTCCTAAGGTATAAATTAAATCACTAGCTAGATCTGTCCAGCCCTTAATATATTCTCTTTTTTGTAATGTTTGGCTCACTATATTCTCTTTTATTTGTTCCTTTTTGGAAGGTAAATATGGAAAAATGATCACTTATTAAAATGAACTGCAAATAATTTTAGGTAATAATCCTTGTAACCTGTTGAATTTTTTTTATCCATCCATTCCTATATATACTCCTCTTGATTTAGTTTATGACACTTAAATAATTTTCAATTCATTTTATTAAAAAAGTACTCCCTCCGTCCCATAAAGTGTTACACATTTTGACTAAAGTAAAAATTAAGGAAGGGATAATTTTGTGTCGACTTTCCAAAAATATCCTTGATGTGATAGGTAAAAGTAGGATGCGATGTGTAGATTATTAGGAAAAAGGTATGATGTGATAGGTAGGGTTTGAAAAAGTAAGGGGTAAAAGTGGTTTTTTAATAGAAATGGGTAGGAGATTGTGAGACACAATTTTTTTGAAAGGTGTAAATCTTTTTGGGACGGAGGGAGTAATATAGAACTAAAAAAAGTTACTCTGTATAAATTTTAAAACTACAAGTACGTACATCATCGAAATTTTTAACTAAAACGACTTCAAAAAAATTGTAACAAAAATCAAAAAATAAATAAATCAATGGAAATGAAAACGAACATAACCTCTTTTTTACTGTGTGTGTGTGTGTGTGACTACGGAGCCTTAGCTAAGTTACTTCATATTCATAAAGCTAACAAAGTGATAACTAGAAATGATAATTTATAGTATAAGAAATGAAGTTTTACCCATTGTGTTGTACATTGATGTGAATCAGCAGATGGTCTTGATGATGATGATGATGACTCCATGACTGGTTTGATGAGCTACCTTGGTGGGGATGACATAAATATAATACATCTGCAGAAGTAATTAAATCAAATCATTATATTTTTAAAGAGGAAGAAGAAGATCGAATATGGAGGTATAGCTGATATATAAGCTAGCTGGGGGGGGGGGGAAGAGGTGGGAGTAAGTAAAGAAGCAATAATGTGTGTGAGTGTGAGTGGGTGGGGGGGAGGGAGGGGTAGGATGGTCAAATACAAAGAAGTTGCAGAATGCTTTCAATGCTTCTTCCTACTCCTTTCTCCCTTAGCTTCTACTATACTATACACAGCATTTGCCTCAGCATGAGGGGCAGGCAGATCAGAGCCACTTTCTCTCTATCTTTCTTTCTTTCACTGTACCATGCATATTTATATATATTTATACATATCCCATCCCATCATTCAAACCTTTCACCATTTAATTCAAAAGTTATTTCCCTCCCTCCACTTTACCACATCACTCTTGGTTGAGTGATATGCTGTCTTCATTGGGACACACCCGAATGTTAAACGTCTGTTTTTGAAATTCGAATTTCAAAAATCACTTATTCTTGTCCTAATTCATTGTCACAATCAAGAAATTATTGACGGGTCTTAATCCAACATTGACCGTGTTGAGCTGGCCAATGCTATTTTTGGGGATCTTGAACAGTCCATGTTAGACCGATCAAATTCTTTGAAAAAATTGATAATAACCAACATATCCACATTTAATTGTCCATGTTTACTCTTAAATTAGTCGAAGACATACTCTACCCATTCTTATTTAATTTGAAGTCTAACTTTCTTTATTTGACGTCTTAAATTAAACTTTCAATTTTAGTTTTGACATAACTAAAAAACTAAAACTACTTTAAAATGAAAACGCTAACACAACCTTAGTTTTCATCTTAAAATGCATGAAGTCAAAATAAGACTTTAATTTACTTTGGACATGAGAGAATTGTGTGCCATCAATTACAAGGCTTAACTTATGTGATAGGCTAAACTGGTAAAAATAAAATTAAATATAATTAAAATAACAAAGAAGTATGGAAATAGATGCCTATGTTGGTCTTAGGCAACAATTTGGAAGGTGTCTCATGGTCTTGCATGAATCTTTATTATTTAGGGATGGGATGCAATAAAAAAAGGACATGTAACACTTTTGGACCACCACTCCATACTTGAGTGACAAAGTTATTTTGGTTTCTTTCCTTTTACAAAACCCACCATTGGGTACGGCTGTTTTGGTTTTAGGATTGAGATGGAGACCTATACTGCACTTATAGGACACAAAAGTAAATACACAAGTACTTTTTATGAATTATTTTCAAAAACATAGATTTTTTATTTATATTTTTAGAATTATCATTAAAAGATTTTCTTGTTAAAAAAAACTTATGTTGATTTAAAAATGTCCATGAATTTGTATCTAAAGATATTTATGTTGATCAATTTTTTAACATAAAATAAAAATCAAGAACTAGATCATATGTACCTGATAACTCATGTGAACGTAGTTAGGGATGAGGTCATGATTCTGATGCAGATCAAATTCTCGTTTAGGAATTGTTATGATGACTAAGGTGAGTATGAGACTCACGAGATTAGAGAGACAGAGGGAAGACATAAGATTGATGATGTTAACCTCTACCTAATAACCTCTTTATATATACACCCAAGGGGAAACTAACCCTAATTAGGTCGTAAGGATAATAACGTCAATTGAATAATTATCAATTAAATATGAAGGGTATTTATTAGGTCAATATAATGATCAATTAATTAGATAAATGATAACTCATGTCACATAATAAAAACCGTCTCCTACATTCTCCCATTAAACTAAGTAATCATTTACGATGAGTATTAGAGAAGTCTAATCAGATTTTAATGCTCATTTTAATTCTAAACCAAAACTGTAGCAGAGAAATGCATTCATTGCATCGATACTCAATTCAAGATCCTCATTAGTCATACGACAATACCAAATTTAAAACTCAAATAAGCTAAGACACATTCAGAGATAAACAAAACAAAACGATGAGAAAATTTTATTATTAGATGTAAACAAGTACAATATGCAACTAAATAAGGTCTTTAGAGAACCTCATCTTCGAAACATGTTCTTTGAAAATTTTAGGAGGGAGACTTTTAGTCATCGGATCCGCAAGCATATTTTTAATACTTATATGCCTTATACAAAGTTTATTTTCTTCAACTCGTTCACGTACGGATAAATACTTTGTATCAAGATATAAAGCGGCATTAGTCGAACTATTACTGTTCGAGAAACTAACAGCGACTAAGTTATCACCATAAAGCTTCAATGTTCGAGAGATGGAATTAACTACTTTGAGTCCAGTGATAAGATTTTAAGCAACATCCCGTGAAAGGTAGCGATGTACACCGCAATGTATTCTGCCATTATTATGGAAGTTGCAGTTAACTCTTGCTTATGACTCTTTGCAATACCTTGTATTAAGATGAGAATAGAAAGAGCCGAAAAGATTGATAGTACTACCCATACCAACAATGTGCATATTCTTTTCGAGAGCTCATCACTTAGAAACTCCAAAGGTAAGCGTGCTTCAATTGGAACAATTCTAGGATGGATGACCCCCCTGGAAAATTCCTTGGGCGCGCAGGACAAAGTGTGCGGGAAAGACTTGTGTTGAGTTTTTAACTCAAGGAATCTGCTCGAGTATTTGTAACTCTAGTCTGTCAAATTAAATTTATCTGACCGTTTATTATTCATAGGGTTTCTCTTTTTATATTCGTTAGTCATTTAATAAGATAATATAGTCACGTCAATGCTAATTTTGTAGATATTTTAATATAGTTTGTAAATATGTAATTTTATTTTTTAATTGTACACTATTTTGCATATAAAATGATTTGAAAATAACTAAACTCCAATATCGTAAAACAAAATAGGCGATTTAAATGGGACTGAGGTAGTATAATAACTATATTGATTATATCAAAGAACCGCTAATATATAAAATGTGTTTTGTTTAATAATGTTACTAATATTTATTTGAATATCATTATCAATGTGTAATACAAAGTAAACAGTACAAGGTACTAAAGATGTATTCTCTTTTTTGTAGTGTATTCTTTTTGTTAAATATTATTTATAATTCTTTGAAATATGTTATAATCAACGTCTTAAAATTTTGACAACAAATTATGTTTTACTTCTTCCGTTTCAAAATGATTTAGCTCTTTACTATTACGATTTTGATAACTTTCATTTGTTTGCATGTTTTCATTTTTAGTTTTTTAAAAATGTAAATATTTTTATTTTTATACCAGTTTGTTAATAAAACCATTTTTTGAAAATTATGGGAATTTACATGTAGTTCGAATAGAAAATATTATTTTAGAATAAAGGGAGTAAAATTTAGAATAATAAACTTTTCTTAATAAAAAAAGAACAAGAGATATTTTTTGATCGAGACATCGTTATATTCTATGTATCCAATTGTTTTTTCAACTAAGAGCAATATAAAAATGTTTCATTTATTTCATTATTTTTGTCACATGAATTAGTGACATACAAATTATTTGTCAGAAAATTATGTTTTTGATATGAATTTTAAAAAGCTTATTAAAAGAGTCGAGTCACAAAAATTACTAACATGATCTGAGATAAAATGTAATGGCATATAAGAAAACTAAAAGAGATAAAAACATTTTAAAATATAGTTTAAATTATTTAAATAAAATATGAAATTTATAAATAAAATAATTATTTCAATAGTTTTTTTATCGGTATTTTTATTTTTTCTAAAGTCTTCAATTTTTTCCAATTTTTTCTTTTTACATATGAAACGAATAAAGTCTTAAATATTTTTTTTTTCAAAAAATAAAAAATTTAGGTAAAAAAGGGAACTAACTGGATTGATCCATGGGCAAACCTTTCCGCTTTGAACTTATATATGCTAACTAAGTTTATTAGCTAATCTTTAGAAGATTAAAGCAGAAAGGTTCGTCCAGTCCAAGAACCACATTCAATGCCATAGGACGTAATTCCAAACTCAACCAGTGTATGCTACCCAATTTAAAGGAACATGAGTATCGATATAAATGCGATGTGGTATGGTTCTTTTAAAACATGCTCCTAAGGAGTATATGCTTGCGAATCATAAAAAATAGAACAATAAATTTTCAACATGGTTGGTTTAAAAACCTGAACATAAAAAATTGTGTTCATGATAAAAAAAAACATACCCTCTATTCCTTTGATACGAACTCGTATCGGATATGGAAGACTGGTGTGGTAAAATGTTATTGTATTTCTTCTAATACTATTAGCTTTATTACAATGTATTTTCTTTGTTCTAAAAAAAGATTTCCATTTTTTTCGGCACGTATCAAAAAAAAACTTTTTCTAATTTTGGAAAACTATTTGTAATTCACAATCTTTCTCTCCTTTGAATCATTTCAATCACACATTTTTATTTTTCACACACTTTGTGTTGGACCAAATAAATAATCTTATTCTATTCTAGGAGGAATGGAGTAACATCTACTCCCTCCCTCCGTCTCTTTAAACATGAGATGTTCTGATTTTGAAGAGATTTTAAGGAGAATGTATTTTAGTATTGAATTTTCAAAAATATCTTTTAATGTGATGAGTAAAAATAGGATTTAATGGGTAGATTATTAATAAAAAAAGTATGATGTGATAGATAGGGCATGAAAAAATTAAGGATAAAAATGACTTTTTAATTGAAATAAGAAATATTTTTTGAGACGAATCAAAAACTAAGGGAGAAAGGTTTTCAGAGACAAGTATCATACATATTTTTTCAATGAATCAAAGCACCAAATCAATATGTGCTTGGCAATAAAAATGTGCCTTTTGTAAGAGCCGAGGCTTTTTAATATCATATGAAGACTGTGTTTGGCAGGTTACTATTTTAGTAGGCCACAGGTACGGAGCACATGCCTACTCCCCCTTCAATTCCAATTTCCAAATTGAAAAAATCGGAAAATATCACTTGGTGCGTAAGTATTGCATAGTGGACCATGCTAGGGTGCCACCACATTAGTGCAACCATGAGTGCACCCACACTTCACATAGACAAACACAGACGATAATTGTCTGTGCGACACAGACAAATAAAAAAATTATTTCGACAAAAAAAAGATAGTAAAAATGTCTTTTGTGTGCGGGCAGACCCGCCCAATGGGGTGTGCATGAGGTTCATTTGAACAGGGCCCCTTAATTTGAAGGGCCCATTTTTTTGAAAAACTACAAACCCATGATTAGATTGAATTTGTTATTTTAGCCCAAAACCGTTTGAGAATTCAATGCTTTCTTCAATTCTTCTTCTCCTTCTTTAATTATCACCTTTATCATGGCTTCCTCTCTTCTATTTTATTTTCCTCCATTCCTTCTTGTGCCAGTTGTGAACTTAACCATCAAAACCATCATAAGGACTTTGAGGCTTCTGTTGCTTCAAAATTTTGACTAATTTATGATTTCCTTTATTCTTTTTTTCGATCTTTTTAGGCTTAGATTTAATTGTTTCAAAATTTTTTAATTTTTATACTCCATAGTCTAATTAATAGAATATGTTTTGAATGTTAATTTTTGTTTTATATTTTTTCTAACTTTTCCAAATTTTATCCAATCCGTGATTGATTTCATTCATCTTTGATTTCAATTTTCTAATTTTTCTTCAATTCCAAAATTTCACTCGGTTGTAGGTCTTTAACAATGTATCAAACAGATTAATTTTTATTTCATCTTTCGTAGGTCACAGTTTTTATTTTCATTAAAAATAAACACATTTGTTCTTAATGTTCTGTTTTATTCATCTTCACTTTGTTCTCAATAATTAAACTTTTTATTTCATTTTTAAATATAAGATTTATCACATAGACATTTACTTGTTCCGTGTGTGTCCGTCAAGTAGTATATACCAATGGTTTAAACCTAGCATATCCCTTTTTCATTGTATTTTAGTATGTCTGTATATGCACTTTACTTTCTTTGGAAAAATTTTAAAGTTTATTATGTTAAATGAAATAACTAATACGTTAATGTTAGTACTTTGGTTTATCACAAATTTTGTTTTAACAAAAAATTGAGGCCTAAAATATTTAATTGCACAGGGCCATTTTGAATGATTGGGCGGGACTGGCCGGTACGGGATGGAGGACTCCATAAAATATTCTCATAACACTTGTTTTATTGCTTGTTCTGATTCATTTTTCGATATAAAAAAATGAAATTCATTTCTAAGTTCTCCACAATTGGCCTGACATTCACATTACTCCATTTTTCATTTCTATTTTGTCATTTCAATTTTATAAGAATTTTTCCCTCTCTCTTCTTACTCATCCCATTCCAAAAAGAAAGTAATATTGTCTCTTTTTTTGGACGCTTTTAAATCTATTAAACGCAATTTTTGTTTATTTATATTTTGTTAACATACTTGAAAGAAAATGCCAAATTTCCATTGGAGTTGGAACTGGTGGCACTTATTTGTAAAAAAATAAATAAATAAATAAAATATTCTCTCCGGTTCTAAAAACATTTCCTGTTTTGAATTTTCTGGTCAAACAGTGAGATTCTTTGATTATAAATTAAGCATAATTTAAATAAATAAATGATATAAAAATTTGATATATCAAAATTATATCTTAAGATTAAGTCAATTACATTGTATTTATATTATAATAAAATATATTTTTTTAGAATTTAGAGCACTGGAAATACGTTTGAAGCCCCGGGACTTCAAACCGGGGCTTCAAAATTTCTCTCTCTGCCACGTCAACTTTAACTTACCTCACAAATTTACTAGAAATGGGTTTGAAGCCCCCGGGCTTCAAATTGGGGCTTCAAACCTTCATTTTTTACATTTTTAAATATACATCTTCTAAAACTAAATTAATAAAATGTACTCCCTCCGTCCTAAAATTAATTTCCTATTTTGACTTTCACAGTCAAAGTTTTTAAACTTTGACTGGTTTTTAAACTTTGATTGTATATTACGGAAAAAATATATTGAATTTGTATATAAATTTAGTATGAATAGATTCATTTTGAAACATAGTTTTGAAATATATTATTTTGATAATATATATTTATATAAAAATGGAGATATTAATGGTCAAAGTGCCGCATTGGAGACCGTGAAAAGTCAAATGAGAAGTTAATTTTAGGACGGAGGGAGTAATTAAATTATTATTTAAATTAATCGCAATGAGACTAGTGCATTAAAAAAATTACATTCATTAAAAAATATTACATTCATAAACAAATACATTCATAAAAAAATTTACATTCATTAAAAAATACATTCATAAAAAAAATTACATTCATTAAAAAAATATTACATAAAAAACAACACTACAAAGAAATCACTAATTATTCGAGCGACTAAAGATATGTTCGATCAAATCCGCCGTTAGTGCATTGTGAATCTCTCGGCTTCGAATTTCTTGGCGGTTTCTTCGTTTCTTTTCTTCGGTGATTCCTTCGTACATAGGCACCTTCTCGCCCGGGTTGTATTGACAAATCGCAGTCCCGTTGTCTTCTATGATCATATTATGAAGAATAATACATGCGTACATGATATTCCTCATTTTCGTTTGAGAATAACATTTCGACGGTCGATCTAGAATGTGTCATTTACCCTTCAAGACTCCAAAGGCTCGTTCAATATCTTTTCTCGCCGCCTCTTGAGCTTTTTGTAGGTCTGGCGTTTAAAACTCATTGGTTCGGAGAGGGATTTGACAATCATGGAATAATCTAGATATATTCCATCGGCCAAATAATATCCACACTTGTAATTAAAGCGTCCCTCTAAGCTCAAAAAACGAGTCGGGTGCGGTCTCATTAATCCAATCATCAAAAACATGCGATTGATCGAGATTGTTGATGTCGTTGTTCGAGCCCGCGACACCGAAAAAAGCGTGCCAAATCCACAAGTAATTTGAAGCAACAACTTCGAGCATGATAGTATGCTTGGGATGATCTCCCCAGGAGAATTGACTGTGTGCCACATAGTGGGACAATTTTTTCCATTCCCAATGCGTGCAATCAATACTCCCAAGCATACCGACAAAGCCGTGTTTAGCAGCATGCCTTGCCTGCAACTGCTGAATGTCGCTCGTTGTAGGCTTGCGTAAATATCTTTTATGATAATTTTGAATAATATATAGCTTTAGAAAATTTATAAACACAGGACCTGATGCTCCGAGCCGACATCTTCAAGTATTCGTCGAACATATCATATGTCGTCCCGTACGCCAACTGACGGAGCGCGACAGTGCACTTCTAGACACTATTAAACCCGCGTCGGCCTCTCGCATCAAAGCGTTGGGTGAACCAAAGAACATCGCGTTCAACATCGGCGAGTATGTGTAAAAAGAGATGACAACTCATCCGAAAACGATTACTAAAATCCTCCGGTGTATAAACACACAGAGTATTAAAGTAGTCGTTTAGAAGTGAAGCGTGGGCGGCCGCTCGATCGCGGTTTAAACGTTTTTTTCGGGTCTGTCGTCAGGAGGATTCGGCTTCTTCTTCTTCGCCTTCTTCCCACCATTGAATACAACTCGTGGCAAAACAACGAAAAATGAGATCTCTTTTTTCATCGTCGGATGAAGATGATCCCATTTTTAAAATATATTTTATAAATATTTATAATAAATAATAAATAATAAATATTTTAGAGAGAAGATAGAAAAAAATGTGTGAGAGAATGACTTTTTTTAGGGGAATTTATAGGTTTTTTTTAAATTTTGAATTTTTTTAATTGGGGGGGGGGGGGGTAACAGCTATATAGCCGTTTGGGGGTGGGTAACGGCTATGCCGCTGGGGGGCAGTGTTTAACGCCCTCAGGGCGTGAAAAGCACCATCACACCGGTAAGCGTTAGGAGCATTTGCACTGCTCTTATAGTCAAATAGTGTCATTGTTTGATGATCAAAACAAATAAAGTTTGAGAGAGAGTAATTATTATGAAAGTTTGGATTAGGAAATTGTCACAAAAGTTTATCCAAAAGAGGAAGCGGTGGAATGTCGCCACACGAAAGTGGTCAGTTGATGGAGCCATCCTCCGAGAGCCTATAAATACGCGCCATCTCACCGAATCAACAAAATATATATACACACTCAAAGCTTAACGACTTCTCCGAATTTCGGGCGCAGTTATTCATCTTCTTCACCCGCCAATTTCTACGCCCCTTTCTTCTTCTTATTCTTTCTTCACTAAACTGACACGCACTAATAGCTCTCCCTGTATAGCGATGTGTGGAATCCTGGCCGTTTTGGGTTGCTCCGATGACTCCCAGCGCAAGCGGGTTCGGGTTCTCGAGCTCTCCCGCAGGCAATTTCCAGATTCCCGTTGTGATTTTTTGTCTTCTTCTGGAGATCGATTTTGGTTGTTAGGGATTGCGATTTGATTATTGTTTGTCTGTTCGTTTATAACCGATGGAACAGGTTGAAGCACCGCGGACCTGACTGGAGTGGGCTGTTTCAGCACGGGGATTGTTACCTGGCCCACCAACGCCTGGCCGTCATCGATCCTGCCTCCGGCGACCAGCCTCTCTACAATGAGGACAAGAAGATTATTGTGACGGTTGGTTCATTTCTGTAATTACATGTTTGTTCACTCAATGGTTTTTGAGCAATTCTAGGGTAGACATGCATGTTTTTTTTTTCTTTTTACTGATGATGAGGATGTTATGTTCAATTAGGTAAATGGAGAGATCTATAACCATGAGACACTAAGGAAGAGTTTGCCAAACCACAAGTTCTTCACGGGTAGTGACTGCGATGTTATTGCACATCTCGTGAGTCGACTTAGCTTGTTAATTATTTCACACATTATACTAAATCATTATACTCCCTCCTTTGTGTATATAATGTTCTCCGGAGTAATATTTTGACTACTAATAGCTTTACGTAAGAATCAATAAATGTTATAAACATACTTAAAAACAAAACCATTATGATCCTTGAGGAGTTGAGGTTTGAGGGTCATTTAATAATGTTAGGGTCAACTCAAAATTACAGTAGTGAAACTATGAACTTTAATGTGAGACGGAGGGAGTAATAGTCTAAGGAAAGAGCTCACAGTATTCCTATAGATTCGATTTTGAAAACAGATCAACCCTTGCCTTTGTGGGTAATTCATTCAAAGATGAAATGACAAAGTCATTTTGGTGGTGTTATTCAGTATGAAGAACATGGAGAGGAATTTGTGGAGATGCTTGATGGGATGTTTTCTTTTGTATTACTGGACACCCGCGACAGTAGTTTTATAATCGCTCGCGATGCTATTGGGATCACCTCCCTCTATATTGGCTGGGGACTTGATGGTATATACCCTGGAACTAAACATATACACACTTAAAAAACAAAATGAGAAACTACCAAATATGGGGTTTGCTCAATCTTTGCCTTTGCTTTGTTGCGTTTGCCTTAGGATCTGTTTGGGTTTCATCTGAACTGAAGGGCTTAAATGATGATTGTGAGCACTTTGAGGTGTTTCCACCGGGACACCTATACTCGAGCAAGTCGGGTGGCTTCAGAAGGTGGTACAATCCTCCATGGTTCTCTGAGGCTATTCCATCAACTCCTTATGAACCCTTGGTTCTTCGGCGTGCCCTTGAAAATGTGAGACCGTATTCATGTTTTAGATGGAAGGGGAAGAACTATGATTATATATCACTGTGATTGCTTAGGAAATTTTATTTTTTGCAGGCTGTGATAAAGAGGTTGATGACTGATGTTCCATTTGGAGTTCTTCTCTCGGGAGGTCTTGATTCATCACTAGTTGCATCAATCACGGCTCGCCACTTGGCTGGGACGAAAGCAGCTAAGCAATGGGGAGCTCAGCTGCATTCATTCTGTGTTGGTTTGGAGGTCTAACTCAATTGTTTTAAGTTCAGTATCAATTTATGTTTCTAACTGATACTATTTAGTTCTCAGTTAATGTTTTTTTTCTTGTTACCGAATAGGGCTCCCCAGATTTGAAAGCGGGGAGAAGTTGCAGATTATCTGGGAACTGTTCATCACGAGTTCCACTTCACAGTACAGGTACATAGCAAACCAAAAGTATTTTATTGATATGATGAAATGACATGAAAAAGAAGACAGAGGGGGTTGATTGTGAGATGAACTACAGTGGGTGTTCTAAAGGGTTTATGACTTATGGCAGGACGGTATTGATGCAATTGAGGATGTTATTTATCATGTGGAGACTTATGATGTGACGACAATAAGGGCAAGCACCCCAATGTTCCTAATGTCGCGCAAGATTAAGTCTCTTGGGGTGAAGATGGTTATATCTGGGGAAGGATCAGATGAAGTTTTTGGTGGCTACTTGTACTTCCACAAGGCACCCAACAAGGAGGAATTCCATAGGGAGACATGTCGCAAGGTGACCAAAGATCAAATGTCTGGGAAAATGAATTTTTGAATTAATTTTTTTCTTGAACATGATTATTGTCAAGGAACCGATTCAACCAAAAGCTCAAGCTTGTGGTTGTGGCCCAAGAATGATTTTTATATACTCTAACACGCCCCCTCACGTGCAAGCGTGACCTCTTTGAGCCTTGCACGTGAAATCTTAATTTTTTTTAATCTGGGTGGCGGTGAGTTTCGAACTCGTGACCTCTTGGTCATCAAGGCTTTGATACCATGTCAAGGAACCGATTCAACCAAAAGCTCAAGCTTGTGGTTGTGGCCCAGGAATGATTTTTATATACTCTAACAATTATAATGAATTGCTTATGCAGTTAAAGGCACTTCACCAGTATGATTGCCTTAGAGCGAACAAGGCAACATCTGCATGGGGCTTAGAAGCTCGAGTCCCTTTTCTGGACAAGGATTTCATCAATGTTGCCATGGACATTGATCCTGAATGGAAGATGGTAAGAATTGCATCCAAATCCAATCTACACAGTTCTTTTGCTATGGCTCAATCTCTCTGGATTGAACTATTTCCTATTTGTGATTCAGATAAAACCAGAAGAGGGACGCATCGAGAAGTGGATTCTCAGAAGGGCTTTTGATGATGAAAAGCACCCCTACCTCCCAAAGGTCTATCTAAACTATCCCCTCAATTTTGTTACACTGTCTGTGAGTTCTTATACTTAACGTAGAGCCCTTCTATGGGTTTTTTTTCCACTTCCCACACTACATGTCACTCTCCAGTCTGTTTGTCACTTTGTCGGATACCCTCACCAAACATGAAAAGTCATCCCAAAATACTAGTATGTCTGCTCAAAGAGCCCATTTGGTCTATAAACCCCTCATTTCTTGCCCATGCAATCGATATGGCACAAGTCTCGTATCTTGCAAATGGTTTCAGTTTGTAACATTCGGCCCTCTTTAAGGGCAAACGTCTATGTTTATCATGGCTGGCACAACCAGGCCACCACTTTGTGGGCTATCACTGATACCATATGTTATATAGACCAAACACGGGAACTCATCTCAAAAGACTAGTGTGTCAGGTGGGATGATCAATTTGGTTTATAAACCCATCAGTTGTTGCTCATAGAACTAAAGTGGGACAAGTCTCATCCTTTGAAAATGGGTTCAGTCCGAAACACTTTTCTACTCTTAGCAGTAGAGGTGAAGTGTACATATATCCTGCCCCCTTACCCTACTCTTGAGTGGTGGATATACCTAGTTGTTAGGCTCAGTTTAGTTTAGTTAGCTCTACTTTCTCCACTGACGAAGGTTTTATTTTTGCTTGCCAACAGCATATTTTGTACAGGCAGAAGGAACAATTCAGTGATGGTGTGGGATATAGTTGGATTGATGGGCTCAAAGCTCATGCTGAAGAGCATGTGAGCAACATCCCTTTCATATTTCACCAAACTTTTTGCTATGTTTCTAACATTAAATGGTTGATTTTTTTTTCTTTCACAAACAGGTGACAGACAAAATGATGCTGAACGCCGAACATATCTTCACACATAACCCCCCAACTTCCAAAGAAGGTTACTACTACAGAATGATCTTCGAGAGGTTCTTCCCACAGGTAAATGATCTCTGACAGACCAGACCCATTCAACTCGTGTTTTGATTCTTGACCATGTACTTATTTATATGTATCTGCCAGAACGCGGCGAGGCTGACAGTTCCAGGAGGAGCCAGTGTGGCATGCAGCACGGCTAAGGCAGTGGAATGGGACGCTTCGTGGTCACAGAATCTTGACCCTTCTGGGAGGGCAGCCATAGGTGTTCATAACTCGGCATACCCGGGCAGCCCAAGGGGAGTGAATGGTGGGAACTTGGGATCTGATAAGAACATCCTCGGAGGTGTGCCGAAGAGGATGCTGGGAGTCTCAGCAGCAGCCCCAGAGCTCGCGATACAGAGCTAACATGTGAGAGAGGTTGGGGGGGCCGGCAGCAAATACTAGCAGCATGTCTTTTAGATGAAGTGCTGCATTCTGTGTCGTTAGGGTGTGTAGATATTTGTGTCACTCAAAAAATAAAACAGATAGCCTAAGCCTTATCATGGGGGGGCATGGTTTAAGATACATGTCCTGTTTTTCTTGAATAGGGAACTGTGGGGATGCCAAAAACCCTTCCTGCTGCTGTGTACTAATAACTGTCTCTGTGTAAGTGTTTATGTTTTATCTTTAGTGTCAAAAGTAGGGTCACAACCTTTAAAAAAAGTGAGTAAATGCATATGTAAGAAAATAAAATTTCATGTAAGTCAGATTTTTTTTCCTAATAATGCAAAACAGATTTGGCTACTCCGTTTCTATTCAAAAATTTTAATTAAACGGAGTAGCCTAATCCGTTTGCTTGATTTAATTGCCAAACGGAGTTGGCAAATCCGTTTTGCTCTTCTTTATTTTTAGTAATTTTTTTGCCAACAAAGTTGGCTAATCCGTTTGCCCTTTTTTTCTTCATCATGCAAATCCTTTTTTTTCTTTATAATTTTAAATCACCTTCCCTTTTTTGCTCAAATAATTTTTGTTACTTATAAATAAATTATAAAATTTAAAAATAAAATATTTTTCTATATCATTAAAATATTTTTGTTCATAATTTTTTTTGATAATTTTATTTATCATTAAATAATATATACTCTAATAAAATTTAATAATAAAACTACTATTTATTAACTTTAAGTAAATTTAATACTCTTTCCGTCCCATTTCAAATTGTCTGTATGAAATTTATTGATAGAGTACATTTCATTTTTTGCGCATATCATAAAATACTTTTAAAACACCTTCTACCCGCAATAAAAGGTAAATGTGGTAAATTTTAGAAATTTTAGATATGCATAAGATTATATTGTTTTATGGGATGTGCAAAAAAATGAAACAGGTAGATCTTTTTGGGACGGAGGGAGTAATATACTACAAGGTACATTTTACTCTCTCTGTTCAAAAGAGAATTTCCTATTATACGCATTATGAAATTTGGTGCACTTTATTTTCGATTTAATTTATTTGATTGTACAGTAGGTGTAGAATTGAAAATTAAAATTTATATAGTAAAAACTTAGATAAAGAATTTTACAAAACACGAGGTGACGTGACTATCTTATTTTATGAAATGATGAGTTAAAGGATGGTCAAGTTATTTTTCAAATAAACCGGTCATTTATTTTTTAGTTTCAATTAGTTTTTTAAAAGTTTTTAAAACCATTTTTAATTACTTTTTTAGTTTTTTTAGTTTTAATTATTTTAGCAACAGAGTTAACGCAACTGATTTTGTCATTGCAAAAGTTGAATAACCTCTTGCGAATAGTCCGTTTATAATGTTTTGAATTGATAAATTTTTTATTTTCATTATGCATTCTCCCTCCCACCTAACCACTCATTCACACTCCTACCTACAAATGGATATGTATGAAAGAAGTCCGGGAACAATTTTCCTATAAATGTGTGGAAACATATTAGGAAAAATGAAGAAAATAGGCTTTATTGTCGTGTTGTGCAGCACCACGCACAACAAGGGATATACTCTGTGGTGGTGGATGGGTTGTCCAACATTGATCAGCGGGAGACATTTACGATGAACTTAAATGCACGAACATGTAGCTACATGTAGCTGTGGTCAATGGGTAACATTTCACATCTCGTGCAGTCATGAATTTCAATTATGTCTGAGTTTATGTATTATTAATCTTATTTCAATTTGTAATCTTATTTTTATGAATAAATTGTTATATGTACTTTATCAATAAATTTATTGTATTTTTAAATTTTTTGATTTTTTTACATCTTTATGTACGTTTCCTTTATTTTGTAATTAAATTATTTTATTAAATTATTTTATTATAAATAATTTCTAAGTAACAAAATCAATTGATTTTGTAGAAACTAAAAATTTAAAAAAAATAATAAAATATTTTTAAAAAAATTTAGAAAGGTTTAAATGAAAAAAATTAGAACAAAAAACAACCATTTAATTAAGAAAACTAAAATTGGAACAAAAAATTCGAACAAAAAAATTTGGAACAAAAAAACATTGGAACAATAGCACCACCCCATTTGCAACAATAACATCAGAACAAAGAACAAAAAGGGAGATTTGGAACAAAAAAAATTTGAATAGTAAAGCACCCCCATTTGCAACAATAAAGAACAAAGAACAAAAAGGGAGACGGAGTTGTTAACTCCGTTAATATAATACAAGAAACGGATTAGGCTACTCCGTTTGATTAAATAATAAAACTTGAAACGGAATAGCCTACTCCGGTTGGTTTTATTAGGGAAAGTGCGTATCAAAGCTGCATATAAAGGAATGAGTTGCACCATTTTTACACAAATAGGGAATTCACCCTTTAAAAGTAGGGTCAAAGTGTGTGTGTAATATAAGTTTGAACACTTTTTTTTTTTGTTTCTTTCAAGAGAAAAGGGCAGTATAAAACAGTTGATTCCAAGTATCGGGGAGGCCAGGAAGGCACCAATGGCTGCAATCAGATGAACGGTCAGGATTGGCCCTTTGAGCGGGAGTGAGATCACCATTGTATATGGAAGGGTGTGCATCTTTCCTCATGGCTGATAGGAGTGATATGTCCAGAAGGAATGTGGGGTGGCTCATGCTCCCAACCACTCCTTGGATCACTTTCATCTGTTCCGGGTACGTCCCCGGGTAGGCCCCCCCGGCTCTCGGCGTCGTCGGGGTCGTCTCGCCGTAACACGTCTTTGACACCGCCTCCGTTCCCGCGCTCCACTCGCGAGGGCTGTCAATGATCATTTCAATGTCATCCCAAAAAAACTTTACACTTTTCCCTCATTTTTTTTAAAAAAAATAAAGATTATGTGTCTCGGTGAGCCGACAAGAACTGACAAAGTCTCGAGTAAACTTAACCATTTGCATATAAAGTCGGATTCCATTTTCTGACTCAAAAGTTAATATGCTACTCCCTGTGTCCTAAAACTATCTTCCCAGTTACTAACCTATTTTCGTTAGTTATTTGATAAAATAATATAGCCTTGTCATCTCTTGTTTTGTAGAACTTTTGATTTAGTTTTTAAAAATATAAATTTTATTTTTTAATTTTACACCTACAATCAAATAAATTAAATTGAAAATAAAGTCGGTCAAACCTCGTAAATACAGACGGGGAGATAGTTTTAGGACGGAGAGAGTGTAATTTTTTTTTTTAAAAAAAATCAATGTGGGAACCCTAACATCTATAGTGGGCAAATATACTCAAATAGCCCATGCGTCTTAGGTGAAATATAATGGGCAAATAATATTTTTTCCCCAATGGACGAGTTTGTTTGTTTATTTATTCATTCATTTATTTATTAATTTATTTATCTATTATACTTACTACTCCCAAATGAGGAGGATTATAAAAATATGAATTAGGTGTACCTGCCATGTGACTGGTGGATTCGGCAAAAGAGAAACTCCCAATATTCATAGTGCTGGGCTGCTGGCATTATAATTTACTCACTCCCCTCTTAAAAATCTTTTCTATTTTAATTTTTTTAGTTAAACAGTGATACTCTTTAACTACAAATTATGAAAAAAATAATTTAATTATAATTTAAATTCAATATAATTAGGTTCATCTTAAGATATAGTTTTAATATATCAAATTTTCGTATCATTTATTTGTTTAGATTATGTTTAATTTCGGATCAAAGAGCGTCACTACTTAATTCAAAGAAAACCAAAACAAGAAAGATTTTAAGAAATAGCTGCGATACATAGACATAAACAAAACAGGGCCCATTGCCCTACTGGCTTCCATCTACTCTTGTTTTATATGAGTAGTAGTCTTTCATAACAATATTTTGTGATTCATTTTTAAGTAGATTAGAAAAAATATTTAAAACTCAAACAAATACGGAATATGAATATACTCCGGCAAGGGTAGGGTAGGGAGGGGGTCAGGAGGGGGCTGGGGTGGGGGGCAAGGGTGGGGCTGGGGTGGGGGGTTTAGGGGGAGGGTTAGGGGGTAGGAACCATCGCTTTTACAAACGTAGCACCGTAGGTACCCCAAATGAACTGGTGTAAGCAACTGGTGTATAAGTAACTGATGTCATTTTAGACGCCACATATTTTGTCTTTCTATTACCTACTCTTACCTTATTGACAAAACTCACCAATTTTCTTTTGTTGACTATGATATACGGAGTATGCAAGATTATGTTAGGTGTACTAGTTGTATTATGCTATGTTGCTAACTCATTAAAAATGTACAGTTTTGACTTTTTGCAGTCAATCATTTTAAACTTTTGATGTATATTGAAATAAAATATGGTCGGGGTATGTGATATATTGATTTGATAAAATAACATTTTGAAACTATTTTATAAAATAAATCTGATAAAATCATTTTGTATTAATGACTAATATCATTTGTATTTAATTCGTAGTTAAAACTTACCAGTTTTGAATGAAAAAAATCAGAAATTGATAAAAAAAAAAAAATCTAAGAGGTAGTACATTATATTTTCCTACGTGATTAGTGGAGGAGATGAACGTGACTGTTTAATACTCATAATTTTTATCACACCATAAACTTTATACGAGATGATCGAGAGAAATGGCAAATAGCTTTACGATAACATTTGACATACTTGTAGTGGGTGGGAGAGATTCCTTGAAAAAAGACGCGAGTTCGAGTTGGATCGAGATTCGAATCAACCCAACGGGCCCATGTCCTCAGCCCTTCCTCAAGGGCATCCAACCTATCCATATCTTCATGCAAAACCCCATCTTTTTCCATGTAATTCCACCTGCAAAAAGATTATTCCGTTAGATTTTTGAATATAATGTTTATCGTCACACCACGAGCTAGATCATGATTGACACCATTCGTACGTGTTTTCGAACGTTCTTTACATACGATATCGTCTTTGATAGTGTGAGCTTTGATGTCATATATAGAGTATTTTCAAACCTCTTATCAAGAAACCGATTCAACAAAGACTTGTTCAGAAATGATTTTTGTATTCTAAAAGATAAAGATATGAAAATGGGTATTACCCACCCTTGGAGAGAGCCCTTGTGGACCCACCAATGGCCAGTGTTGAAAGAAAGGACATCCACATTCCTCCACCCATACCCATTCTTGCTTATGTCCTGCAATTTCAGGACCTTTTTCCCCTCCACCGATTCTATGTCCACTAGGTATGGCGCTCTGTAAAACGACACCGTTACCCCGTATTCCTGCATCATTTCAGAAGAAGAAGAAAAAAAGATAGTCTCAGATGGTATAAATGGAACTTCATGTCTCAAAGGGTAAAGATGTGAAATTGAGTTTAAGGGACAAAAACTCTAATAAATGTGAATTATTCAACTCAAAAAAAAAAAAAGAGAATTACCAAGAATGTAAAATTTGAGAGAGGGTCACTGCGAGAGATCTTTGTCTGCGTTCCTGGAACAGAAGCAGAGAGCATGCAAATCAGAGACTCCCATTGGTTCAGTCCCAGAGAATCTCCCACAAACATCACCTTCTTCCCCTTCATCTTCTCCAGAAACTTCACCCCATCGAACCTGCACCACAAATAAACACACCCCACCGGAAAATCAAGAACCGCCGGAAAAAAGAAAGATCAAATCTTTCGCCCCGGGGCAGAAATGGGTGGGTACCTGGGAATTTCACAGTTTGCAGGCTTCCACCGGAAACGGAGGTAGTCGGAGTCGGGGCGGCCGTACATTTGGCAGTTGAACTCTGTGTCGATGAGGGCGGGGCAGTCGGAGAATTTGTACAGCGGGTAGGTCTGGTCAACGACCCAGCTGCCCTGAAACAGAGAGCAAGAGGAGCTCAAATTGGCCGCCGCAGCCGCTGCTCGGAGCTTTGGAGGACTTCCGCCGTTGTGGTGGCGGGTGCGGTGGGCCCCCACCTTGGAACCCACCGCTCCGAGTGGTGAGCAGAGGAGATAAAGGGCTTGCAGGATTAGGAGGCTGCATAAAATTGAGAACAGGGAAGAAGGGGGAGACATTGTTGGAGGAGCAGAGAAACAAAATTAGGAAGTTAATTAATTATATTGGGAATAATTGGTAATTAAAGAAGAATCTAAGAAAGAAAGCAATGGATCGGAGTGTAATAATACAGAGAGGGAGGAAAAGAATGTCCGCTTGATGGGTATTTGTATCATGAGTTGATATAATCTTATTTGAACCCACTCCCAACTCCTTCAATTTATTCTCAAAATTTATTAGACTTTTAGATCAAAAAAATTGACCCAAAAATCAAATATTTGGAAATAAAATTGAAGGAGTTGAGGTGGGTTTGAAGCATGCTGGGTGGGAAACAAAAAAAATGTGATGGGTAAAAATAAGATGTGATAGATAAATTATTAGTAAAAAAATATGATGTGATAGGTTTATTAAGAAAAAGTATGAGTAAAAGTGATTTTTTAATAGAAAGTGAAAGTATTTTGGAAAAACAAAAAAAAAAATCAATGAGGAAGTGTTTTAAAAAATGGAGGGAGTAGTTTTTATTTACCAAATTTTTATAACATTTGTTTATTTAAATTATGTTTAATTTGCAATAAAAAATGAAAAAAAAATACCCACAATAGTCAAAATGGGAAGATTTTTCTAGGACCAAGGGAGTATAATACTACATTCATAACATCCTTGTTCTTCTTCATTGTCCGACTACCCAGTTTCTTCTTTCTCCTCTTCGTTTTCCTCCACCTTTTTTCGTTGGTAATTTCTCACATGAATTTAAGGGTCATGCTCATTTTTTTTAGACCTTAGTGCATTAATATAATAAAAAGTTGTACATTTTACAATTCAATTTCTTCCTCTTACCTCAGTTTATAGGCACCCCACCCACCTCTACATTATTATGATATTCTCCGCTCTGGATTAAATTCTCACGGATTTTTTAGGCATCTCTCAAACTTTTTCACACTTATAGTACTGGATAATGTTACTTCCCCGTTCTTAATTTATTTTCCCACTTTTCTTATATATCCGTCCATAAATTATCTTTTTATTTTCATTTTTGGCAAATGTTTTTTCTTTATACCAGATTATTACGTACCCTCACCTTTACTTATTAATTACACTCAAACTTATACTCCCTCTGTCCCAAATTATAATGCATGTTTATTATTCACAGGGTCAAACTTTATTCACTTTCTTTCTCTATTTTCGTTAGCAATTTGATAAAATAAAATATTCTTGTCACTACTAGTTTTGTAGATCTTTTGATGTAGTTTTTTAATATGTAATTTTTATTTTTTAATTCTATACTATTTGTCATATAAAATGGTTTGAAAATAATTTCAGTCAAACATCGTAAACCGAAACAGGCGTTATAAAATGGGACGGAGGTAGTACTTTATTTCAATTTATACAATAACTCAAGGGTAAATATGAAAAGTCAACATATTTTTCACTTTTTTTTAAATTTACATGTAAAATCATAATGGGAAGATAATTTTTGAATAGGGAATCTATTTGTTTAAGTCATTTTCTTCTAATATGGGATGGAGTTTCTACCTCAGCAAGTACGAACAATGTGTTGGTGCACTCTACGTCCTGAGTTACGTGAAATCTCAGCAAGGTCAAAGTCATTTTCTTTTGGCTACTTGTGATTTTATTGAGAAAATAATGAGGCTCATCTTCAAGGATCTCATCGGACGGTCATTAAAAAGAAGTAAATTAAATTTTGATTGCAAATTCGTGGCAAAGAGTGAAACCTTCACTTAATACTTGCAGATGTCTTATGCTTAACATAATTGTCTCTCAACGCAATTACCAGGAATCAAATTCGAGTCTTATCTCCTTGACACTTCTTGTCTTTCTTGTTTTTTTCAGCTGAGTTGGATTTCGTGCCATGAGTGCCTGACACAACATGGAAAAAATGGATATTTGTATCATGGTGAAATAAAATCTATCAATTACCGAGTATTCCCTTGTTCCTATTTTGATTACAAAATTGGAATTATGAGATAAAATCTAACGATTTTTGAAATTATTTTATATACAAATTGGTGTATCAATAAAAAATAAAAATTACATATTAAAAAACTACTTCAAAAGTTCTACAAAACAAGAGGTGACAAGAATATTTTATTTTATCAAATAATCACTGAAAACACAAATAAACAAAAATTATCGAGAAGAGAGAAAAAATAAAATTTTCATCAAAATAAGGACGGATGGTGATTTTTTTAGCAAAAATTAACATGATAGAAATAAAAACAATAAAATTTCAAATTCATTATGTTTTAGTTCTATTTAGGTAAATTACTCATAAATAAATTTGAGGCTCCATCTGAAAATGGGCACACACCCGGTGACCAACTAGCCCATGCCTTGAGCCGCTCCCACTATAGCATTTGTGAAAAAAGTGGCTCAGCCCGCATGGGTAGCTCAGTTGGTCAAGAGCGTGAAATCTTGGACCGATGACCAGGGATCGAATCCCGCAAGCGGCAGTGTGGGAGCTATCCAAAAATCCCATAAAGGGTGAGGAGGCTCCTTGTGCACGGTGGGCACGGGTCTAGCGTTATTGGCCGACTGAGTCATCATAATTTACATCCTCCACCATTCCTGTCGGGCAAGGGGGTGGGAGCGCCTGGGGTGGGCGATTCCACCTTTTGGACCGGTGAAAAAAGTGGCTCAAACCTCTTGTTATGTCTCTGTGTCTCTCGGTGTTTGTCATTTGAATCCCATGAAGTTGTTTTTAATATTCCGTTATTATTTTACTGTCTGTACGAGAAAATTTTCTCATTACGTGTTACAGGACTTGACTACTTTTATTCTCAATTTAATTTATTTAATTGTTGGTGTAAATTAAAAAAATAAAATTTATATAATTCAGGTAGTAAAAATCTATGAAGTTATATATATATATATATATATATATATATATATATATATATATATATATATATATATATATATATATATATATATATATATATATATATATATATATATATATATATATATATATATATATATATATATATATATATATATATATATAAACTCAATGTCTATGTCTCACACACACAATGGTTCTGTGTGTCTCATTCTTGAAATACAATAACCGCGGGCACATAGGTTTTGCCAAAATTGTGACACGAGTGAGAAATCAGGAGCCAGCGGCGCTACGGTCTATATCTATGAGCACGGGCATGTGTTAGGGACACGTGAACCTTCATCCTACTCATCTTCACATGCATGTATATAATCCTATATATAATCAATAAAATTGTTAGGGGTAGGTGTACTCTAAATGTCCCCCAAATACTCCAATATCATACTTCCTCCGTTCCAGATTATTTGTCACATTTCTATAACCGAGGCAAAATAACAAGTTTTTTTAATTTATTTTATTTACATATTGGTAAAAAAATAAAAAAAATACATATCAAAAAACTACATGAAAAGTTCTTCGATATAAGAGGTGTCAAGAATATTTTATTTTATCAAATAACCAATGAAAACATCGAAATAAATAAAAGTTCCCGCGACTGCTGAAAAAGCAAATGTTGTGAATATTTAGGGACGGATGGAGTACATTTATGCATGTAAAGAAAAAATAAATAAATAAAAATGTATGATAACAAAATAGATGATGTGCATTTGAGGTACACATTTGGTCTATTCCCAACATTGCTCATATAATCAAGTTTCTATTGAAAAACCATTTTTATCCTTCTAATTCTGAACTTATGTATCACATCATATCCAATCACTATTAATTTGCTTATCACGTTTTATTTCTACCTATCAAATTCAAAGATATTTTTAAATATTAAATACTAAAATATAATCTTTTTAAATATTTTAGGAATCAATACATGAAGAGTTTAATTTAGGGAGGGATGGAATATGGTGAGTTACACCCACAACGCCACTTATTGCTCCGTTTGTTAATCGATCATTCAATTCAATTGGCTCACGGCATTGACATCTTCATAAACCAACTTTTGGGACTTTGAGCTGAGTTCACTTTTTTTAAAAAAATTTCTTTTTGGGCCTCGAAAGTCCAAACTTTAAAATCAGGTATTTTTCGTTACTTATAAGCCGTTGCCAATTATTCAAAGGCGAATGACGGAATTGATACGAAGCATTAAAGTTAATTAATTACTCTTAAAAAAAATAATTGAAGTGAAATATACGCGTAAAATTGATGTACAAGAATGACTACAGGCTTATTCTTTTCATCTTCTCTGATTGATTTTGATTTGATTCGAAATGAATACTAATTCAAAATGCTATGCAAGTTTAGGCAAACAGGAATTTAGGTCATAGGTTCTTAACACTGTATTTCAACAAGTTATGAAAGTATATATACAATTTTCGTTACTGAGTATTTGTCTAGTTTTGATATTTTGGCAGCCAACTATTTTCTACTTTTGGCCTTGTATATTATAATATTAATTGGATAAAATAATATTTTTAAAATATTATATAAAATAAATCTAATAAGATTATTTTTATATTATTATCTAATAGAAATTTTATTCTTCAATCAGTGGTCAAAACTTATCAATTTTAACTACAAAAAGTCAAAAGTAAACAAATATTAAGGAATGGAGATAATATATGGATAGATATTCTGTTGATATAAGGTTAATATTACCCAAAAATAGTGGTGTGAACATGATCTAATTATAACAACGTAAGTTTGAGAATAATGATATCAATTTTCCTTTTTTTTTATGTCCCCCACTTTGAAATCCAAAAATGGAGTATAAATTACTCCTAATCCTTTATATATATAAAGCAGAGTCGGAGCTACAGAAATGTAACATTTGGCGAAGTCGTGGCTCAACATGTGGCGAGGCTGATGTGTCATTTTTTTAGAAAACTAAAAAATGATGTGGAAGGTGAGGTGTCATGAAACCTAAACCAAAAAGGAAAAAAAAGAAGAAATCACGTAGATCCAAAAAAAGAAAACTAAATCTTCCGTTTCTTCGCTAGAGAGAGTCACACACTGCGTTCCGTTTCTTCTCCCAAATTCCTTCATCATCTCCTTTCCTTTTCTGGGCGAAATCAAACACAAATTAGCAAAGAGACTATAGATTATGAAGGTTTCATTCCATAACAACTACGAATCCAACGATTCTTTGGGACTATAATCGTTGAATAATTCCGGCGTATAAATGGTAGCTAATTACAAATAATATATTTTAAAAATTACATTAAACGACATATAAAATAAGAGATTACTAAAATATAATTAAATATATTACAATTTAAATTGAAAAATATAATATTTTTTAAAATCTATTATAATATGATATTTTTAATTAAATTAAAATTAAATATTCATAAAAAATGTATTACCAAGACATACTATGTTTACACAAACGTTCTTTATGATTACAACATTCTTTAGTATATTCAATTATGGAATATATTTTTCTAATTTAGTATTTTTTTCAAAACTTTTATAATAAAACTATCAATGAATAAATGAGAGTTTCTTCCTTAAGAAGAGATACTTTGATAAAATATAAGAAGTCATATTTTTTATGACATGCTCAAATGAATTTAATTTTGATTTTATCTAATAAAATATTGATAAAAAATAAAATATAAATATATATTTTAATCTCTACATTAAAATACTACAAATGACTAGACTATTTTCAAAATGATAAAATATTTAAATTAAATAAATTTAAAAAAGAGTAATTTTGTATTCAAATGAAAAGAAAAATAAAAAAACAACTATCATTCTATCAATAGTATCAAATATGTTTGTAAATTTCTATTCAAAATTATAGGATCGCTAATATTTTTTAATATTATTATTTTTAAATAATGCTAATAAATAGAATCATTGGATTTTTAATTATTTTTTATTTTTATTTTTATTTTTTGAATCATAGGATTGCTAATCTATGATTTTATTTTTGACTTGTGCTGAGGGAGAAGAATCATTCCGATATGTTTTTAATCAATGCGAGAGTGGAAAATCATAATAGTGTGGGGGAGATGATTAATATTTATTTTGCAAATCAAAATTAATGCAGTGATGCAAAATTGAAGAATCATACGCTTTGAACCATAATTAATGCAAGGAGAATAATAATATATAGAGTCACAAAATATTTTTTAATTAATCCGTGGAATGAAAAATAATATTTTTTAATCAATATGAGGGAGGAGAATCGTAATTTTGTCTATGAATGGCGGTTGTATAATGTCTATGCCAAGATTAATGTGGATGCTTCAACGCGATTGGCCGATCGGGTCTTGGGTTTTGATTTTATTGCTCGAAACTATCAACGGCGTTAATCGCTGCACATAATTTGCATTGTAGATGATATTTTAGACCTAGAGAAGTGAATGTAATGGAAGTAAATGAGGCTTTATGCTAGATCAAGAACAAAGATTGGGGGCATATCATTGTGGAAACATATTGCAACAAAGTGTTTGATGTTCTTAATAATTCCACCAATATTTTTATTTAGTGAGTGAGAAAAAAGTCAGGTTGAAATTATAAGTTTTAAATTTTTTTGGAAGTCCTTATAAATCATACAAAAATGTTACTCCCTTTGTGCCTGAGTATTTCTCCAGTTTTGACTTTTTTCGGTCAACTGTTTTCACTCTTTGACCTATAATAAATAAAATATATATTGTTTATTAATTAGATAAAACAATATTTTTAAAAATATTTGATATAATAAATCTAATAATACTATTTTTTATTAATATCTAATATTATTTTTGTTAATTTGAAGTTAAAGTTTACCAATTTTTTCCGAAAAAGTCACGAATGGACAAATAATCATGAACTAAGGGAGTATATACCTTAATTTTTTAAAAATGTTCTAATTTAAATAAGAGCCTGACATGCTAAATTTCAAATATATATATATTTACAGTGTAATTTTCATTAGAAAATATAATACCCCCTGCGCCACAAAACATTTCTCTTTTTTTTCATTCGTCTCAAAAAACCTTTCTCATTTCTATTAAAAAAATCACTTTTAGCCCAACTAATTCTTAACATGTCTTTCACATCACATTTTTTCATTATTAATTTATTCAACACCAAAATATACTCTTTTTATATCCTTTCAAAGTCAAAAGGAGAAAGGTTTTGTGGGGCGAATGAAGTATATTTTATCATATGCTAACTTTTAAGGTTGATGTTTTATTTTTTTGATTTTTCTAAAAATGTTGTAGCGAAGAAAAACAAAAAATTCATTCCACCCCGTGCATGGCACGGGTAGAAATACTAGTTGTCCTAAATGATAGTGAATTATCAAATGTCATTAACCAAACACTTGTTAAGTGCTTTATTAATCAAAAGTTTAAATCTCTGGCGCAGTGACTGAGTTGGTCACGGGCCTTTTGGGAAAACAAGTTGAGGAATGGGGCCAAAATAAAGTCAATATTGCCGCCATATATTTGTCTACTTTAATTTCATTGATTTTAGGCTATCCTTGATAATAATGTTTCTCATTACCCTTGGTATTTCGTACAATTTTTTTATGGCAACGGGTCGGGTTCGAGTCGGATAGTACTATACCCGAACCCGAGCTGACCTTTAAAACCAAAATCCGAACCTGACGCAAAACACGGCTTTTTGAGCCAAAAACCCGACCTGAATCCGACATTTCAACCCGAATCCATAATTTAACCAATAATCAATTCGACGCACCCCAATAATTTTAAAAAAATTAAATCTAATTTTTTTGTATCTCTTTTTTTGTGTCTCATTTTTTATTAAGGAATTATAAAAATGATTATATAGGGCATACTTGATATAGTAGCACCTTGTCAAGAGATTATACGGAGTGGTCATTATATCCATAATCCATAGATAGACTTTTATGTTATAAAATATTCGGATTTGAGTCGGGTTGGGTGCAGGTTCGGGTCGGGTAAAATTATAAACCCACACCCGACCCGACTCAATGTTGGGTTCGAGTAAAAAATTTCGCGTCGGGTTTGGATTGTTTTATTCTCGGTTCGAGTTCGGATATTTTAGTGGTCGGTCAGGCCGGTTAAGATCGAGTTCGGGTTGAACTGCCATCCCTAAATTCATAATTGTATTTGTAAAAAAATTTGCTCATAGGGAGTATCAAACGCACAAAAACTAAACAGACTCCATAAAATTGTGCTCTAATTTGTTACACAAATTTGATGTGAAAAATCATATGAATTCCCTTTAAGTTTAAAACAATTTATAGGCTATTTTGATCACTTTATAAAGACACAACTGCTAGTCATCCTATCGCTAACACCCATTTTTTAAATCTTTTCAAAGAAATTCATTTCAATTTTCAGAGCACATCAGTTTTTTAGATTTTAGAAGTCATACCATATCAATATCTAAAACCAATCAAACTAAGAAGCCCCCCTTCATTATCTTGTTTTAGAATCAGAATTGTCAATTCCCAAAACAGATCGGGCAAAGAATCAGAATTGGACAATCTCCAACCTACTTATCATTCGATTAAATTTAGTTGTGTTTCTTTTCATGAAATGTTTCATCACTTATATTCACCCTTTCCGAATTCTTATACTTAGTACTCTGTATTAGGATATGATGCTTATTGTATATCCGATATATACACATTCAGAAGTTACACAATGTTTATATCGCACATTTATTTATATATTTTTTTTGCACAAAATTAGGGCATGAACATTGCGGAATTGATGCATGCACGTTCGTATAATTCATTTTGTTGCATTCTGTAATTCAAATGTCTATTTGCTCATTCACACCTGACCTTAATGATTGCTAGAGCAAATAAAAGAATGGCAGAGGATCTACATTGTCACCCTATTTGAAGCCCAGCAGTGAAGAAATAATCTCGTCTCGTGTTTGATCTTCAAGCCCTGCACTGCTATGAATTTCTTCAGGTTGCGAAGCTAGTGAAACAGGACAAATGCCATCAACCTCATCTGCACAAAGATGGTCAAATTGTTTGTTGGTTCACCACCTATCACTATAGTAGATTCTCTAAATGGACTTCAACAATGGCTGGAAAAGTATTTACTTGATCCTGTTGATGTGTCGTTTCGTAACAGCTTCTGGCACATATCTGTACCATAGAAGTTGACAAAAGTGCAGTCCGACAAATTCAGCCTCTCTGCTTTTGTCATCGCCGAGAAGCCAAACGAACTGGTCCATGTGTTCTTTGCTGCAGGAATGGCTTGCACAATTATTCTCTGCACTCCCAGTTCTGAAAGTTTCTGTCAACAAGGGTGGGAACATAATTAACCTCATTTGTTTGGGTTTGGGATGGCTTGTGCAAGAAATAAGTGTTTTTTGGGAGAAAAATAGCACACTTGAGTGGCTAAATGGGCTAATGCTTGTGAATGTTGTGATAAAAACATTTGTAATGCAACAAAAATATACCTTCTCTAGCTGGTTCATTAAAATGCGACACATTCCAAGTCCCCGGTGTTTGAACGATGTGGCAACAAATGGGATCTCAGCTGCCTTTTCTCCATGAACCCTAACAATGTCAAAGGACAACATTTTAGTATATGTCTTTAAGAGCAATAAGAAATTAAAATACTAAAGCAACTGAGTCTTTAATTAGGAGATACCTTACTGTAGCCACCGTAACAATTTCATCATTTTTTTCCAGGATGGCAGTATAGAACCCTTGAAAATTTAAACGGCGTAGCTTAGCGTTCCTATATGACAAGTTTGTTTACTATTAGGCATGTCCTTAAGATAATGATAATAATATAGTTTGCAGAGAAATGTATCAGATAGATTGAACTCGCCGTTTATTATAAATAACATCCTCAACAACATCACTCTGAGTTAGATATTCCCTAATGGGCTCGAAACACTCGTGCATCACATCAAGGGCAGCTCTAAGCTTGCTATATCTCTTATCATCTCTAGAATCCAATAACGTCCAAGTTAGCAGATTAACTGACTCCACTGGAATTGGTTTTCCTGACAGTTGAACAAGACCTGAAAATATCTACAATGATAGGAATGATAGAGAAAATATTAAAGATTATAAAAGAGAAGAAGGTGATAATTATAATGGACATCACACAATTAAATATTTTGCCAAGTACTAAAGAACTAAGTAGGTGTTTCCCTGTACACATAAGGTGGTCAAAATTGTTTATAAGTTGCTTTTAACTTATAAGTTAGTTGATGATGTGTTTTTCTGTATTTCTAAGCTCACTTAGTCACTTATAAGTTATAAGCGGCTTGTAAGTCAAAAAAAATAGTATGGTAGATCTTACCTATTTATTTTTAAGCTTGTGTTTTCATTTCTCCGTTTTGCCCAAATCATTTACAAAACTATCTCTAACCTTTTATAAGTTAAAAATTAACGGTAAGTCAATATGCATCGGCCAAGAAAAACACCCTCTGAAGCAACGTTTGCAGGATTGGACACATATTAAGCAGATAATACATAATGAATTTTCTGTCATTCGTGCTTTATGTGACAAAAATGGACAGCATAGTAAAATATGTTCTCAAACACAAAATATTCGCACAACACATACAACTGCAAAAGAAAGGCATGTCTGAAGCACCTGTTGGCATTTGTAGTTGCAAAACCACTTTCCTGGAGGAGGGCTGTCCAGCTTAAGTAGACCCCTACTTTTAACACACCCAACATGATCTGCAAGAAGTTATCAAATATCATAATGGGGATCCACTTACAAGATTATGCCATTCATTCTGAAATATCCTACAATACACAGATATGTCTATGCTCCTAAACGCTATACTGTTCATTTGCATAGGCAAAACTATATAATCACTTACATTGGCATTGGCATTGATAACAGCAAAGATAACTATTATCTGTGAACTGGTGGTTTTCATTCTCATGAAATCCACCCTGGTGACAAATTCCACAACAGCAAGATGCGCAGAACCAATCACCAGGTGGAACCTCCTGAAAAAAAATGATAGGGACTTAAATACCATAAACCTCACACTTATTTGATGGTAAGTGTAACTAGAAGGAAAGTACCTCTAGACCAAGGCAACCAGTATGAAACGCGGATGGACACTTATCACAAAGAAGTAATTCACCGCCATCATGACAGACAGAACAGATAATATCATGTTCTATAAAGTTGGAGTGTTTAAGGTTGCCATTCTGTTTTTCCTGTAATTGACACTCGGCTATCGACCTTCCATCTTCCAAGAATGTAAATGCCGAAGGCCTGTGGTTTGTACTTCCTGCATGAGCTTCAAAGCTACTGAGTCCATAAACTTGCTGGCAGCAATCACAAAGTATTCCATCACTGGTAATTCTTCCGTCCTTTAACACAGATCCATCCTTCTTCCTGTATTGCACCTTTGCTTCAAGAGGAATCACATTGCTCTCTACCAGCCGTGACAAGATATTGCCCTTTTTACTTTTACAGGATACAAGCTTACTGGTTTGAGACTGAGAAGAATCTCTAATTAAACTTGTTTTGGATTCATCCAAGCAAAACTTCAATTTCTTTCTATATTTACCAACTCCAAAAACCACTTCTTCGTCATCTTTTTCTTTATCATTTGATCCAGCAACACTTCCCAAAGTCTTCAGGCCTCCGACATTTGTTTCTCGTGCATACCATTCGCAAGCTGTGAAAAGAGAGTAAAACACTTTCCCATTCGGAGCCTTGTAGCGATATTCCAATTTGTCTTTTTTGGGGCTTTTAAACAGCTCCCATTTGCAGTGAACCAGATGATTCATGGCTTTAAACTTAGCTTCTGCCTTGAGTGCCCTTGTTTTGGGATTTACACTTTTAATTTTGCACAAAAACATATAATCACTAATAGCCTGAGGATCCTCTCCATGATCAGAATCTTCAACAGTGGCTTTGCAAGGAGAAGACGCATAAAGCTCTCGACATGCCTTTGGCTTCGCCATACAATCCACCACAGAAACAACACATTCTTCATCATTAGGGTTGGGATTCTCCGTATGACCGACCACAGGAACAGAAACACATTCCTCAACATTTGGGTTGGGCTTCACGGTACGATCAGCCACAGTAACAGAAACACATTCCTCAACATTAGGGTTAAGCTGGTGACAAATTTGAGTGAGGGACATGTATATTTTCCCATCGGGCGAAACATATCGCATTCTATTTCCATTTTGAGTCCTCAAAGATTCAATGGCCCATCCGGAATACGAGAGATGTTTCTTCACCTTCATATTCAACTCCCCCGAAATCCTACGCTTAGATAGAGGCGTGTTCAAGTACTCAACAATGGAATCAGGGCAGCAATCTGCTTCAGGAGTGACCGGATTCCACCACAATTTCCTCCTCTTCGCCGGAGTGCAGGCAGTGATCCGCCCTGAATCATCATCAGAGCTGTCAGAACGAGTTTCTTCACTACCACCGTCATCATCATCATCAGAAGAAGATGATGAAATCTCTGATTTTTCACACACATTCCGCCATGGCGGAGCTGCTGCAGATTGGTAAGCGCTCTTCATCATCATCATCATTGACATATCTACCAAATCAAGAACGAAAACAAGTAACTGTAGTTCTCAAGAAGTTGAATAAAGCATCCCGCTCGGAGAATTTGAATATATGCAGAGCAATAAAAATACCTGGAATAATATGAACCACCGAAGAGGTGAAGCCTGAAAACGGGGGGATGAATGGCATTCCCCCCTTTGTTTTATAGGACTCGGTAATGTAATAATAGCTGGGCTCAGGCCCGGAGCCCGCTCCACAGCACCCAACAAAATTATTTATTGATACCAAATGCGACTACGATTTTGAAGTGAAGTCATGAGATATGTAGTGAGGATTAACGTGTACTTGTTTAAAATTCTTTTTTTCATAGAAGTAGTGCTTGTTTGGAAATAGCGTTAGAGATTAGCGTTAGCATTTATGATAAAATTTTAGTGGTGCAAATTAATTTGAAAATGCTAACGCTAAGATAGCCTTTTCAAAACGCTAAAGCTAATCGCTAACGTTATTCCCAAACATGTCCGTAGCTTTTTCTCTACTTTGTAGTTTCTACTTAATCCGGTTCTAAGTACCTATCATATTTTGACTTTTTCGGATACACTCCATGACCACAAATTAAATATAATCTAAATAAATAAATGACACAAAAGTTTAATACTCCCTCTGTCCACCAAAAGTCAAAATGAGAACATCTTAGGCGGACGGAGTGAGTATAACAAAACTGTTTGACCAAAAAAATCAAAACATGAAAAGTTTTTAAGACCGGAGAGAGTAGTATTTTAGTTGTAAATTATTTATTTATGTATTTTTTTACTTTTAGATTTATTGAAAGTTGTCCTTTAAAAATTTAAGGAATATGCTAGGGGTACACCAAATGTGTACCTCAAATGTACACCACTCCCCTTTCTACCATTCATTTTATTTTATTTTTATTTTTTATTTTTTTGAATTTTTCTTGCTTTTTTTATGGTGATGAAGGGGGTGGGGATGTTTGGGGTACACTTTTGGTGTACCCCTAGCATTTTCCAAATTTTAATACTAGTTGTTTGTTGTAGTATTTATTTAACCATTTTAAGATACTCCTTTCGTCTTAAGAGTAACCTCACATTTGATTTTTCAGTCTCCAATATAATACATTGATATTATATATATATATATATATATATATATATATATATATATATATATATATATATATATATATATATATATATACATACATACATACATACATACATACATACATACATACATACATACATACATACATACATACATACATACATACATACATACATACATACATATATATATATATATATATATATATATATATATATATATATGTACTCCCTTCGTCCCTAAATATTTGTCACATTTGTATTCCCGAGGCAAAATATCAAGTTTTTTCAATTCATTTTATTTATACATTGGTATAAAAATAAAAAATAAAATTTACATATCAAAAAACTACATGAAAAGTTCTTCGAAATAAAAGGTGTCAAGAATATTTTATTTTATCAAATAACCAATAATAACGTAGATATAAACAAAAATTCTCGCGACTGCTGAAAAAGCTAACGTTGCAAATAATTTGGGACGGATGAAGTATAAAACAATTATGGGGCGATTCAAATGACATTGGTACTAAATGTCATAGCATGATTTGAAGTGCCTATAGTGTTTGTTCCGTTTGAAAAATTGATGGTCTTTACTCCTCCTAACCCTCATGGTCTCCTCCCATTAGCCGATTTGCTACAGTTGTTACTGTAGCCAATCACCGAAGGGAGTGAGGATCAGGGGGTTAAGGGGTAGAAACCATTAATTTTTCAAACAAAGCATCATAGACACCCTCGATCATGTAATGACATTGGGTACCAATGTCGCGCGTTTGACCTCGGGTGAAAAACTGAAAATGTATTTTAAAAATAGAAAATTTCAAAATTATATTTCAAAATAAATCTATTAATATTAAATTTATCTAAAAATCTTATATATTTGTTTCGCAATATGCAATCAAATTCAAAAAAATTGACCACGAAAACTCAATTTGAGAAGTTAATTATAAGACAGATAGAATATTAATGAGTGTTGGAGAAATATTTAAAAACAAAAACATTACAAAATTATGTTGTAATCTCATCACCCTCAGACCACACCACATGTTTAAATGAATGGGTGATGAGAGCACTTTACACATGACAATCTCGCCTCCGTCACTCCCCAAGTATGGGGGTGTTCTCTTCGGTCCATCTGTTCTTAATTGAATTTTTAAGGTTAACTTGATTAGAACAAATCTGATCTAATCTGAATAAATCTGATTTGATGTGAATGTAAATAATTCAAACTCAAATTATTATTATTATTATTATTATTATTATTATTATTATTATTATTATCATCATCATCATCATCGTCATCATCAATATTATTATTAAGTAATAATGATAAAACTTTATTATTATTTATTAATTATTTATTATTAATATTAATATTACAAAAAATAATTTTTTTGTTTAATAATTGTAAATGTAATTATAAAATATTATTTTTATTTTAATCATTATATTTTTTATTATTATAATTAATTAATTATTATTCTTAATATTCATATTTAAGATCAATTATGATGAATATTATTTTTAATATTGTTAAACTCTATTATTATGAATATAATTATTAATTAGAATTATTATTATTATTATTAATTATATTTAAAAACAAATATTATTATTAATTGTTATTATCATTATCATTAATTATTATTTAATAATAATAATAATAGTTATTATTATTATTAATTACTATTACTTTTATTATTAAGTATGATGATAATAAATTATTATTATTAATTATTATTGTTATTATTAATAAACAATTATAATAATTATAGGTGTTATAATTGTAACTACTATTATTGTTTTAAAATTGTTTATTTTTAAGTACTTTTCTGATCTGAATATATCTAATCTAATTTGACATGATTTGAATGAATCTAACGAGATTTGAATGAATCTGACCTGATCTGAATGAATCTGATTTGATTTAAATAAGAATAAACAATAAGTAGCAAATTTAATTTGAAGAAAACAAGTAGTACATATGCCACAAATATCTAAGAGAAAATGAGTTGATAGTCATTCCCCTGTAAGTGTATTCACGAGTCACTTTGGTCTCTATAAGTTTTGCTTAGTCAACTTAGTCCTTGTAACCAAAAACTGTGAATCAAATTAGCTCTTTATGCAAAATTTATTTTTTAAATTTATAAGTTAACACATTAATTGATACAAAAACTAATACACGGGGTCATTGATCTTGCGTCAGTTAATGTGATAACTTAGAGGGGCCAAAATGACTATTAACTCAAGAGAAAATTGTACCCTTCGTATAAATACAGTACCTAGCTAAAAAAAGAATGTAAAAATTAAACAAGGGAATGAAAACCTAACCTTTGTGTGTTGAGCACATAAATTAAAACACTAAGTCCAATTTTATATATGTGTGTGTCTATATATATATATATATATATATATATATATATATATATATATATATATATATATATATATATATATATATATATATATATATATATATATATATATATATATATATATATATATATATATAACCACGATATTTTTCGATCAATTGTTATTTTATGTTTTTCAATCAAATCACTTAAATTTTGACTTTTAATGTTCTTTTTAATCTAGAATTTGTTACTTAGCTTTAAATGTAGCAATTTAATTAGTATGGAATTAGTATTGGTTAGGTATCATTAGATTTGATAATGAGACACTTGGGTTAATCACACATTAAAAGATTAATAGTAAGAATTTTGAAAAAATTATTTGACAATAGCTAACATTTATTATTAGCCTTTCAAAATTAATCTACACAATTTAAATTTTATCCATAACGATTATTTTCGTTGTATGCACAAATTGACAAAGGATTGTCATTCATAATATCAACGATAAGTTTCTACAATTTTTTTAAAGAAAAATTGGACAATAAGCCAAAAACAACATTTCCAAATCTTCATTACACACAAAGCAAACGGCGCAGACAAGTACTCCGCAGTGTCTTCCATACACAGTTTTTGACAAGGTCTAATTAACTTGTTCTTTTCTTTGATCAAGGATCCAACCCAATTCCCCACGCATCCTGGTTTTCACGGAACCGGTTTGCCCAATCGATCATGCTAAGAATGGCGACTCGCTCTTAAAGGCGTGGAGGCCAAGAATCTTAGATCCCGCGGTCTTAAGTTCACGGTGCACCTGAGCTCGAAACTCGGCATACGTGAATGGCGTATACCGGGAGCTCTCAATCACGGCTTCCTCCTCCGGGAACACAAAATATCCCATCGATATTCTCTCCCTCTCCCCCTTCACCTTCACCCTGTGCTTGGCGCTCACGTATTTGTCGTTGCTAATTGCCTGTACGTACGCACAATACAGCCAGCCAGGTTAAATTATTTAATCAAATCGATTATTTAGTTCAACTCAAAAACTTATAAACCACGAACGAAACCTGCATCATGTCTCCAACGATGACAATGAGAGTGTTGGGGATAGGCTTGACCTCGACCCAGCATTGTTGGTTTTTGTTGTTGTTGCTGTGGTAGGCTTGAAGGCCGCCGACAAGGTCCTGGTGGAGGATGGAGAGGAGGGAGCTGTCCGTGTGTGCACCGATTCCCCACGGTGGTGGTGGTCGGTGGCGGTCATTCATCGTCTCCTCCTCCTCCTCCACTGCGGCCGCGGTTGTGCGGTCCAAATGACAACGAGGGTATCGGTATAGACGCAGGATTCCGGTGTCTTCCGAGATATAGCTTGTCGTGGTGGGTTTTTCTTCTCCGAGGTTTTGATTTACAGAGAGTGCTTGGTATATAGCCTTGGCTACTCTCCTTTGATGTTTTCCATATTCCTCTAACAGCAATCTATACATTTAGCTAAAGATATCAAAAATTGGTTTGACCTCTCTAAGTAACAAGTAATGGCAAAGAATCCAACATGATAATGATCGAGACTATATAATACGTCTCGGAAATTGATTGTGAAAATCGATATGGAGTATGTACATATTATGAACAAAATATACATATATGTTTTTAGTAAAGACCATCTGTTGCAATTTTCAAAATAAGAAGTTATTTGTTACCTCGTCTCACTTCAATTTTAACGTTTTTCGGTCAACTCTTTTTAATGTTTCGCCTATCAGGCTATAATTAAATAAAATATACTTCGTATATTGTATATTAATTAGATAAAGTACTATTTTGTAAATATTTCATATAATAAATCTAATAGAACTATTTTTCTATCAATATCTATTATCATTTTTATTTAATTTGAGATTAAAGTTTATCAATTTTAACTAAAAAAAGTTAAAGGTGAACAAATACTCAAGAATGAAGAAAGTAGTAAAGACACTCAAACAATATTAACTTTTATGCATCAAGGCCATGTGTTATGAGAGATTTGACAGAGGGTTTGACGGGATGTAAAGATGTATGATGTGAAGTGATGAAAATTGTGTTACAGTGAGTGTAAAAGAATACGATAAAGTGTGCATGTATGTTAAATTTTGATTGGTTGAAATAAGAAAAAAAAGAAAGTTGGGGGCAACAGATGGATGGCCCTCACGCAGGGGCGGACCCACATTGGGTCATACGGGGTCAAGCGACCCCACAGAAATTATAATTTTTTTTGTATATATACATACAATTTTCTAAGTGTATACTTAGATTTAGTATATACAGTATATTTTAACAAACGCTGCAAGTTTCAACTTGTACCTGTTGAAGGAGTTGTATGCTCTGCGTGCTGCATTGGGGCATGTGGTCTTGAGTTCGAAACTTGCTTTAGAAATATGAGTATGCATTTTTTTTGGAAGGTGACACCCCCAATTTAAAGAACAAATCTTCAAATCTTCCATTTATATTTTGCCGGACTTTTTTTCTTGCATAATTGAATCTAATTATCTAAATTGAATATTTCTTTTTTTATTTGTAAATTGTGAAAATTTTAATTTATTGTTATAAATTTGTTATTGTGAATAGCAGAATTGAGAATTGAATTCGTTTATTTTTTTAAGATTGTGATTTGTGAATATGTTAATATAATTAGGTTATGTTTTAAGTTTATAATGTTTTTAATTGTTTAAATTTCAATATAGGATGCAAAGGAATGAGTATATATTATTTTTTGGAAGATGACACCCCCAATTTCTCGAACAAATCTTCATCTTCCATTTTTCTTTGCCAGATTTTTTCGAACAAATCTTCATCTTCCATTTCTACTTTGCCTGATTTTTTCTTTCATAATTGAATCTAATTATCTAAATTGAATATTTCTTTTTTTATTTGTAAATTGTAAAAATTTTAATTTATTGTTATAAATTTGTTATTGTGAATAGCAGAATAGAGAATTGAATTCGTTTATTTTTTTTAAGATTGTGATTTGTGAATATGTTAATATAATTAGGTTATGTTTTAAGTTTATAATGTTTTTAATTATTTAAATTTACATATAGGATGCAAAGGTATTTTAAAAAAACACCAAGATTTAAAAAGAAAGAATTGAGTGAGAATCTAAAGATGTATTTCATATTTGTAATGTAGAACTATTTTTAGTTAGTATTTTCAATAACATATATAAATTTTAATGTTATGTATTAGAGAATACTGTTTATTTATTGTTAGAAGCGTGACGATTGGATATAAATTTTCTAAATTTCGACCCCACAGTTTAAAAGTTCTGAGTCCGCCCCTGCTCATGCAGCTGGAAGGGGCCAGGCCCCGCCAAACAAACTCCGTCATGGTGAATGGGCGTGTATGGGGCATGAAGTAGGAGGTCAAGCACGCCACCATTACATGTAATACGAACGAATTGAAATACAAAATTTAACGAAATAAATTTAATGAAATCAATATTTTATAATAATATCTATAATCAATTTTATTTAATTTATAGTCAAGATTTAATAATGTTAACAACAAAAAATATAAAAAATACTCTAGAATGGAGCTCGCAAGTCGCAACTATCATGATGATCAAAGGGACCAATGAAATGTACCAAAAAAAAGGGACCAATAAAAATCCAGCTGTCCCATAATCTTACCATAAATAGCTAGACACACCTCATGACCACATCACTAAAGAAACACCTACCGGACTATATCTGAGCTGGAAACCCTTCAACCAAGACCTTATGGCATCTTTGGGAATAACATTAGCCTTTTGAAAAAGCTATCTATGGCTTGCGTTTAGCATTTGAGTTTTCAAAGTAATCAACATCATTAAATTTTAATCCAAAATACTAACGCTAATCTCTAACGCTATTACCGAACGGGTCCAATCCGGTGAAGACTTAAACCCTTTTGTCACGATTTAGCAAAGTAAACCTCAGCTTAAAGTGTTTGAAAAGTGAAAACTATTCCAAGATCCAACATTCACCTTATTACTAAGGGTGGGGTTCCCATGACATTGGGTTCCAATGTCATGGAATGATCCGAGGGCGCTCCGGTGCCCTGTTCGTAAAATTAACGGTTCCTACCCTCCGGTAAACCCCCCACCCCGCCCTGACCCGAACACCCCCTACCCCCGTCAATTGCACACCACAAGTTGATTTTGACTTTGGAGTCAAATTTTGACTCCAAAGTCAAAATCAACTTGTGGGGTGCAATTGACGGGGGTAGGGGTGTGTTCGGGGCGGGGTGGGGGTTTACCGGGGGATTAGGGGGTTATGAACCGTCAATTTTACAAACGGGGCACCGGAGCGCCCCTGGGTCATCCCATGACATTGGAACTTAATGTCATGGGAACCTTGGTGTATTACTAAATACTCCCAAAAAAATAAGATATGATTGGTATGGATAATTAATAAATAAAATAAAATGAGTATAAATATGACCAAATACTTCGTAGAGCTAGTGACAGAAAGCAAGAAAATACAGAGTACTGCGAGGGGAGAAATTGTTAGGACCCACAAGTTTTACTACAGACTTACACGTGTCAGTATGCCCACCCTCTTACTCTCTCCCCAAAATACGGAGTCTATCAAAGTTTGTTTTTCATTTTCATTCCAAAATTATGTGGCTCATTCTCTATTTCTCTCTATACTTTAACTTTTGGTTTAAATATACCATTATTCCTGTGTACAATTAGCAAATTTTACTTTGGATTCATCTTAAAAAAATTATTCTTAATTAATTTATTCCTGCAAAAAGTCTGTTTTGATCATGTGGTCTTCCCATTGACCTACACTGTACCATATATTGACTAAATTTAAGTGACCAAATTGCAATAAAAAAATATCCTTGTTTGAATGCCTATCTCTTTGGTCTCAAATTAGATAAATATATATTGAGCTTTAATTAAAGAAAAACTTCAATGTACATTGATATAAAACTTATTTTGTTAAATTTATCTTGTAGAGATTTGATTTAATATATTGATACATACAGTACCAAATAAGAGTAATTAATTTTCAAAGTTTGTCCAAATTAACTCAGAGAAATTCAAAGTTGGCAGACACCACGACACATGTTGTATATTCTAAATTTGGTTGCACTATTTTATCATAGTATTTTCTTATACACATTAGCTATCATCTCATTTCGTACAATGATGATGATGATCATAATAATAATAATAATAATAATAATAATAATAATAATAATAATAATAATATACTCCCTCTGGTCCAAATTTTTTTTTTAGTTTTGATTTTTTATAGTTAAATAGTGATTCTCTTTGACCATAAATTATGATAAAAGTACATTTAATTACAATATAAATCCAATATAATTATATTCATCTTAAGATATAGTTTTGATTTATCGAATTTTTATATATTTAATTTATTTATTTAGATTGTGTTTATTTGTAGCCCAAGAATTTCACTATTTGATCAATAAAGTCAAAACAAGAAAAGTTTTTTGGAACAGAGGGAGTATAATAATAATACTTCCTCCATCCAAAAATTGTTTTCGAGAAAAAATTTCTCACTTTTTGAAGTTATTTTATTTACAAATTGGTATATCAATAAGAAATAAAAATTACATATTAAAAATTATGTCAAAAGTTCTATAAAACAAGAGGTGACAAGAATATTTTATTTTATCAAATACTTAATAAAATCGCGTAAATAAACAAAAGTCGTCAAAATGGGGGTGGGGGAGTAATACTCATAATAATAGCATTAATAAAAATAATACATTAATTTTTTTTATCTACACTATTCATAGAAACGTTAAATCCTTTATCAACATTATCACTTTATTCCATCAGAAGAAGGAAATGAATATACCATTATACCCCGATTTTATCTATATTATTCACTTTATTCCATCACATCAAGAACAACACGTGAAAATTTTTTACATTTTTTTTATTTTTTTTAATCTCTGGGCCAAGCTAAATTGGAAAAGAAAGAAAAACGAAAAACTGATCGAAAAAATTAGAGAAGGACAAGGGCTGACCTGAAAGACTCCAACGTTTCATCTTCATAGTGATGTAGCGACACTCGGCTCAACGGGACGTTAAATCCTTCCATCCAATGAAGGCTGCTATCGTTAGTGGGCAGCGCCGCCCCGGACGGCGCGACGGCCGGAGTTCCCCAGAAATACGACATGCCGTCGCCTGATACGGCCTGTTTCTCCTCAAACGACATGGAGAACATCCGTTCCGTACGGTCAAGCATTTGACTCAGCAGCAATTCTGGGATTCCGTGGTTGACCAGCCTGAACAGCCCCCTGTCCCTGCATGCCGCCGTTATCTTTTCCTCCCCGCCGTCGTCATGCTCCGTCAAGCGCTCGAAATCTATCACCGGAACGCCGTCCTCTCCTTCCACCGTCGTGGGCGGATCTAAAGCCGGCGCCGTTTCTGCTCCTCCCGCGACTAGGTTTTGGTTGGCCGGAGGACGAAACGGCGGAGGGTAGGATTGGTAGTTTGGGATATTTGACATGTTAATAAATTTTACTCTGTGAGTTTTACATATCCTCTTTTTACAATTCTAAAAACTCGGACCTCGGTATATACTTTATGGAACCAATACTCGTGACTTGTTCTAGTGTTTTAGATGGAAAATGTTGGGTTCACATAGACAATCAGCATAAATTTTACAAATTTACTATTTGGTTTCGTTTGATACACGAAATTTAAACTATGGAATTTGAAATGAGAACTTAAATTCCAATTCTGGTGTTTGGTAATACAAAAATTATGTTTATTTGAAATTGACAGTGCAAAAAATGAATTGAAATTGGTGAATTTAATTATATGGAATTGAATTTCATGGAATTTCAATTCTAATTCAATTCCAATTCCATCTATTTCGTATACCAAATGGAACCTTTGTGAACTTATATAAAAAAAATTTAAATATTCTAAAATAATTTTAAAATGAGAATTTAAACCATGAGTAGTAAATTTGTGGAGTTTGTGACCAATCTTGTTTGTGAACGTAGCATTGTTCCTTTTAGATAGCTAAACAACTGCTCCTCAACTTCGACTACAAAAAAAGACTAAAATATTAAAAAAATATCAAAATAAAAATTTTATGTTTTTATTCTCAAAATAGGACTTATATTACCAAACATGATCATGTACATTACCAAAAAAGTATAGTAATGTGCACATGTACAGTATCGCATTACCACAGTGCAAAGTCCTATTTCGAGAAAAAAAACATGAAAATCCTATTTTGTTACTTTTCTCTGTGTTTTCGTCCTTTTTTGGATGATTTCTATTCATACATTTGTTCTTAGAACACTATCTCAACTTCACGGAAATTTATACTCCCTCTGTCTACAAATAAACTTCTCGTTGCGCGTCACGATGTTTGACTTAAGTTATTTTTAAATCTTTTTATAAGGAAATGGTATGAAATTTTAAAATAAATATTACATATTAAAAAACTATATCAAAACATCTACAAAACTAGAATTGATATTGCTATATTATTTTATCAAATGAGTAACAGAAATAGGCCAACAAAGTGAATAAAGTTTGACTATGTTAATAGTGAACAAGAAGTTTATTTATTGACGGATGGTGTACTTCGTATATATTTGTGTTTTTCATAACTTATATGATAAAATGAAATATTCTTGTCATCATTTGTTCTGATTAATTTTTTAAGTAATTTTTTAAATATGTAAGTTTTATATTTTATTTCTATGCCAATATTTAAATAAAATAGATTGTAAAAACTTGGAGTTTTCTTCATTCTGCGCAATAGGAAGAAAGATATGGGACGGAGGGAGTTATATCTTAAAGAAATCATCATACGTAGTACTCTAAGTGACTCAATATTACGCATATAGCACTCTTTAATCTTTTATTCGAATTTAGTTATTGATAGTGTCAATATCTTCCAAACATACCCTATACTTTTTATTATATTTTATCATTTTTAATTACTTTTAATTATTTGATTAAACGCATGTTATTCACGTAGCCTCTCCTCCTCATACGTGCAGCTCTAAGGCTCCTCCTCATTTGTGCGTCTCATACATGCGAGAGCATCATCCTACACTGTTTACCAAAACTCTGTGAGATCCTCCTTCTCCGTAGTTACCAATGTATAATGTCTAAACAAATTCGTACGTATTAAATTAAGTTCCATATTTATCACTCGTGTTTGGCCAGTGTGTTTTTTTGTAATAGATTATTCATGAAATCAGTCATACATTTTTCAATAGTGTGGAATTCATAAATGAAAACAGTCATACGCATTTTGGCAGTGTGGAATTTATAAATGAAAACAGTGTGGAATTCATACATAAAAAGAAGTATATATTTTTTGGACAGTGTGGAATTCATACATTAAAATAGTCATGCATTTTTTATGAATGTAGATTTTATATATGAAATCACTGCCACATAAATCAATGGACATTACACTCCAACATGAAATTAAGGAACACAATAATACACTTACACACTACCATTAGATATACCAACATATATCCATTCTAGACTCCCACATTAAATACTTACACATAAAAAACCACACTTCCCACTACACAATTACTAGTAAATAACTACACTGCCCAAAAAATCATATTTTTTAGCAGTGTGTAATGAATATTTGTTGTTTAAATAAAGAACAAAATCGGAATCACATGTACGAAACATATAACACTGCTATTTAGAATATTTTAAGGCTCTAAGAATGCTTTTTTGGTTTTTCTCCCTTCATATATATCATTTAAGTCATTTAATTTACACAAAAGAATTCTTAACTTATAAGTAGTGTATAAGTTAAAGGCTACTTAGATGCAATAAATGAATAAGCACCAGCAGAGAGAAATGCACACTTAGGGCGCGTTTGGTTCGTGCTGAGGAAAGGGAAAGGAAACATGAAAAAAAATCAGGGGAAAAAGAATGATCACTCCTGAATTACTCCGTCTGTTTGGTTCAATACAGAAAAGGGAACTGGAGCGGGAGTGGAGGAATTGGAGCGGGAGGGGAAGGAATCGGAACTAGAGGGGGAGGGGGAGGAAATAGAGCTAGAGAGGGAGGAAACGGAGCTAAAGGGGGAGGGGGAGGAACATACCTAGGCTGCGGTGCAGATGAAGTCACGGTGTGGCGGCGAGATGCAATAGGGTGGCAGCGAGACGCGGTGGGGTGGCGGCTAGAAGAAATGGACGGAGAAGAAGGGTGAGGGATGGGGAAGAGTGGAATGGGAATGGGAAACCGTGATAGGAAGCGGAGAATGGAAAGACGGGAAACAGAATAATCCAAAAGCAAAAATGGAGAAACAGAATGAACTTTTTTTAAACAAACGATAACAAACAGAATCGGGGAATCCCGTCCTGTTTCCCTTACCCCGAACCAAACGCCCCCCTAAATCACAACAAAACATACCATCTCTCCCCTGTTTTATTGGGCCTTTAAAATTGTGTTTAATTTGGCCATAAGAACACCCTCCTTACCCTGATCAATATGGTTGGTCTTCAAATCTTCAATCGGACCGAGGTTTGGATATCGTGTTGTTGGACTGGATATTGCATTATGATTTATGAGCAGCCCAATGGGATTAATACCATCCCGTTGGAAACCTGTATCCTGGTATTTCTGTAAATTCAAAGAAACGAAGACCTTTTTTACCAAACCAATTCAAATTTTGAATTAACCGAACAGCCTGGTCACGTGGGTGGGACAGGCATGATTTCTGTTTCTGTATATAAGCCTCCGGAAAGCCAATTGAGAGGCATATCGGCGTCTTGATAAACGCCCTTCTCAACATTATCTCTTCCCTTCTTCGTTTCTTCTCCTTGTTTCCGATTTCGAATCCCTCCAAGTCGCGAAAATGAGAGAGTGCATTTCAATCCACATCGGTCAGGCCGGTATCCAGGTCGGAAATGCTTGCTGGGAGCTCTACTGCCTCGAGCACGGCATTCAGGTATCAACATTTGATCTTCCTTACGCGATTCTCCCAACGACGATCGGATCTGTGTGAATTTATGTGCTTTTGGTTTGTTTTCTTCCGATCTGCGTTTATGTGCCTTGTATAACCGTCTTATCGCTTAGATCGGCGTGAATCGGCTGCGCATTTGATATATCTGTATGTATTCGTCAATGGATCTGTTTCCAGACGCAGATCGGAATTGGTTTTGTTTGATTTCAAAATATTTCTTAACCTGAATGTGATTTATGATGCGATTTCTGTATTAAAAAACGTTTAAAAGCTTTTTATTCATCGTGTTCGGTTTCTACATTTATAAATCTGATAGTATTTTGAATTCAACTTCATAATCACGGAGTCTCTGAAATCTGTTTGTAGCATCTAGATCTACTCCTGAATCGATGCGTCATTTGCAAGAATTTATTTACAACTGTTGGTACACTTAAGTTGAATTTCGTTTATCTGCATATGGTTGCATAGATCTTCTCTATACGGACAGAAATCTTAAATGCTTTGTGATTTGTCTTAGTTACTGGTAGTTTCTTTGAATATCTGATAGATTTCACCTCTAGATTGGGCAGATCTGTTAATTCTTTGCTTATTCCCACTCACGTATTTTCCTATTGCATTCTTTGTCATAGCCTGATGGACAAATGCCTGGTGATAAGACTATTGGAGGAGGTGATGATGCATTCAACACCTTCTTCAGTGAGACGGGAGCTGGGAAGCACGTTCCCCGTGCTGTCTTTGTTGATCTTGAACCAACTGTGATTGATGAAGTGAGGACTGGAACCTACAGGCAGCTATTTCACCCGGAACAGCTCATCAGTGGCAAGGAGGATGCAGCCAACAACTTTGCCCGTGGTCATTATACAAGTACATTTCTAATCACCTTTTCTCTTTATTCCCATATTCATCTTGTTTCATATTTCAAGAATGTAATTCCTTGTTCCTTTTCTCTACATGATCTGTGTAGTTGGCAAAGAGATTGTGGATCTCTGCTTGGACCGCATTCGGAAGCTTGCGGATAACTGCACTGGCCTTCAAGGGTTTCTGGTCTTCAATGCTGTTGGGGGAGGCACTGGTTCTGGTCTTGGATCTCTTCTCCTGGAGCGTCTGTCTGTTGACTATGGAAAAAAATCAAAGCTTGGTTTCACCATTTATCCCTCCCCACAGGTCTCCACATCTGTGGTTGAGCCCTATAACAGTGTCCTCTCCACGCACTCCCTCCTTGAACACACTGATGTTGCCATTCTGCTTGACAATGAGGCCATTTATGACATCTGTCGCCGCTCCCTTGATATTGAGCGTCCTACTTACACCAACCTTAACCGTCTCATTTCTCAGGTAACTGAGCTATATTTCTCTAAAAGAGTTGAGACAATTTTGTTTGTTGATGAATGATAAGGTTATACATGCTGATCACTTTTGAATTTAATAATCACAGGTCATCTCTTCGCTGACTGCTTCTCTGCGATTCGACGGAGCCTTGAACGTTGATGTCAATGAGTTCCAGACCAATCTTGTCCCATACCCTAGGATACATTTCATGCTCTCGTCCTATGCACCCGTTATCTCAGCCGAGAAGGCCTACCACGAGCAACTCTCGGTTGCAGAGATCACCAACAGTGCCTTTGAACCGTCTTCCATGATGGTCAAGTGTGATCCCCGTCATGGGAAGTACATGGCTTGCTGTCTCATGTTCCGTGGTGACGTTGTGCCCAAGGACGTGAATGCTGCTGTGGCCACCATTAAGACCAAGCGTACCATTCAGTTTGTTGACTGGTGCCCGACTGGGTTCAAGTGCGGCATCAACTACCAGCCGCCCACAGTTGTCCCTGGGGGCGACCTTGCCAAGGTGCAGAGGGCTGTCTGTATGATCTCCAACTCCACCAGTGTCGCCGAGGTCTTCTCCCGGATTGATCACAAGTTTGACCTCATGTACTGCAAGCGGGCTTTCGTCCACTGGTATGTTGGTGAGGGCATGGAGGAAGGCGAGTTCAGCGAGGCTCGTGAGGATCTGGCTGCCCTCGAGAAGGACTATGAGGAAGTTGGTGCGGAGGGAGAGGATGAGGACGAGGATGGAGACGAGGGAGAGTACTAGAGACCCTCGGCTGGCTCTCTTTCTTTATGTTTGTTTCGTTTAATATCTAAAACATGTTGCTACATGTTTTTTTTTTTAAAAACGTCGTTTGAAATTGAAGCTTTGCCCCCCATGACAATATTATCGTATCTATGTTTGTGTGATATGGTTTGCCTTAAAAAAGGACTGGGCCAAGAGTGGTCTATGTTAGTACTCAATACCTTTTACGAGTAGTAAAGTTTTAACCTGAATTCGAGTGACGTTCTGAATGAATCATGAGTGTCGGTTTTGGTTAAAATGAAAAAATGATCTCCTTTCAGGGTTTGTTGTATATGAAAATGAATTGGATTAGAATTAAAATTTTATGGTATTTAATTCTATAAAATTGTATTCACCAATTCTAATTTATTTTTAGTACTATGAATTCTAAATATATACTCTGTATATTTTTTATATAACCAAACATTAGAATTTGGACCTCAAAGAATTTCCTGATAGTTAATCGGAGTATTTAAATGGATGACTTGTTATTAGTCCGTTTTATGTTCTTAGAAAGAAAAACTCGGTAAAACATCCCCTCTCCCTTACTTTTTTTTTCTTCTTATTCAATCTTTTTTTCTTTTCATGTTCTTTTACCTTTATTTCTCTCTCACAAAATAATCTATCGCTACTTTTCAAAATTTTCTAGGGAGAAGGTTCTATAGTCGCTTCAATGTTTAATGTGTTCAAAGTTTTTAATTTGGCCAATTATGTTAAACAAAATTCTATGCTTTTAAATTTTAAACAATTTTTTTTACTTATATTAAATGTCTGTGAATCTTAATTTTGTTCCTTTCACATACCTTAAATACTCCCTCCTTTCTTCATTTTGACACACAAACCAATTGAATGAGTAAAAAGACACAATTACCCTTCAGTCTCTCAATCCGTCGTCACCCTGACGGTCTCCCCCGTGTATATGATGTCTAGCCACCACCCAGGTTAGCGCCGATCAAAGTTTAAACAAAAACTGGCTAGAGTAGAGACATTATGCTAAGATGAGAAACCAATCGAAGTATAACACAAAAGCCCCACATTCTGAACAAGAATTAGCTCTAGATTTTAGAAGAAACATTAGATGTGGATTTCGAAACAGAATACAAGCCACGATTTCATAACAAAAGCAAATTAGGATTTACAAACTAGATATTAAATTTTAGATCTAGATCTTGAGAAGACATTCAGCCGCCGTCGGAGAAAACATCCGCCAGCCATTATGCACTATTAGTTGTCTTTTTCAAAGAAATCCCACTCCGGCAATATTGATACTCTGTATGTCGGAGAAGACAAGATGAGGGAGACCAATGGAGAGACATGAGAGTATGAGAACGTGAGAGAGAAGGGGATTGGGTTTGATTCGATTATTGGAAGAATTGGACATGAGACCATGAGAGAAGTGTAAATGACAACGGCAAATTGGACATTTCACGTTATTTTTCTTACCTTAATAAGAAAGTGAACAAATGACGGCCCAAAAAGAAATACTCGGCGAATACGGGGGAGGGAGGGAGTATTTGTGACTCAAACCTTCTAACCTTTGGCCATTTTTAAATGTTTGTGAGACAGACACATACACTTTTTATGTCCGTGTAATTAAAAAAATTCTTTGACATCTTCTCTAACATTTGGTTATTGAAGAGGTCAGTGTCTGTAGCTGCTCTGGTATGGAATTTAGATGTTCTTACTATATGTGATTCTATTAATTTGTGTTTTTCATTGTTGATAAGGTTGTTTGACTTCAATTACTAAAATTATTATTTTTTGTAAAATCATTATAAAACTTCAATAGTCTAGTTTGTGTTATACACTTTCAAATTTAAAATAAATATTTTTGTTGAAACTCATTTTTTAATTGTCTAGGTTACTTTCATTTACCATTGTTTAATGTTTGTGATACTTGATACATAAAAAGATAAGTCGATTTGAATCTCTGTTTCTAATATTTATTTATTTATATGTGATTTTGTAATATCATTTCATTTATCTTGTTTTGCAGGTATAATTCTTGCTATAGGAGAAAGGCGCTGACTTTAAACAAATAGAATTTAGGTTACTATTTTGATTGCTCAATGTGTATGAAGATTTGATGTTTTTTCTGTATGTTTAGATAGTGATGGATGATCTGTAGTGTGTATTGTCTATATAATCTATTTCCATGCATTACTTTCTCTGATTGCTTTTCTGCAGACGTGTATCGTTTGTAAATACTCTCTAAATGTAATAGCAAAACATTGTACGAAGTAGTGTTGCTCCTTGGATGTTCAGATACTCGAATTCTGACTTTAGGAATTCATGAATTTCCTTAAAAAATAAATTCTGACAATTTTAATAATTCAAAAATGAAAGTATAAGAAAAATCTTTTAACCTCGTACTAAATATAAATAGAAAAGGAAACATATTACACAAGAGTTTTTAATTAGTGAGTAAATTAGATCTTCCCTATAGATTGGAACAAAAAACTCTAGATAGTTAGGGGCTGTTTGTTTCAGCCTCTTAATGGTTCAGATGTCTAAATGGTTCAGCACTTAAGGGTTCAGACTGTTTGTTTCAGCCTCTTAATGGTTCAGATGTCTGAATGGTTAAGAGATTTGCCTCTGAATGGTTAAGTATTATACAGAGTCTGAATGGTTAAGACCTCTTATCTGAATTGATTAGACATTTGCCTCTGAATAGTTAAGCAATATACTAGCTTTTAATGGTTCAGACCTCTTACTGGTTCAGCACTTAATGATTCAGACCTCTTACTGGTTCAGCACTTACCTATTCAGAAGTTGCCAAACAGCTCCTTACTCAAAAGAGTTGAATTACTACCTTTTACATAGTATATGTTTTTTTTTTGAATATTAATTTTTTTTGATACCCTACCCTTTCAAAAATTAATCTGTAAAAAATAAAAAATAAAAATAAAGAAAAAAATAAAGAATGATGAGCGCGAAAGATGTGTTCCGTTAATTTTTTCAACTCCGTTAGGAATTTTTTTCGCGGTGGAACCGGAATAAAGTTGTGTTTTAGGGTTCATGTGACCCAAAACCCCCCATTCATCTTCGGATTCTGGAACCGCCAATGCAGGCATGAGCAGTAGCACTTCTCAAATTCTGGTTTCATTTCGCAGTTTCCGCTCAAGCTCGTCGTGCTTCATCTTATTCTAGATCCCCAAATTCCGATCGAGAGTTAGAGGTAATATTTCTTTTCCTCAAATAGTGTATGCGAATGAATCCGTCTGTTCAATATAAGGCTTTCAAAGTCTCATTAAAGATCTTCTATTTCGGAGTTCTTCCCGTGATTTTTAATTCCTCCAGCTATTGATGTAGATGATTCCAAGCCATTTTTTTTACATGTTTTCTGCAAAAACAGATTAGTAATATCTCGGAGTGTTAAATTTGAAATGACTCTCAAAGGCTCGATTTTTTTTTTGAAATAATGTTAATTGGTGTTTTTTATTTAATTAATGGTGATTTTAGCTAGTTCTATTTCTGTGCAATTTTTGATGATGGTTCAGTGTAATATATGTGAATGGTTGAATTAGTGAAAGAAACTGATACGTGTTGATGTAGTTTCTGTGGAATATCATCACACATTTGACTTATAAGTTTTTAAATAATTGCTTAATATCGTATCTTGGGGAGTAGCTACATCTATATGTTTGAAACTTCCCTGCTTTCTTTCTTCTTCGCCCGTTTCCCTCCCCTGTTTCCCCCCTTCAATTCTTTTCCTTTCTTTGTTCTTCTTCTCTTTTTCATCTTCATCTCTTTAGCATACCCCTCCGCCCTTGTGTCTACCTCTTTTTCAACCTCATAAAATCCAAATGATAAAAAATCAAAATTTAAGTTTCAGATCTACAAAATCAAGAATTTAAAAATCAATCTCTTCAACATCAGCCCCTCTCCCCTCCATTACAAATCTTTCATCTTCATCAAAGAAATTCAAGAGGAAAGATTTGAAAAGATGAAGAGAAGAAGACAGTGAGGAAACCAAATATAAGTCTAGGGTTATTGCTCTGTGTTGCCGACGCACTTTGCCATAGGCTCCGCCGCCTTTGTCCCCTCGCCAATGTCCTGTTGCAGCATGGGAGAGCTTTTGGAAGAAGAAGTCTCCGAGGGGCAATAACAAGCAGGAGAGAGAAAGTTGTTACGAGAGGAAAAGAGAGAAACTAGGAATGAAATATCTTTCTTCCCTAGCAAGACCACCGGCAAGGCGTTGGGGCTGTAACTATGTTGTATAAGGCCTTATTTTAACAAGAGTGGCATTAGATTGTAGTGGTATTGTGTGATCCAAAACTCCTCTTGATGGAGTAAGACCTCTTGGATCTTGAAACAGATTCTCATACTCCAACAGTATTACTTGTATATCTGTGGAAACGTCAGGAGTGTCAATAGCCATGGAAGTGGATTGGCCCTCCATTGTATAAGGGGTGACCTGCAGCAAACATATCTGACTAGAGCTTCTTATTACTTTTGTGAGTTGGTGGCTATATCCAACTACTGAAACATGTTTGTTTCATGCCTCTTAAGACCTGTTTGTTGCCATTATATGAGAACTCTATTTCCAAGTTGCTGAAGTCCCATTTCACATCTTCTAGTTCCCCTAACCATTGTATACCCAACACCATATCACATCCTCCCAAAGGAAAGACCAACACATCAGATTTAAGCATAGCCCTATGAAGTTTCCATTCAAACTTGTTGCACACATAGACACATTGGAGTTGATTACCATCAGCCACTATTACTGCTTTGGTTGCAATAGGTTCCAGCTTGCAACCTAACTTAGCCAAGGAAATGTCCAAGAAGTTGTGTGGGCTTCCAGAGTCTATGAGGATATGCAAAGGTTTCTGGCCATGATAACCTGTAACCCTCATTGTTTGAAATCCCTGATTACCACTAATGGCACTAACAGATATAAAGGGGTTGGGTAACTCCATGTGACAGCCTGTATCCCCGCATTTTGAGTCATCATCTGTCTCTCCTTCACCATCAACTTCAACCAAAAACAATTGAGTCCCTTTGCTTGAACACTTATGCCCCTTTTCGAATGGTTTGTCGCAATAATAGCACAATCCTTTAGCTATCTTTTCTGCTCTCACTGCTGTAGGTATGAATTTGGGCTGGTTCACCACATGCAAGGGATTGGATGGTTTAGTAGTGTTAGGAGTAGGTAACAAGCCCTGGCTGCTATTGAACATAGGCTTACTTGCTCTGCCTTAGTACCACCTTAATAGCCTGCACAGGTTCTTCTTGGCATCTAGCATACTCAATAGCTTTAGCCAGGGATCTAGGTTTGAAAGTCCTCACGTTGGTTTTAAGGTGAGGTTTGAGACCTCCAATGAAACCGTCTAAGAAGTGGTCAGCTGGAAGTTGAGGGTTCTTCATCAACATAAATGCCGTCAACTCTTCAAATTTATCAACATAATCCTCTAGACTCCCTGCTTGTTACAACTTATAAAACTCTTCCACATTTTTAGATCCAATCTCATCCTTAAACATGGCACTCAAATCCACCACAAAATCTTCCCATATAATATTGTTTCGCCCCATACTATAGCTACTGTACCATACCTTAGCCTTTCCAGTCATGTATAACGAGGCGAGATCAACTTTCTTCACTTCAGGGATTTGGCATAACATAAAATACTTCACACACTTCTTAATCCAAATTCTCACGTTAGATCCATTGAATAGAGGAAACTCTACCTTTGGATTGAAGTGCAATTGCCTGTGATTGCCAACTTCTTTTCATGATTTCCAGGTGTTGGAGACGACTCACATTGTGTTATTGCCTTGATTTGCTCCATTTGTATCGCAAACACCTTCTGCGGATCGATTAGGGCTTTAAGAGTTTCTTCAAGTGTTGTCATTTGCGCCGTCTTCTGCCTTGTTCCCGCCAGGTCGCGATCAGGAACGTAGCTTTGATACCAATGTTGCAGCGTGGGAGATCTTTTGGAAGAAGAAGTCTCTGAGATGCAATAACGAACAAGAGAGAGAAAGTTGTTACGAGAGGAAAAGAGAGAAATTAGGAATGAAATATCTTTCTTCCCTACCAAGACCACCGGCGAGGCATAGGGGCTGCAGCCCCACTATCCTCCATATCCTTAACCAACTGCTCAATGATATTCTTTTGTTTGATGGGATTTCTATAAGTCCTTATGTTAACATTAGTGACATTAGATTGTAGTGGTATTGTGTAATCCAAGACTCCTCTTGATGCAGGAAGACCTCTTGGTTCTTGAAAAAGATCCATTGATACAGCACAAGGGAGAGCTACACCTCAAAAGCTAGCTATTAAGGTGGGAGACCCCTTGGACATATATATCCCACACTAATCCCCCATTTGACCGGTGTGGGATCGTTATTTTAGCCCGTATCATTCGCCCCCCCCATAAGGCCCAACGTCCTCGTTGGTCACGGCTGGTTTCACAAGGCCACCACTCTGTAGGCCACCACTCCGAGTTCGCACTGATACCATAGATACAACACAAGGGAGAGCCACACCTCAAAAGCTAGCTATTAAGGTGGGAGAACCCTTGGCTATATAAACCCACACCAATCCCCCATTTGACGATCACTATTTTAGCCCGTATCATGTCCATATCTATTTTTTTCCAAAGGAGGCTTGGACAAACACCAAATCTCGAGCTGCTTTAGAAGAAAAAAACAAGAAACAAGGGGATGGGGGGGGAGGAACCGAAGTAGCAGGAAGAAAGTGAAGAAAAATTGAGTGGATGTCTAATTAAGAAGAAGAAAGAAAAAAAAAGTTGGGGGTGCGGGGGATGGAGGGAAAAAGAAATGGAAAAGAGAGAAGAAAAGGATGGTCAAAGAAAGAAGCAGAAAAAAGGGTAAAAGAGTCTTTTTGGGAGAAATTATTTACCAAATAAGGAAACGAGAAGAATCAAGTGGGACGGCCCAAACAAGAAAGTGAGATGAGAGATATGGGATGGAGGGAGTATTTGTTATTCAAATGGTTTTGAATTCAAAGCATGTTGATTTTAAAACTACTCCGTAATTCATTTACCATTCAAGCCCCTCCACCGACCAACCCCAGCCTGGTGAAGTTCTTGGCTTTGCCATTGGAAGCAACATAAGATGTAAGGGGCGAATCTTGGACCTTAAATTTGTTTTAGATGGTGGCATGATGGTAGTTGCATACTATATGGGAAATTTAGTCAAAACATTTCCCTTTTTCAGTAGACATGGTCAATTGCAATGCATCAATGTTATGATCTCTTTTATCTTACTGTGTCTTCTATCTAAAGAGGGGACTCAATGACAAGTCGCTGCTACGTTGAGACATTGAGCTCCTTGAGGCTTTGAGTGACCTCCGACTGACCTCTAAAGAAAATTTGCACTTCAATCAGTTTTCTGCTAGTATATTGACTCTTCTCTCTGCAGCAGGGTATCAATGGCTTGACTTTGCCTTTGTGGAGGAGCGATATTCCTCTAATATAGTTTTGCATACTTTCTTGAGTTTGTGTGTTCCCCTTACAGATTTAATGCATTTAACCTTCAAAAATTGTCTATTACTTTCTTCGCTTTTTTTCCTCTATTTCTTCAGAGATATATTATGTTTTTGTTTTTCATTCTTTATCATGATTAACGACATAACGAGTTTGGTATTTTCTCTAGATATAAAACAGACTTGCTGCAACAATGGCCAAGCACCACCCTGATCTGATCATGTGCCGGAAGCAGCCAGGGATAGCCATTGGACGACTATGTGAGAAATGTGATGGGAAGTGTGTTATATGTGATTCATACGTGCGGCCTTGCACACTTGTGCGAGTCTGTGATGAATGCAACTACGGTTCTTTCCAGGGTCGATGCGTAATCTGTGGAGGGGTTGGAATCTCTGATGCATACTACTGTAAAGAGTGTACACAGCAGGAGAAGGACCGCGACGGGTGTCCCAAAATTGTCAATCTTGGAAGTGCCAAAACCGATCTATTCTACGAGCGTAAAAAATATGGGTTCAAGAAAAGATGATTGCTTGTTGTTCCTCACTTCCTCTCAATGGAATGGTGTCTATCATGTTACGATTTCATCAATGGCTTGAAATCATGTCTAGTTGTTTGTGCTCTCTGTGTGGTCATACCGTGGAGTGTGTACTTTCATGATAAAGATATTCAATAAAGTGATTAACCAACTTTATCTTTAACTAAGGTTGTAAACCAAGCAAATAAATTTCAATCGTATATGTTATTTGACTTCACCGAATTTGAGAAAAGTGTTGAAAACTACAATTTTGTTTAGAAGAAATAAAAAGTTGCTCTGATTTATTATGTTAGGTAAGTCAAGAAGTACTAAAATATGGCAATTATTTTAGGACGGACTAAAAAAGTAGGACAATTTGTTAGACAATAATAATAATACTATTAATTATAGTAGTGTTTATTTATTAGTGAGCTTCCTATATATACTCTCTTGTACCTTTCATTATTTTAAGTAAATTTATTATTCTATTATTCCAACATGGTATCAGAGTCGCCGCTCTTGGTGCTCTAAAATGTTGTTGTCGTTCCTGGCGAGCGGTGCTGCCATTAGCCGCCCGTCGGGCCGTTTTCTTCCTTGTTCTTTTCTTCCCATTTTTCAATCTTTCGTGATCCATACCTTTCCCTACTACAAAATTTCTTTTCTTTCCAAAATTTTTGAAGCATTCAATTACACTATAGGAAGCAAGAGTAGCTAGTTGAACTCCGCCATTACCGACCAAACTAGCCAGATCCAAAATCATGACCTCTCCGAATGAATCCAAAAGTTGTGCAAAACCAATTTAATCCTCTTCTTGACACATAGGAAACTCTCATCTCTGTTACCAAATCAAAATCTCACCAATAGATCTTTTTCTAAATCACGTATACTTAGTTCACGTTTTCTCTCTCAAATCATTCATTCTAAATCATCAATCTCTCATCAATAGAATCAATAAAAAAAATAAACCAAATCAAAACAAAAGCAAAACCAAGAAGGAAGTTACATAGGATCCCCGATTGCGGCATTGGCCTATCCATACATAATATTCCTTCGGTCCCATTAAAAGAAATTAATCTACTTCCTCCCGTCTTACAAATTTTTTCTGATTTGATTTTTTTTTCAAACAGTGACACACTTTGACCATAAATTATAAGAAAAACATATTTAATTATAATATAAATTAAATTTAATTGGGTTCATCTTAGTATATAGTTTGATATATCAAATTTCTATATCATTTATTTATTTAAATTATGTTTAATTTGTAGTCCAAAAATGTCACTGTTTGACAAAAAAAGTCAAAACAAGAAAGGCTTTTAGGACCAGATGGAGTATTACTTATCAGTTAAAAATAATTATCTCTTGTTAAATAGAGTTATACTAATTCTTAAATATATTAAATTAAAAATAACTTTAATAAAAAAATGTTTAATAGGGAGTACCAAAAAGTACAATTTGGAAAATACATTTGCCACTTAATTACTCCATATTTGGAAGTTGGAACGATGGAAGTGAGTTTATTTATTTGGATTACGAGTAGTCTTTGTTGCATTATTAGAGTCCCTATAAATAGGCATACAATACATGCATCCCCTTCCATGTCTCTTGCTCATTTCTAGCACTCTTCTCTGCAGGTAAATTAACTCTCTTTCTTCTTCTTCTTCTTTTATTTTCTATCCTCTGTTTCTACCCTTCTTTCTCTTCGTCTCCTCTGCTTAGCTCAAGATTATTGTGTTATCCCATCTACCTTTCCTGACTGACAATGCATTGCACATTGAATGCCGAAAGGCGCTCAATTTTCAGGCCCAAATTTGTTCTTCAAACAAATCGTCATTTCTGGGTTTTTTTCCTTCTTCTTCTTCTTCTAGATTCGAATCCCAGATCTTCATTTGTCATGAAGAAACAAGGAGATGGAGATATGTTATATGCGTCATTTGAATCACCGCATTTGCTTTTCTCCCTAAAGTTCGGAAATTTTGAAAATATTCTTTCCTTTTTTAATTCAGAAACTCTGGGAGCCAATTAGCCGTTTGGGTTTCTCTCTTTTTGGTTCATATGCTTTGCATGTGATTAACCACTTTGAACTGTTTGCCCCTTTTTTCTTTTTCAGATTCTCTTCTGTTTTTTTTCAAAATTCGATTTTTCACTGATTTGTTTGCAGGATCCATCGGAATTGGTTGAAGAATGGGTTCATTGGGAGCGAGTGAAGATGATGTGATGGGAGCTTTCCCGGCGGTGGGCATCGGGGCGGAGGAGGGGAAGAAGGGAGGGGTAGAGATGGAATTTGACCCGAGTGCGCCGCCGCCGTTTAGGATTGGCGAGATTAGGGCAGCCATTCCGAAGCATTGCTTTGTGAAGAATCCATGGAGATCTTTGAGCTATGTTTTGAGGGACTTTTTGGCTGTGGCTTTCTTGATGGCCTTAGTGGTTCATCTCGATTCTTGGGGTTTTTGGCCCCTTTATTGGGCTGCTCAGGGCACTATGTTTTGGGCCATCTTTGTCCTTGGCCATGATTGGTATCTCTCTCAATTTGCAACCCTACTTTTCTTTTCTTTTTCTTACCAGAAGAATATTAATAATTGCACCAGTTGATTATTACGGATTATATTCTTTTTCTTGTTGTAATTATAATTCACTTTTTTCAATTTTTTTTTTTATTTTGAATGATTTATTTACCTTTTGTACGGCTGTGTTATTGCAGTGGGCATGGGAGTTTCTCTGATAGTGCTCTGCTCAACAGCGTTGTTGGCCACATTCTCCACTCCTTCATCCTTGTACCATACAATGGATGGTGGGTTTCTTGATTCTTGCACCCTATCAATCTCTGACAGTTTTGGTTTTTTAAATCCATTTGTACTTTTCAATGATAAAGATTTGATTTTTTTTATTCTTTGCAATTAATGCAGGAGGATTAGCCACCGAACCCACCACCAGAATCATGGAAATGTTGAACATGATGAGTCTTGGGTTCCTGTAATTCCCCTCACTTTTTGTTAAATTCCCAATCTTGTTTTCCTTTGTTTGTTTTTTATTCATTAATTGGGGTTTTCCCCCAATCAAATTGCAGTTAACTGAGAGTTTGTACAAGAAGCTGGATGACTCCACAAAGTTTTTCAGATTCAAGATCCCCTTTCCTTTGCTTGCCTATCCTGGATACTTGGTAAGACACAAATGTCAAGTTTTTAGTGCAAATTTTACTTTTTTATCCTTTTCATTCCAAAAAGAAAAGTATAAATAATTGTGGCCATGAATTTTGAATTGGATCTCAGATATGGAGATCTCCAGGGAAAACTGGATCTCATTTCAGCCCATACAGTGGCTTGTTCCAGCCTGAAGAGAGAAAGTGCATTGCCATTTCAACTGCTTGCTGGTCACTGATGGCTGCTCTCATCCTCTACCTCTCAACTGTGTTTGGTCCTCTTCTAGTGTTCAAGCTCTATGGCATTCCCCTTTTGGTCAGTTACCCACTGCCATCTTTGTTCCCTTACAATGTCATATTTATGCCATTTGTAGAATTTTTCCTAAATGGTTCACATTATATTATTGTGCTCAGATATTTGTGATGTGGTTGGATCTTGTCACCTACTTGCATCACCATGGCTATGACAGAAAGCTTCCATGGTATCGCGGCAAGGTTCTCATCTTCCCAAACTCTCTATATAAGTTGGCACTGGTTCATAGAAAATGTCTTGAAATTAAAAAATGGGGAGAGCTTGAGATGTACATTGTGATGCAGGAATGGTCATATTTGAGAGGAGGGTTGACAACAATAGACCGCGATTACGGGATCTTCAACAACATCCATCATGACATCGGCACACATGTTATCCACCATCTGTTTCCCCAGATTCCTCACTATCACTTGATCGAAGCCGTACTGCCCTCTTCTTCATCTTTCTTCCATTCATCAATCTGTAGCCTTCATTGTTTTCTTGGCTAAGTCTTGTTGTTTGTTATCTTTCTTTGTGCAGACGAAAGCTGCAAGCCCGGTGTTGGGGAAGTATTACAGAGAGCCGAAGAAATCTGGGCTCATCCCATTCCATCTTCTTCCTGTTCTGTTCAAGAGCATGAGCGAGGATCACTACGTGAGCGACGAAGGGGAGGTTGTTTTCTACCAGACTGATCCACAGCTTACGGGTTCGAAGAAGATGGCTTGAAGATCCATTGGCTAATAGCAACAAGTGTTTGATGAAGCTTATGTTTAAGTTTTTCTATAGAATTATGTTTACTATAAACTAGTGGAATGGAGAGATTATAGAGATGGGGGGTTTTTTTGTTAAAGATTCTATGGCCTCCATTGTAATCAAAATTTCAAAAGTATTATTGGGAATTCAATAAGAAGTCAAGAAGGACAATTATTTAAGTGCTAAAAGGCATCCCTTTTTTTCACTACGAATGTTTAATTTTTGGTGCCATTATTTTCTTCAAAATGATGAAACTGTGCGTTGTCTGGTCCCTAGGGCAATCGTTTGGTCTCTGTATTTCAAAGGTGTGGTGTTCCTACAGTTGTTCATTTTCACATTACTCTTTGAATAACAACAGTAAATTAGAAAAAGAAAGGGCTAAAATGGGCTTTATTTTTATTCTAATTTTGAATCTTTCTGATTTGATGTTCAAGGTTAATTTTTTAAAATTTTGACTAAAATTTAGAAAAAAATCATTGAATTCTGAAAAAAAATCATTTAATATTAAAATCATTTAATCATTGAAAATTTAGAAAAAAAATCATTTAATATTAATAAGTTTATTTTAAAATACATTGAATTTTGTACGGCTTATAAATAATGATGTTTTTTTATTTTGAATTCTGTGAAAAGTAATCACGCAAAATTGAAGTAGAACATTGAAAATGCATTAAAATAAAAACTTTATGTTTTTATCTTCAAAATAGGTGTTTGCATTGTGTAATAGGTGTTCGCATTGTGGTAATATGACACTTCATATGAAAATTTTACAATATTTTTTGGTAATATATATGGTCATGATTGACACTGGCACTGTAAATGTATTTTAACTTCCATTTTAAAAATAATAGCATGAAAATTTTATTTTAGATTTTTAGTATATTTTTAATGTTTTATTTCTATTTTAGTCTTTTTCTAAAAGTTAATTGGAAAGATTCAAAAGGAACGTATGAAGTATTTATTTATGTACTTTACGTAGTACTCTCTCCGTCTTAAAATGATCTTCTCAGTTCAATTTACAAGGTTAGACTGAAATGAATTTCAATTCATTTTATATATCTTAAAACAACATCAAAAGATATTATTTTATCAAATGAAAATAGATAAAAAAGATAATTATAGTTTGACCATATGAATAATGTCTGGGAAGATTACTTTGGAGAGACGGAGTAATTCTTTTTATGTTTGGTTACATTGGGTAGGCGGTTCAGTGGAGTGGGGTATTGGGGAACCGGAGGAGAACCAACTATCTACTCTGTTGGTCATTCCATTTCCAACCATCTACTCTTTGTACTGTGTGATGATAATAATTTCAATTTATTTTATTTAAATGATCCGGCAGATATTTTTTTATTGAGATTAAATCATTGTACTACTCTTATGCTCTGTATACTTTTTATTCCTTTTAGTAATCATTTTAAGAAGTACGTAATTGCGTTGAAATAAAATATTATTAAAAGTGTTGTATGATCTTATTGCCCAGATTGTTTTTTTTGTTACAATTTAGAAAGAAACGAAAAAAAATAATTTTTCTCAATTTTCTCACCAAAATGAGAGGAATTTGATTTTCTTTCCCTGAGTATGTTTTGTTAAACTCGCAATTTCATTTTTGTTTTTTCTTTTCAAATTCCCTGAACCAAACATAGTGTTAGTATTCTTTAATTTGAAGAAATCTACTTGACTACATCTCCAAGGGAACTTTTATATGCTACTCTCTCTTTCCAAATTTGATTATAAATTGAGATTTACGAGGTAAAACTTTATATCTTTTGGTATTATTTTAATCATGAATTACTATATCAATAAAAAATAAAAAATACATATTACAAACTATGTCAAAAATTCTACAAAATAAAATGTGATAAGAATATATTATTTTATCAAATAATCAATGAAAATACAAAAATAAGCAAAAGTTATCGTGAAATGAGAGAGAAAAATGCAATCAAAATAACAAATAACTAAATAGAAGTAAAACATATAGAAGATACTAAAACACAAGTTCCATGTTTTTATTTCTTAAATAGGATCGAGTTTGCACTATGATAATATATCATTGTACATATACATTTTATTATAATTTTTGGTAATGTACATAGTCATGATTGATAATATAAATGCATTTTAACTTCTACTTTGAAAATAAAAACATGAAACTGCTATTTAAGTATATTTTTAATGTTTTACTTTTATTTTAGTCTTTTTCTAATCAAAACTGTGACGGAGGGAGTATAAAATTAAATGTACTTCATCGAATACATATTAAATTACTTGTTCAGTATTTAAAGAGTCAAATTTCTTTCACTTTTTTTCAATTTTTGTTACTCATTTGATATCCAAAATAATTTTTTATGTTTCATCTCAGAAGGGTATTTTGCGCAAGGAGGCAAAAATGTGGTTCATGGCTGCCTGAAATGTTGATGGCGCATTGGTGAGGCCGAACGGCATAACAAGGAACTCAAAGTGGCCATCATGGGTATGGAAAGCGGTTTTAAAGATGTCCGACGCATGCATGCGTATCTGGTGGTAGCCCGAGCGGAGGTCCAGCTTAGTGAAGAATCACGCCAGATACGTTACGGTATCGTATCGGGATAGAGAAGGATTTCGAGCTCCAAGAACAAAAGAGGCGAAAAAGAAAGAGATTAAGACTTAGGAGAAAATATTTTCTTTATTCATTCATTAATAATTTATTGAAATTGATACATTTATAGTTAGGACGTCTAAAGAATCCTTACCATAAAAGGAAACTAAATAATTTAGGAATCCTAATTATAAATGGTAACAAATATCCTAACAATAGAATACTACTTTCTAATAATAATATAATTAACTAACCATAAATAATGATACTACCTAATATAATAATAATAATCACTAACCATTAATAATAGTAATAATAATAATAATGATAATTAATCTCGTACAAGCTGAGTCTGACGACTGCTGCACTTCCGGTGGGGCACCATATCGCCGGAGTCCAGAATACTTGATGGAGCCTCTTTGCCGGATCTTCGCCGGGGGCACGTGCCCCTGCATGCTCCCCTCCTTCCGCCCCTGAATACCATGAGTCGTCCCCAAGTTATTTGAGAAAAATCATGGGAGTTCTTGGTTGATGAGATTATATTTGACCGAAGAGGAATATTGCATAATCAAGGTATTTCTATAAAAAAAAATAGTTTCTATTATTTATATAAAGATAAATATGAAATGCTTAGTATGTATACAGAATTCTAGAATTGAGATATGCGTTGGAATAATTTAGTCTCATTTTATTTATTTTTTACAAAATTTATTATTTTCCGAGAAGATCTAAAGATCTTATATTTTTCTTTGAGATTGAAAAGTTACGTAATTCAAGTAAACGATCCTCATAGAAGCTTAGTGGTTTGTCATTCTGATATGACAGTCCACTTAATAGATTTAAAAATAATTTTTGGTAGAGAAGTTGAACTATGACAAAGAAAAGTTGTCGTATGATGTTAAACACTATATATATATATATATATATATATATATATATATATATATATATATATATATATATATATATATATAATGAATGAAGACTAAAGGAAGATATACTGCGATGAAGACTTTATGTTTTGCTATGACTATGAACAAAAGTTTATGCCAAACATTGTTTTTTGTTGAATTATTTTTAGCCAGGTTGAAGTTCATTTATGTTCAATTTTATGTCATTGTTTCACGAGTGAAACCAAGAGAGAGTTAAAAATATTGGTTTTAAATGATAATGAAAATTCTTTCAACCACACCAAACATGTTGTATTCCCTGAAGGCTTTCAAAAAAAATTGGATTTAAAAAAGACTTTGAAGTGTTACTTTTGAATTTATATGCTGTAAGCATTTTCAGTACCAAATATATATTTAATGCTAAATTATTTATTTCACTTTAATTTTAATGTCTATAATGTTAAATAATGCATTACATATATTTTCATAAACTCATTTAGGAATATTACATTGAAGATAATTTACAGAATATAATAAACAAAAATTTCGTTAGACACCGTGCGTGGGAATACCATACAAAAATTATACTCGGGTACATGCTTTGTAGTATCTACTGAACCTCTTAGCTTTAAATTCACCAGGAATATGCTAGAGGTACACCAAAAGGTGTACCCCAAACGTACAATACCTCTCTTTTTACCATTTATTTTATTTTGTTTTTAATTTTTTTTTTTTGAATTTTTCTTATTTTTTTTATGGTGATGGATGGGGTGGGGGATGTTTAGGGTACACTTTTGGTGTACCCCTAGCATTTTACGATTCACCATTGACATGTTGAAATTCACAATTTTCTAACTTCTTTTTGGTGATATGATCGTTTCTCATTTATGAAATTAGGATAACTCCAAAGTACTTGTGTTCAACATTCAATCCATTTCAGGACTAAGGTACTTGCGTACGGGTGGTAACAGTTAACACGACTTTCACATTCAAAATAAAAAGAGATCAGGCGTTGCGTTGTTGGCAATGTAATGTGTACTAAGAAAATAAGACTCGATTTCGATTCTGACAACTACGCTGGAAGGCAACTATGCTAAGCACTGGACTTCTACAAGTATCTGCAGGTGCAGGCTCAATTCTTTGTCATCAATCTGCGATTAAAGTCCAATTTATCTCTTCTTAGTGATCGTACTGCCGAGTCTAAGGAGATCCTTGGGGATGGACTCGTCCTTTACAATAACAACACACACCGTCTAGGGCCGCTCAATCACTTTAGAAGATCATGTGTAATTTATGGAAGAAGTAAAATCAGAAATTCATTTACGAAGCGATCCGAGAATCATTTTATAAATCAGTTTATAAGAGACTAAACAAAAAAATAAATTTTTAAGAATGAATTGAAGATGCAAAAGGAAAAAAAACAAATCAATTTTTTAAAATAAACTGAAATAAGAAACTAATTCAACAACAACAACAACAACCCAGTTAAATCCCACAAGAGTAGGGTCTGGGGAGGGTGTGTGTACGCAGACCTTACCCCTACTCGAAAGTAGAGAGGCTGTTTCCAAAGAGACCCCCGGCTCAACGTCGAAAGTTGCATTGCTTGACTAACTGCTACTTCATTAATTAAAGAAGCGCAGACAGTTTAAAGATCCATTTTGATTTATTCCATCACACCCCAAAGCCAAAAAATGGTGAAATTTTGGCTCTATCGGAGATGATGGAAAAAGGAAACTAATTCAAAAAATCAATAAATGATGATGCAACATCAGTATTTAAAAAAAAGTTACACTGATTAGTTTTAGAAACAAAATTAAAAAAACGGACCTTAGCTTTCCAAAAATGATGATGCAAATAAAAAAAAATAAAACATTAGCCGTACTAAATCAGTTTATAAAACCTACAAAGAAGCAAGAAATGAACTAATCAACTAAAGAAATAATAAAAGAATAAGTTTACGAGGCCGGTTCCCATGACATTGGGAACCAATGTCATGGGATGACCCGAGGTTGCTCCGGTGTCCCGTTCGTAAAATTGACAGTTCCTACCCCTTCTAACCCTCCCGGTAAACCCCCCACCCCGCCCCGACCCAGACACGGCCCCCCACCCCCTTCAATTGCACCCTCCAAGTTAATTTTGACTTTGGAGTCAAAATAATTGACTCCAAAACTTCGTACCCGTACCGCGTACTCGTACCGAAATGTACTATGTATTCGGTTCGGCATACCAAAAGTCAAAACACAAGTAAACAAAAATAGATAACAACAACAACAACCCAGTTGAATCCCGCTACAGTAAGGTCTGGGGAGGGTGTGTGTACGCAGACCTTGCCCCTACTCGAAAGTAGGGAGGCTGTTTCCAAGAGACCCCCGGCTCAACCTGCACAAAAATATGGAAGGGAACACAGTATAACACAGAATCATTTCAAATATTAAAATGATTGAATGCTAAATTATTGAATATTACTCCTTATCTTAAAAAATTGCATTGGAAAGAATTAATGCTTTTGAAAAATCAATTTGAAAGCATAATTTGAATTTACATTCAAATACTAAATTTTTTATTTTATTTTATTTAAGGTATGAGTTATGAATAATAATAAATGTAATCATAACTAAAGAAACGAGACCTCATGACTCCCAATTCCTGGATCCGCTTCTGTCAACTGCGCAACGCCACCAACATTGATTGATTAATTAAGGATATATTTAGGGATTGAGTTTTATTAAACAAGAGAATTGTTCTTTTGTAGTTCTAAAGTCTATACGTGAAATGTGAAACTTCTCACATTTTTTATGGCCCAGCAAATATGTATATATTTTTTTGCAAAACTTTCATTTCTTTACGATAACAATAAATTAAGATCCATAAAATGAACATAAATATTAGATACTAAAAATTTGGTTTTGGGGTGGTGTGTTTGTTGAGTTTGGATTTGTTGTTATTCCAACATTGAACATGTTACCACTATTACGGGGTAGTAGTATTTTGCCAAGGCAGGCAATCTCCCCCATTCAAAAGTCTTGATTTCCTTTTATTCTTTTTCCCATCTTAAAATAATTCCTTTGTTGAAAAAAAGTCCTATGAAATACAATTGTTTTTATAAGTAAATTCAATTCCCCCCGTCCCACAAAAAAGTTCTCATTTTGATGTATTTTTGGTCAAACAATTACACGCTTTGACCATAAATTAAATATAATTTAAATAAAAAAATGCTAAAAAAATGTGAGATATCAAAACTAGATCCTAAGATAAATTCAATTATATTGAATTTCTTTTATAATTTAATATACCTTTCTCACAATTTGTAGTCAAAGCGTGTAAATATTTGACTAAACACTATTCAAAATGGGAATTTTTTTGCGTGACCGAAGGAGTATAAATTATTCCCAATCACAAGTGATTTTTCATATTCAATCTTCAATTATAAGATACGGAGTATTTAATAAATAGTCTTCAATTTTTGAAATGTATTCCATATGTAGTCCCAAATATGAAACAACATTGTTTCTACACATAGTCCATGAAGAACCAGTCGAGGAATACTTTTCTTAAATTTAGAACCATTTATAGGATATCATATAATTACAAACTATGCGCTTGTTTTTTAGAGCTAAAACTCTTAAATTTGAGTTTCTTCTTGCTCCTTTCGGTTTCTTCCGTGCCATCCAGTTTCTTTCAGTTTCTTTTAACTACTCTCGTTTTCTTCAAAATATTTCTATTCTCCAACCAATTACTCTAAAAACGATATACTCCCTCCGTCCCGCTATATTCGTCCACTTTTGACTTTTGGAACTGTTCATCTAAGCACTTTGACTCATCAAATTCTCTCAATGTGTAAGCCTAAATATAATCATGCGTGATCTTGTTTGATTTGTCTTAACGTATAGATTATTAATATATAACTTTTATAATTTTTTAATATACAAATTACAAGATAAAATGGATTAAAGAAGTGTATTGGATGGTGTGAAAAAATGAAAGTGGACAAATATAGTGGGACGGAGGAAGTATTTTTAATGTTATTATTATTACCATTACAACTATAATGTTCATAACTATAGTTTATAAATTATTCTTTTATATCACTATTTTTACGATTCATATTCATTATTATTTTTCCTTCAACTTTTAATATGAATAAGACTAATTTTTTGTAAATTAATCTCCATGATAAAATAGGAAAACAACAATATTTTAAACTATATTAAAAAATTACGGATAAAATAGTTACATTGAATGTTTTATTAATCTAACTTTATATAAGACCCCTCACCTTTTCCTTTATTACTCAATTTTTTCTCGTTTTTATTTATTTCAAAATTTAATTTTTTTTATTTTTCTAATTTTTATAAAAAAATTAGAAAGTCAAAATAGTTTAGAGAAAAAGAATAAAATATGAGTAAAATATAAAAAAATGTACAAAAATAAAAGTTCTTTGTCTTTATTCCAAAAATAGGAGTTACAATGGAAACAAAAAATTTGATTACATTTTGTGACTCGTCTGATATTTAAAAAAATCTTGTAATATATACAATATAATTACAAATATATTATTTTATAATAAATACTCCATAAATAAATTTAGGTGCAAAGTAATCACAATAACTTTTTAAAAATTTAACATTTTGATATTTATGCTAACTTTATATTATATTTTTTTTTTGCAGAAGTAGTTTTTGTGTGTGAGAGAAATAACAATAGTTTTTTTCTTAAAGGAATTCATTAAGATAACGTGGTGGTGATGATGATGATGATGATGATAATAATAATAATTATTATTATTATTATAATTATAATTATAATTATAATTATAATTATAATTATAATCATATATAATAATAATAATAATAATAATAATAATAATAATAATTTATAACAAGAAATAGAATGAGAATAATATAAAAATACACTAATATAAATCTTTTTAAAGTTTTTTAGGTTTTTAATTTTTTGAAGTTTTTCCAGGTTATTCTAGTTTCTTCCAGTCCTTTCAGTTACTTCCAGTTCCTTCTAACATCCAGCTCTTTTTTTCCAGTTCTAAAAAATAAGGTCTAAATATGAAAAATTACCTTTAATTGGATGGAATTTACTCTATTTTTATTTATTTAGTTTTAGTAAAAAGAAATCATTCTAAATAGAATTAAAATATAGAGAAAATACTAAAATAGGAGTTTGCACTGTGATAATGTAACATTGTAATAGGCATTTCACAATATTTTTTGGCAATATATATAGTCATGATTGACACTGTATATGTATTTTAAATCCTATTTCAAGAATAAAAACATGAAATTCTTATTTAAATATATTTTCATTGTTTTACTTTTATTTTAGTGTTTTTCCTTTATGCAAGAATTGTGAGGAAAAATGAAATATGGGCCATATGATTTATACAAAGTACGGTATGTATTTCTATTTAGAACCTGAAGTTTTTTGGTATATATATAGACTTGGGGTAAAAGAGATATTTTTGGGTGTTTTTTGTCAAAAAAACCAAACGGGAAGAAATTTTGTAGATAAAAAAGTGGAAAGGTGATTCCGGAACTAATGGAGTACTAAGGCATTGGGTACTGGTCGTAACGCTCGTCGGCGTTAGGGTGCGTTTAATGCCCCGGAGCGTTAAACACCGTCCCGGGGCGTTAAACACCGTCCCCCGGCTGCGTTAACGGGGCATGATCGGGGCTGCGTCAAACGAATGACGCTGGTCATTCGCCTTCCCCCTCCCCCCCTTAACGGCTATAATAGCCGTTGAAGACAAAAAAAACGAAAGAAATTTTTTTTTGTTATAAATTCAAACCCCCCCCCCCTCCCAATCTCTCACACCTTCTTCACTCTTCTTCGATCTTCTTCTTCCCACATTTTTAAATTTCGAAATCACCCTCTCTCTTTTCAACATGAATCCTTCCGGCTCCGGCTTCTTTACCGACAATCTCGCGCCAAGCGACGCCGCGATGTGGTATTACCAAGAGTTGGGTGATCAACCGTTGATCTACGAGACGCAACAATCGGGGTACGTCGAGCGAGATTCGGTTCCGGAGACTCAACCGGAACTGACTGGGTCGAAAAAACCTACACGCCGGAAAAGCCACAAAGCAAAAGGCACGACGACCGAGGCGACACGGTCAATCCAAAAGTGGACGCCGGAGGAGGAGTGCTTATTGGCGTCGGCTTGGGTTGACGTCTTCCGATGTTCTCCGGCTTGCCACGGCCCGGTATCAAGATGACGGGCACCAAGACAAGGTGCCCATCGATCTTTGGAGGATTTTGAGTTGTTCCCCGAAGTGGCAACAACTCAACAATCCCGACGGCGGATCGTTCCGGAAAAGATCCTCCGTCGACGCCGAGGTTGAGGTCGACGTGACTATCGGTTCGTCCGATCAAATCCCTCCCTTCAACGTTGCGGAAGAAAGAAGGCAAAATCCATTGCCTCGGGTTCGGGAGGATCCGGCTCTGTTTGCGTTTCTTCTCGCGACGAAATCAGCCGGACAATGGTTGAACAACTTCGGTTGTTCAATCTCCGGGAAGAAGAGAGGTTGAAGCTAAAGGAGAAGGTGTTGAAGCTAAAGGAGTAGGAGGACGAGATGAAAGTCATGGAAACCGACCTTTCTACGTTGTCAGGTTTCAGACGAATGATCTACGAGCAAAGAATAAGAGAGATCAAGACGAAATATAATTTACCTTAGTTTTTTATTAATGTATCTTTTTTTATTATTGTCACTTTTTTTTTATTTAATGAATGTATTTTTTTATTATTCGTGTTTCAATATAATTAAATAATTATATGGCACCGGTGGATAGGATGTGCGGGAAGACAAGGTTGGATAGGATTTCGAATGAGGTTATCCGACGTCAAGTAGGTATGGCACCGGTGGAAGACAAGTTGCGGGAAGCGAGGTTGAGGTGGCTTGGCCATGTGAGACGGCGGGATGCTGACGCCCCTGTACGGAGATGCGAGAGGATTACAGTTATCGGGGGAAGTAGGGGAAGGGGTAGACCTAAGAAGAATTGGGAGGAGGTGATAAGACATGATTTAGGACTTCTCAACCTGACTGAGGATATGGCCCTAGATAGGAACCTTTGGAGAACTAGGATTAGAGTAGCTGGATAGGAGCTCGGTGTTGTAGAGGTTGTTTTGTAGTGTGTTGTATTTGTTGGGAATCTTTTGCTATTGTTTGTACTTGTTGCTTGTACTTGGTGCCTTATCTGTGCTATACTGTGTTCTCTTCTATATTTTTGTGCAGGTGGAGCCGGGGGTCTCTTGGAAACAGCCTCCCTACTTCCGAGTAGGGGCAAGGTCTGCGTACACACACCCTCCCCAGACCCTACTGTAGCGGGATTCAACTGGGTTGTTGTTGTTGTTATTAATTTAATTTTTGAAGATGTATATTTAAAAATGTAAAAATGAAGGTTTGAAGCCCCAGTTTGAAGCCCCGGGGCTTCAAACCCATTTCCAGTGAATTTTGGGTGTAAGTTAAAGCTGACGTGACAGAGAGAGGAAGTTTGAAGCCCCAGTTTGAAGCCCCGGGGCTTCAAACGTATTTCCAGTGCTCTAAAAATATACTCATTCTCTCTCTATTGCTAAAAAAATCTTTCCCGCTAGATTTTTTGGGTTAAATAGCTATATAATTTGAACATTAATAAATATAATTTTAAATAAATAAATGTTACTTCTTTCGTTCCAAAGTAGAATCTTTATTTCCTTATTTTCAAGGTCGCAAAAAACCTCTTACTTTTCTTTTGTGGAAAATTTTGAATGACCAACAATCTTTCTCTCTTTTTGCATCACTTTCAACTATATATTTTTACTTTCTTTAAATTTTGTATAAAGTCAAATAGAGAATCTTTTTAGGACGGGGAGAATATAAAACATGATATATCAAAACCTTATGTTAACATGAATCCAATTATATTACTACCTTTGTTTTTGTCTTTTTGTCATGTTTGACTTTTTCGAGTCAAACTGGATAATTTTGAGATATAATTACTTTCAACTTGTATCACATATTAGTACAATGAAATAAAATTTGAATAGTTCACAAAAATGTAAATCTTATAAAATAATTTTTTAATAATGCACATTACAATTTTTATTTAATTGAAGCTCAAAGTTCATTTTGTTTGACTCTAAAAAAGCCAAACTGAAAAAATATACTGGAACGGAGGGAATAAGTTATATAAAGGTGGAACATCTAACCCGGGTGCCCCTACACCCCGACCCGACAAGCTTGCGAGGGAGGTAAATCATGGTATAATCTCAATATGATTGTTCGAGAAGCCGCTACGTATCGGATGCGCACAAGAAACTATTACGAATAATAGAACTCCACACTCATGCTTCCGAAATTCAATTCTAGAATTAACAGGCTTGACATCTTTTTCTTAAACCACTTGAACTACGCGGATAAAATAAGTTATACTACTCTACCCATAGGACAAGGACAACAGATTTTAGAAATGAGATTACAGGGCTACCTAGCCTTTGGCTCGGCCCATAAGTTATCCGTTATTATTTGCATTCAGATACCCACCATTATTCTCTATATAAACAATATTGTCTGTCAGTGAGTGTTGCATAGTTGGTAACGACAAAAAGCATTAAAGGTAAAAGTAGAGTTTGATTTCTGACAACTACATTGAGAAACAACCATGCTAAGCATATATCTCTGCAAATATCGAGTATGTCTGCAATATAGAGTTCACTTTCTCTTTAATCAATGATCAATCATTTACATTATAATCTAATACTGAGTATATATATAATTTTCAAACTTTGTAAAACTCGATCAAGAAATTCAAAAAATGTGTTCCTTTTACGGAAAGAGTACAACTAAATCATACGGAATATCATGTAAAATACCGATCAAATCATCAAAAATGCATTTCCAATATACTCCATATCAGACTACGGCTCGATTAAAATGACACTCACTTTGAGTGTCATATTATGGCACTAGTCCAATTTAGACTCACATAGTGAGTCATTTAAAAAAATTAGTGGGTTCTATCTTTTAATCCTCTTTTGTTCTCCCTTTTACAACAATATCCTAACATTCAAACAATATTCCATCCATGCCCCCCTGAGTGGAGAAATGAATTACTCCCTCTGTCCCACTCTTTTTGTCCACTTTCATTTTTGCACACCATCCAATGCACTTCTTTAATCCATTTTATCTTGTAATTTGTATATTAAAAAAATTATAAAAATTATATATTAATAATCTATATGTTAAGACAAATCAAACAAGATCACACATGACTATTTTTAGACTTACACATTGAGAGAATTTGATGAGTCAAAGTGCTTATATGAACAGTTCCAAAAATCAAAACTGGACAAAAAGAGTGGGACGGAAGTGGTATGATATATCTCGATATCAAAATCATTAACTGGACTTTTGAAGCCTAAACATGATTTAGGTTTTAAATATTTCGACATCACAACCCTTCCAAAAAGACGTTTTTATATCTCTCGAATTCGAAAGATACAAATCTAGAATTTTGATAAAAAATCAACAACGTATTAATGTACCGGTCTAACCGGGAGGATCCCCGTGCCACGAGAGCGCCACATCACCGCCACCAGTGAGCCCCAACCGGCAAAGCAGCATGCGGGCTTTCAAACTCCACTCACCACCGCCACCTGGCACCTCTCTCTCTCCCTCTCTCAAATTCAAATGAAATCCCTCCCTCCACTTTCTCTTTCCTTCTTCTTTCTCACTTTTCACTTTCCCCCCCCACTAATCATTCTGCTTCACCCTCCTCTTCCTCCTCTTAACCCTCAACCAGCCTGCATTATCACATGTCTCAACCATGAAACACCCTTCTTCCTCTTCTTCTTCGTCTTCCTCTTCCGCATCACCCGGCGGCAATGCCAAGAAACCCGCCACGGGCTGCTGCATTGCCGGAATGTTCCGCCGCCTGCTCTGTTCTGATTCCCTCTCCAAGCGCCCCCCTTCTTCCTCCCCCAACCACGCAACTCAAATGCCACCGCCCCCGGAAGAGGGGGGGAAAACCGGCGTCGTGGCCAAGCTAATGGGGCTGGAGTCAATGCCGCTGCAGCCCAGAATTGATATCAGTTCAAAATCACTCACCAGGAGCCACTCATTGGATTCCCACCTGCTTCGACGACGAACTACACCACGCGCCGAGAGGCCTCTGCGAGCTGGTAGCTTTCGGGAGATTCCCACCTACATGGAGCTAGAAGACAAGGATTTCTTCATTCTCAGCTTTGAGTATGTAGGAGGAGGAAGAAGAGGGAAATGCCCAGAATTTGCAGGTTTTGAACAGAGGAAATCAGAGATATCATTAAACAAGAACTCCAGCATGAGAAGAGAAAGCCTATACCAAAACACCAAAGCGGTTCGTGAAGCGGAGAAGGCCGCCCGTTCAAGAAAGGCAAAGAAGAAAGAGGATTTCAAGCAAGAAAGATTATTATTCAAGAAGAAGATGAAAGAAAGAAAAGAAAAGGCCAAAACAGAGTGTGATTCAGAGAAATCGAGCCCCAATTCTGTTCTTGACTTCGTCGAGTTAACAGCTCTACAACAGACTCCTCCTCCTCCTCCTCTCTCCTCAGGTTCGTCGAAAACCGTTACATAAATACAAAAATACCTAAAACATTCCGCAAACCTTCAACTATAAGCTTGAACTTTTGTTTTTTTAAAGCAGGAAGGTACACAAAATCGAGGCGGACCCTGTCGGGAGAGCTTGAGAATCACAAGAAACCGAAAACAGAGAGCGACGACTTACGACCCGAGAGGCTTAAAGAGATGAGGTTTTCTGAGACGAGGAAGAAGAATTCGTGCAAGGATGAGAGTTATGTGAAGAAGGTGTGGGAAGAGAGCTGCAGGCTGGGTGATATGGACACAGCTCACAGCAGCTGGACAGTGGGTGAAGGGAGACATGAAATCTGTGGGGATTTGGAGATGGAAATTGTTGATGAATTGGTAGGGGAACTGGTTGATCAACTTCATGTTGATCACTTTTCTTGGGTGTAATTCAACTTAGAAAAGTGTTGTTTTTGGAAGATTATTCAAATTGTTATTAGTGTACACATTAAGTATGATTAAGATGTGTTTTACATACATAACTGGGACACAATTCCCATATTCTTAATTTGATTATATTTTAATTGCAAATAGTTAAATTTTATACCACACTTGGAACGCAAAAAGACTGGTTTGTCCGTACAGTTCAAAATTTGAATTCCGGTGTGAGTGTTTTTTGCATGTGGAATTTTCACAACAGTGTTTCCATCATGAAGTTTCTATAATGTTAGCCCTAAGCAGACAGTTTTTTTTTAAATAAAAAGGCATGGTATGAAATACCTTTTCTACCCAGATTATTTTGTCGAGTTAGACTTTTTAAAATCAATTTGGACAAATTTTCATCATCAATTAAATAAAAATTGTATTGTATGATATATAATACAAAAAATGAGCTCATTACATTTATATTGTCTATTTGATTGTAAGTGTAAAATCAAAAAATAAATTTACATATTTAAAACTGCATCAAAAGTTCTACAAAACAATTATTTCTTCATATAACTAACGAAAATAGACCAAGAAAGTGATTACAGTTTGACTGTGAATAGTAACTGGGTAGAACATTTTGGAAGGGAGCCTAAAAACTTATGGAGTGTTTTTGTTAATTTTTGGATCTCAAATATCCCTTGTCCAAATATCTAGGTTTAATTTGTTGTTGTTGGACTTGATTCTAGCCACCTTCACAATCAAAAAAATGCAAAAAACCAAAGCCACTAATAGTTGTCTTCTAATAAAAAACAATCAATCACAGACCATTTGTAAGCTAAAACCAGAGTGAGTGAGTCAGAGATTCATATGAAACCAGTCTAATGAAACCATCAATCTTCTGAAACATCAAAAGTTTTTTTTTGGGTATTATTGGGAACGATTGGCGTACCTCTCGACCTTGGGATCGTTGAGATTGATCCCGACCATGGGCTCTCCCAGCCCGCAGCTCACCTCCGCCAGCGCTTCCGGGTCGCTGTAGTGGGTCACTGCCTGCACGATTGCGCGGGCCCTCCTCGCCGGATCCCCGCTCTTGAATATCCCGGACCCCACGAACACGCCGTCGCATCCCAGCTGCATCATCAGGGCCGCGTCCGCCGGCGTTGCCACCCCTCCGGCGGCGAATTGGACCACCGGGAGCCTGCCCAGTTGCTTGGTCTGCATCACGAGGTCGTAGGGCGCCTGGATCTGCTTCGCGAAGGCGAAGACCTCGTCGTCGTCCATGTTCCGGAGGAGTCTGATGTCGCCCATGACGGAGCGCACGTGGCGGACCGCCTCGATGACGTTCCCGGTCCCGGCCTCGCCCTTTGTCCGGATCATCGCGGCGCCCTCGCGGATGCGCCTCAGGGCTTCGCCGAGGTTCCGGCAGCCGCAGACGAAGGGGATTTTGAAATTGTGCTTGTTGATGTGGTTCGCGTCGTCGGCCGGGGTGAGGACCTCCGACTCGTCGACGTAATCGATCCCGAGGGCTTCCAGGATCTGGGCCTCGACGAAATGCCCGATCCGGGCCTTGGCCATGACCGGAATCGTGACGGCCTGCTTGATTTCCTTGATCATCTGGGGGTCGGACATGCGGGCCACGCCGCCCTGGGCGCGGATGTCGGCGGGGACGCGTTCGAGGGCCATGACGGCGCAAGCGCCGGCTTCCTCGGCGATGCGGGCCTGCTCGGGCGTGACGACGTCCATGATAACGCCGCCGCGGAGCATCTGGGCAAGGCCCACCTTGACGGAGAAGGGGGACTGCTTGGTGGGCGCCTCGGCGATGGCTCCGTTTCCATAGACCGTTACGACGCCGCTTCCGGACATGGTATTGTCTTCCGGCGGCGGCAGATGAGATAATACGGGAGGAAAAGAACGAACGAATGAATGGAGGATGATGATTGGGGAGGGCGTATCCAATAATAACGTCACATTCAACGTCGACTCCTACCAAACCAAAAACACTCCCTTGTAAAAAAAACAAAGTTGAGTGTCAAAATAAAATGAAAAAAAGTTGAAATGATTGTAAAATATGGGCAGGGGTGGGGTAGGGTGGGGTGGGGGTTTAGGGGATGAGTTATGGGAATAAGAACCATTAATTTTACGAACGGAGTAACGGAGGTCACCGGATGTGCCCCAAAAACGCAGTGGCACCGGAGTGACACCGTTCTCCGGTGTCAATAGAACCAGGCCGATATTCTAAATAGATTTGCCAGTATTATGCAATGTCGTAACTTGACATTATATGTGTTGACATTTCACATTATTTTTAGTAAAATATACTTTCTCCGTCCCACTGTGTTTGTCCACTTACCTTTTGACACACTATCCAATGCACTTCTTTAATCTATTTTATCTTGTAATTTGTATATTAAAAAATTATAAAAATTATATATTAATAATCTATATGTTAAGACGAATCAAACAAGATCACACATGACTATTTTTAGGCTTACACATTAAGAGAATTTGGTGAGTCAAATTGCTTAGATGAATAGTTTCAAAAGTCAAATTTGGACAAAGATAATGGGACGGAGGTAGTATATTGATAATCTTTGGCATTGTATATTTGTATGCCATACTTTGTCTACAAAGATTGAGAGCCTTATTTTGGTAGAAATATTATTTTTTCATAGAGTCGTCTTTGGTATAAGATTCATCTGAATGATTTTGATGTGATTGAAATGAATTCTGATTTAGTTTGATCTGATCTAATCTTATCTGAATGTGATTATATATAAAATTGTTTCTGATCTGACCTGAATTGATTCCAATAAGAATAAGTTGAATCTAGGATCAGCCCCGAAAAATGAAAAAACAAAATTGGTCCTGTCCAAAATTTATATTTTGGGCCATATTTTATTTTTTAGCATACTTTTGCTTTAAAATTATTAATAGTTTAAAAATACGGGGTCCTAAAATTTTAGGGGTCATGTACGATTGGCTACTTTGCACACCTTTTGAGCCACTCATGTTTGAAATGAATAAGCTCTAAGAGTACAGACTACGGAGTACCTATAATATTTCGTACTTCGTAGACACCAAGTGATACCTAGGCTCTGCTCTATCTAGGGGTGGGTTCGGTTTTGGCGGTTCGGTTTTTACCCAAAACCAAAGACAAAACGGAAGGTAAATTGGCGGTTTGGTTCGGTTCGGTTTTGCATAAAAAATATGAAAACCGTTGGTTATTCGGTTCGGTCTTTACGGTTTTTATTTCGATTTTTTTCGGTTTTTTCGGTTTATAAAAGTAGAAATTTATAAGCATTAAAAAATTATAAAACACTAACTCGATGAAACAATAAAAATATGTAGTGTTAGCTTTGGTTTTTTTGTTTGATTTTTACACAAAAACAAAAAACCAAACAGAAGGTTATTGCTCCTTTTAGTTTAATTTTACATAAAAAAGATGTGTGGAGTACCAACAAACATTTAGAAGATTCTAAATACTTCCAAAGACATCGTATGTAAAATCAATTATGAAGAATTTATATTTTTTGTATAATACTTTCAATTTCATTATAACATCAAAGTATTTTTTATGTAAATATGTAAATTACATGTATCAATTTTTAATCTTAATATGATTCTATATTAGGATTACTATTGGTGTTCATATATATTCTTAAGTTTTTTAAAGTTTATTATAATATGGCTAGAATATTTAATTAATAGATGAGAAAATAATTTAAATCGACTAGTAATTTATTTGCATTTATATTTCTATGATTTTTCTACATATCACATATATTCATATAAATAAAGTGAAGTATCTAAAAAAGTTCGGTTTATTCGGTTCGGTTCGTTTTTCAAAGTGAAAACCAAAACGGAACCAAATACTAACGGTTCGGTTCGGTTTTTTTACATTCGATTTTGGTTTTTTCGGTTCGGTTTTTTTACTAGCTCGTTTCGATCGATTTCGGTTCGGTTTGCGGTTTTCGGTTTTTCCAACCCAGCCCTAGCTCTATCCCTTATTCACCCCACCCCACCCATTAGTCCATATAAATAAATGATATTTCAAAATTATGCTCTCCATTCTTAAGTATTTATCTAATTTGGCTTTTTTCAGTAAAAACTAAAATAAACTTCACAACAGATTAAATAAATGCAATGCAAGATATTGATACAAAAATAATTTTATTAGATTTATTTTATAAAATATTTTCAAGATATTATTTTATCACATTAATATATTATATACTCCCTTCGTCCCCCAATTTTTGTCCATTTTTACTTTTGGAACTGTTCATCTAAGCATTTTGACTCATCAAATTTTCTCAATGTGTAAGCCTAAATATAGTCATGTGTGATCTTGTTTGATTTGTCTTAACATATAGATTATTAATATATAATTTCTATAAATTTTTAATATACAAATTACAAGATAAAATGGATTAAAAAAGTGCATTGGATGGTGTGTAAAAATGAAAGTGGACAAATACTTTGGGACGGAGGGAGTATATTTTATTCAATTATATATCAAAAATTGAATATGATTGATTGTAAAAAGTTAAATACTTTTTAGAATTTATTTTTTGATATTAAATTTATATCATAATAAAATATATATGTTTTTCTTAATTTGTGGTCCATTAATAAAAATTGACAGCCAAAGTTAAAAATTTAAAGAATAATTCTATAATTGGTCATTTATAACATGAGAGTTTTCTTATTTAGTCCTCTATTATCAAATATTACCCAGTAGTCCTTCTTTTGTGGATATTTTTCCACAAATAGTTTTTTTGATCTTCTATCATGTTTGTGTTAATTTAAGAGCTAAAAGTATAATTTCATAATAATAATATATATCTTTTTTATCATACATAATTCCAAAAGCTGTTCCGTTTACGTCGTTTGTGAAATAAAGTCGTTTCTTACTACAACCATAGTCTACAAATGTTGTCTTTCGTCGGAATCCTAGCCCACAATTATAGTCATTATATTTGTGTTATCCGCTTAACCAATATCAAAACACGTCACTAAACATAATGTTGATGTCAAATTATACTTTTAGCCTTTAAATTAATACCAACATGGCAAAAAATAAAAAAAAGACTATTTGTAGAAAGGCACCTTTAAAAAAGGACTACGATGATAATATTTGATTATAGAGTACTAAATCTAAAAACCCCCTGTTATAAATGACCAATTATGAAATTTACTCAAATTTAAAAAAGATACCACTCTATCGGAAAAAAGAAGCCTTTTTTATTTGAATGCATTAAATAATTCTCCATTTCTACCCTTTTCAATTATTTGGATGTTCCAAAAAGAAAACTGTAGGAATATATGGCCATTGGCCAACACAACTTTTTAAGCTTAAACCTTTTCAATTATAAACACAAATATTTTTTTTTATAATAAAAACATACAACTAACTTTAAATTCAGTAAATTTCAACCACAAAAAACCGTCCGTGATGCCAAAATATTACCACGAACAAGTCGGATAGATACAAATGATACAATAAACTCAACCATCTTAACTCTTAGCTTAGTTACCTACCTAGAGTTGCTATTTGTTGATTTGGTTAAATTAAACCTGCTATTAACAATAATACATGAGTGAGGAACTAATAAATTAAAAACTCCTCTATACACAAAGTACCCCTTACCTTGGTTTTTTTGCAAAAAGCTGCTTCGAGGACTCGAACCCGTGACCTCAAGATCCCACAACACCTCAACCGTCCTGTCGATGCTCTACCCATTGAAAAGATTGACAATAATCAGTCGGTATCGCTGTCAGAATCTATGAAGCTGAAGTTTGTTTCACCATGAAGTTTGACAAACAGTGCTCCCCGGTTTTCCTCGCCCCATTCAATACCTTCTTTTTCCAATAGATTAATTACCTGCGTGCAACAAATAAGATTGAACTATAAAAAAATTCACAGCTAAGATATGGTGGGATTATTAGTAAAGAGAAAAGGAGAGGTGTTTCGTACGGAGTTTTTCAGTTTAGACTTCCCAACACCACGGCTCCCACATCCCGTGATAACCCTAAATGATCTAACAGCTGCAGATAACGAAAATAAGGAATATGTTTACAACAAACTCCAAAGCAATTATACTCTCTATTTATTACTCTGTTTGTCCGAATTGGGTTGTACACTTTTCTTTTTTAGACGTCCGAATTAATTGTCAACTTACCAAGTTTAGTAGAGAAATAACTGTGAATAATCAAAAACACCCCTAAAGAGCATATTGGCATTGTGGCCTGAGCAAAGGACAACCTAGCTTCAATGATGTCTTTTGTTACTTATAACCATATTCCTTAAAATTGAGGTATTTTAGAAAGCACACAACTAAATATGGACGGAGGAGTGTATAGGATGCTTACAGCGTACGTAGGCCCCAAACAGCAGGTGAAGTTTCAAATATTCCATGGCTTGTCTGACATGCTGCCCATGCAGGTCAATAGTGATCATGTTTTCTATGCTCTTATTTCTGCGATAAAAATATAGCTAATTCAATAGGAAAACCAGATAGTACTGCATTTGAAGAGCAAGAACCATCGATTATTATCCATTTTATTTCGAATGATAATTGTCCACCTGGCTTCAAAAACATCTAGGCTGGCTTGTTTGTCAGCTTCCTGGGCCTTTGTATTGTGCGTGCTACCCTGTGACACGTTCCAAGCAAGGGAATATGTTGGTCAAAATAAAGTAAAACGACACATGCAAATAACATGTGCACTGATAACCCCAAATAATACAAAGTTGGACTCCCCAATTGTTCAAAATTTCAAATGTGATCCCGACTAGTCACTTGAGGTTACAAAGGAATGCTGATGACACGAAGGATAACGAAAGAATTCAAGATTGGGTTAGAGACTTAAGAGTCACTTAACTGCGCCATAATGCATATGGGTCAAACCATACTAAAATTTTAAAATAAAATCGATTCAATAGTTTTACCACAAACCTTATAAACTCACTCTGCATCTCTCTCTCTCTCTCTCTCTCTCTATGAATTAGATGTGCAACTCTAAACAAATATCATCCTAACCTGTATGTGTGTGTGTGTGTGAGATCCTCCATTTAGCAGATTTCGATTGAAACCCATAAATTAGGTTAGGGTTTACATTAGACCTGATCAAACATTGCAATATATGAAAGGTGTTACCTATTTTAACCGGCTAGTTTCCATGAATAAGTAAAAGTTCATCTTAATCAATACTGCAGGATATTCTAAAATGTGTATTAAAGGTTAATACTGAATTGAAAGAAAAAAAACTGCACAGAAACTTGCAAGATCCGATCTCAACATCATACAACATACCTGCTCGAAGAGATAAGCAGCATATTGATGTTTGCCATTGGTAGAAGCTGAGGCAGCCTGCAGCAGAATGTGCATATTTTCAGAAAAATTGTGTATGAGTTTGTCGTCTAAAAGCCAAACAATATATAGAATACCTTCTGATAGCATTGCTTCATAGATTCCCAATGCTGCTTTGAAGCTTCTCTGAACACCTGGTAGTCATCTCCCTTAGCTACAATAGGACACAAGCATAACACATAGCACTTAAACTTTTAAATAGACTCAAAAAATGTGTCACAGGGACATCATTTGGTAAATAGATGCCAATAAACCAATATGTTTTGCACATATAAGGAAATCATAAAAATACTTAGAGCGGCAAATTGACAAGTACCATGGTCATAATGATCTGTTACAATCTTGGCAGGGAAGGGCTCGTGTTTTGGTCTGAACGATGCCATTTTAGTTACTACATTCTTCCAGTTCAGTGTATTTGGTTCACGTTCAGCATTCTTGGGGGTAGGCATATTAAACAACGATTTTAAAACTTCCTTTGTGAGTTGTGAATCCAATTTTTTTGGTGTTGGTGAAGAACTCCAATTAGTATCAGGACTAAATTTAAACTTATTCCTGAAATAATGTAAGAGAATTTGCTTAAAGCTTATAACAATATTTTTTTACTTTACTGGCATGATGAGTTTAGGCAAATAAAGTAGCACGGTGAAATATTACAGTTCTTACCAGCAAGAGTTCATTGTATTTGGTATGAGGTCCTGAAATTCTCCTTCAGATGAAGGAGAAGCAGTACCGCAAGCGTTTTCAGTGAGCTGCAAGAGTAACATGAGGCAATATGATTATGTACTATCTCTATTCACAAGGGATTGTTTATGGACTTGATCCAACAAATGACAAAGTGAAATCAATTATTCAGAAAAGATGAAGTTGCAGCAAAGATCTAACGAACAAATTACCTGAAGCCAGAATAAAGCAAGAGTCACTATGCTTACCAAAGAAATCAATGAGGAACACGAGATCAAAACTTACATTTTCACTTGTTTTGCTAAGCAATGGTGCTTGTGCCTCTATGCTGCAGCTACTCTTTTCCGATTGATCGCATGAGGATGCTGATAATTGAAGCAATACATTTAGAGCCTGGAAAGTAATGTAACCATTCTAAGACTAACTTTAGAACAATACACACCCATAAAATTAATGTTCAAAAAAGTTGAGTGTGCAAACAGGGTCGGACAAGGATCAAAAAGACAAGAAATACAAATACTTCATACTTAGTAAATCTTTGAAATAAGATTATGCAATGACATTACGAAAAGTGGGAATCAAAATCCAGAAATCATATAGAATTAATTATGTAAAAACAGCAATGCAGGGAAAACCCAAGGCAATAGTATCTAGCATTCTAGCCATTGATTTTTGTCATTACTTGACAATCCAATAAATGGGAAAAAAATTACAGAAAGCTTGAGTGAAAACTGTGAAATTCAAATAGAAACCAGACCTTATTTACATCATATCCACACTTACCTGTCAAAAATTGAAAAGAAATCAAAGTCACAAATCGCATTCATTCAATCAACTGAAGTTCATATAATCATATCAATACAGTCATGTTCAAAAATATGTATGTCGCTTTTACAAAATCAACGTGACACCAATATTATACCTATGACCATCTTAACTAAGCAATGCTCATGATATTATCCTTGCAACGAGAATACCCAAATTATATCGATTGCCATGCGTTTACAAGTAGCCAAGTTCTTTTGCTTAAGAAGTCATACAAATTGTCACTGTGGTTTTTTTTGGCATAAATTCATAGTTCCAAATGAAAGCTAGAGAATTTGAAACTCACATAATACGTCTCTAAGAGCAGAGAAGCTCAAATCACAGTGTTCACCAAACATTGAGCACAGGAATTGTTCAGCATCTTCCTTACTAAAAAAATCACCATTAGAACCCTTCATTCTGGATGAAATCTTCTTAGGAACAGACATCACATAGTCTTTTCCCAGCAAGGTCGAAATAGTCCCTGCAGAAGCTATATCCTTTTTCATCTTACACTTCTGTCTAGCCCCATTTTGAAGACAATGATCCTCCATACACGTCTCCGAAGAGCTAAAACACGAGGACGAGGTTGTGCTCCGATCCTCCAAAATCTCATCCAGGTTCACAATGACCTCGCCGTCCTCCTTCGGTTCCCCATCCGCTGAAACAGAACTAGAAGCTTCCAATAACGAACCTACAGCCTTTTCCCCCTGTTTCACATCTCCCTCTGAAGAAGAAGGAGCCGCCTTTCCGGCCCGGCCGGTTTTTGAAGCCTTTGATCTCTTCTTCTTCTTCTTCTGATGCTTCATTCTTATCCCAATCCTTACACTAACCCCGATCGATTTCTTCCTTTTACATCGACTGCATGATGAAGATAAAATCCCTAAAAGTTTAATTCATACGTTGTTTAAAAGAAGAGCTGATCGCAGATTCGCGCAATTATCCGGGAAATACAACAACTGATCGGCGCGGATTGTTATTTTGTATGATTATTGCGCCAATTTTACGGGCAGGTGAGGATTTTTTCCCGGCAAACCAGGATGGGGCAGATGGGTGTCGGTGGTGACGGCGTAGGAGGCGCCGGGGGAGTTGCGGCGGAATTGACGGGGGGGGGGGGGGGGGGGGGAATTTATTGTAGACGGTTCCGTATCTTATACTGGTGGATTCTTTTCCCTTTTATTAACTCCGATTAAACTAGGTTCACAATGCAGGAATTAAAATGCCGAATAACTAGTCTTGAATAAAATTTTGATGGTTTAGATTAATTCTAAAAATACTAATGCTAATGAAAAACAAGGACTAGTTTCTTATTTTTTACAAGATGTTACCTACTCCCTCTCATATTTTTTTACAAAAATGAAAAACTATGGAGTACATTATTAGAGCATGTCTTTTTTGTCTTTGAAAAATTTTATGGGGCAGAGAGAGTGTTTTTCGTTTCTAAAGTGTCATTGGGTATGTTTGGAGATAGCAATGGAGGTTAGCGTTAGCGTTTTAAAAAGACTATGTACGGGCAGTGTTTAGTGTTATTTCCAAAATGCTAATGCTAATCAAAAGTGTTATTCCCAAACAAGCGTGTTGAACTTTTATTAAGTGTCAAAAGTGTTACTCATATCCTTTTAACCGGTAAAACAGATAAGGAGTAAAAGTTTAAAAATTGCTCCTTAAGTTTTTATTTTTTCAAAAATGTTACTCCTTTTTATATTTATATGAGTTTTTCTTTTTAGTTTAAAAATATTATTCTTATGTTTTTAACCGATTAGTTAAATATTTCAAGTTAAATTTCATTTTTTTGTTTAGTTTTGTCTTCTCTTGCTCAACAAAATTGCTTTTTTTCCAGCTATATCACATCACAATGACTATATTTTTTTAAAAAAAAATCAATTTTTAGAAAAGAAACATAATTTTGTATACACTCCGTAATATCTTTTCATGATGAAAGTTAATGATAAATGAAAAGATATTAGTAATAAAAATTACGAGAATGCTTTTGAAAATTGATTTTCTATAAAAAAAACACTTTGTAGTCAAATAGGAACTAAGCTAGTAAGCTCCATTAATGTTAAAGTTTATCTTTACATTGATGAATCTAGAGAATTCCATCAATTTCATGATCTTAAGATTTATATACTCCCTCCGTCCAACAATAAAGTTCTCATTCACTATTCATAGGATCAAACTTTATTCACTTTATTGGCCTATTTTTGTGTCTTATTTGATAAAATAATATAGTCATGTCATCTCTAGTTTTGTAGATCTTTTCATGTAGTTAATAAATATGTAATTTTTATTTTCTAATTCCATATCATTTTTCATATAAAATGATTTGAAAATAATTTCAGTCAAACATTGTAATGCGCAATGAGAACTTTATTTGTGGACGGAAGGAGTATGAAATATGAATCTTATCACATTTTTTCATGGGCCGACATAAAAAATTTTATTTTTTCAAAGAGTCCAATTCATCCAAAATATTTATAAAATGAGTTTGAACCTTAGAACTATGGAAGAATTTGCCGTGAATTAAAGTCCAAAAAAAATTGTGGCCCTTCTCATAAGATTTTTATTTTTTTATTTAAAAAATATTCTTTTTTTTTTAAGCAAAAAAAAATGTTCATTTTAGTACGGAGTAATAAACATTTCCTTATCATACGCATTTATAGGTGCATCGTAAACATAAAGTAGATTTTAAAAGCTATTGATCTTTTCATACAAATAATAATGTTGTGATTTTATACTTGGAATAAACTTCTACAAGTAAACACAATTTGATTCCTTTTTATTCCGTGAAAAAGAAACTTATTCTAATGATAGAGGGAGGGGATATTATTTTACTTAATTTTTTAGTGCTATAATTGTACTTTTTTAAGGGTTATTGTACTTAATTAAAGCGTTATAGTTAAATTTATTTTTTAAAAAAAAATAGTTAAAAAGTAATATAACGCGTATCAAAAAGTAAAATTTTACCTAAGATAAGAAAATGGGATTAATAATTTTTAATTCATAAGCTAAAAATAAAAGCCAAATGAAAGATCTCATCTTTTCAACCCTCCTCCACAAGTGTTGAACAAAACAAGAACCCTTGTCTCCCCTTATCAAATATTACTTTCATCCCAAAACATAATTTCAACCACATTTATGTTTTTAATAAGATTCCAAGTTAAGCACATAATTTCGTATTCTTTAGTGTTGGCGACAGAAGAAGAAAGCCGGATCAAAGAAGGAAACTGAATCCCTTTGGGATTCGGTTTAGTATCTTTCCTAGTTTACTTAATTCTTGTTATAGTAGGAATAGAAATATGGTAGGAATAAAAGTATACTTATATGCTTTACTCTCTTCTTATATAAAGAGGGTTAGACCTTTGTATTCACAAAACCAATTCAATATACAGGGAATTTCCTCCCAAATAATTTTCTACATGGTATCGAAGCAAGTTTTGAATTCTTGAGACCTCAAACACGCTTCTTCCCCTGCCGGTGGGCATACACAATTCAATGCCTACCGGCGGGATATTGTAATTTTTGATTTTCTTTGATTGTTCTCCCTCACTAAAGAATATCATGAACTCCTTTGACGAAAAACATTGCTGTCGAGGAATCCCGCCCAACCATCAATCTTGAAGAAGTTGTCCGAGAAGGGTTGTTCTACAGAGACAGACAACTCTTTCCTTAGTAGGCAATAAAAAAAGTCGGCGTTCAGGGTGTTCGAAAAGAATGGCGTTCCCCCTGTTTGTTCGAATACGGTGAAGGTTCGAAAAGAATGGTGTTCCTTTACTCGACTGATTATTCGGCGGATTCGAAAAGCTTGACGTCTCTGTTGAAGAAAAAAAACTGAAGTGTCTAGATGACACTTGGACAACGATGGCAGCGACTTCCTCAAGCTTTGTTGCTTTGTTCAATCTCTTGATGTCCAAGCTGGGCATGTTGAACTCTCATGCTCCAGCTTGAGGCAATGTTAAGTAGTACAAAGTAAAATATGAATATTTTCATTGTAGAAACAAGATCCCTTAATAGCCAGCCATTTAGTAAATAAATAGGCCACAGAGGACAATATTTCACCCCCTCCCCAAACCCAGTTCTAGACAAAAATATTGGGGTTAAAAGGCCATTACACTATACAAAAGAGCTACATTAAAGATTAATTATCACTTCTTCCTATAAGTACTAAAAGACTTTGATTTCAAAGAAGGGTTCTTCTTCTTCTTGATGTTCCTCTTACCACTGCCATTAGTTTCTTCCTCGTCGCTGTCGGCACCACGAAATGTCTTCCCCATTTTATCAGCACGCCCCATAGCCGAAGTCCTTTTCTCCTCCGACCAACAATCTATGATCTTCTCTTCATCTTTTTCCTCGGAATCCCCTGCTGGGCTCCAAATGAAAAGTGACCTGATTAAAAAAGAAGAAGAAGAATCATTTCAAGACCACCAAAGTTACCATTCGCGTGCAAGAACTGTTAACGAAAACCGGTTTTTACTCGGACCTTGAACTACCGGATGCCATAACATCATCGCGTGGATGCAACTTATTCACAGGACTGATTGTTGTTATGTTTGGATCCATCACTTCGGCAACCAACTGGCCTGTGGTGATGTCTATAAAATCAATGGGGTGCAAGGCAGTGCCATTGAAATTCTCACTTATGTAACGGCCAATGACAATTAAGGACTCTGAAGGATCCTGCATATGGTACAAAAGCATGATCAGTTTAATAGTCACATTGGCCAGTTTTTTTCGCCAAACACTAACGTATGTCACTGTTGGCTGGTTGAACCAACTGATAAAGAAAGTGGTAAATGAGTTGCTTTCAGCTGAAACGGATGAAATTGATGCTTCTATCTTTATTTCAAGAAATATGTTCGTTAAGTTAATTAAATAATTATTTTTAAATTACTTCAATCTGCTAATTCGGCAGTTTCACTAACTTCATCAGAATCAGCCACATCATTTGCGCCGTTTTAAGTAATGGGTGGCTTACTTTTGGGTCCCACTCTGCTCGGAAAGCAGTAAGATGTCGATTGAAGTCATGACTGTGAACGATTTCCCTGCTTGGAGTATCTAGATTACCATATATTGAATCCCAAACATGAAGTCGGTTGTCCTGTGAAGTTGTAAGAATCTTGCTACCACTTTGTGGAGAAAAGTATGCCGAGTTGACAACACGTTTGTGTGGTAGATTGCAAAGAGAAGAACCAGATTTCAACTGACGCATGTCCCATATACGTGCCTACGATGAAAAACCATTAGATCTTTTTTCCCCATGATTAGAGGGAATAGCTTGAAAGAGTTACAAACTGTAGTAAAGATCAGAAAAGAGTTCAATAAGCCAAGAGACTGTAGTAAAGATCATATAGATTGACCATCAAAACTTACAAAGTGATCATTTCCACAACTCAACAGTAGATCTGGCTGGAAAGGATTGCAGTTAAGACCAACGACTTTACTTCCCTTCTTGTGAATCAAGAGTGGCTCACCAGTTACATTATTGCTCCTAACGTCGACCCTTCAGAATTTAAAGAAATGAGTTAGTTAATTTAATTCAATGTTAGGTAAACTATATGGGTTATCAATACACATTTGTATGAGAGTAGAAAATTTGAAGCATACATACATATAGAGATATCCAAAATTATCAGAAATGAGTACAACATTTCTTTCTGGATTTACTTCCAACCCATAAAGCATCCTCCAAGTGCTTACTCCCTACACATAAAAGAAACGTAGTTCATATTTGGACTTGCATGGGTTCATTTTATAGGTCTGACAAATTAATGTAATGGACACACTTCGTTCTCCCTACTTCCGAGTAGGGGCAAGGTCTGCGTACACACACCCTCCCCAGACCCTACTGTAGTGGGATTCAACTAGGTTGTTGTTGTTGTTGACACACTTCCTTCTCCTTCCTACCCCTATCCAATATCTATAGCCATCGTTATTTTTCCCCAACGGACCAAAACATTTAAAAAGGAACTGAGAGATCAAGGGAAAATTTAGCAATAACTTCCACGCATATTCAACAGTAGCACACCGGAATAAGAAATCTATGTGTGATAAACTGTTACCAGGGGCGGAGCTAGGCTCTGAGCACCCCCCCCCCCCCTGCCCCCAACAAAAAAAGATAAAATCAATAAGCTTCTGTATAAAAGATCCAACACACAGCAGAAATCTTCACATTGAAGACCAGACATGAAAACGAATAGGAAAAAAAGTCATTGGCATAAGACCATTAGAGAATAAATCCAATCCAATGTCTTAACAAAGCTCTATTTGAATCAAATGAAGTGGGTACTTTGCACCTTATTAGGCGGTTCTTCAAAGTTACGAAATACATAGTATAAATTAGTGAGATGCAATGAGAAGAATGTATATGGCTATAGAAAAATCACCTGCCACCCATCAGGATTAAGGTTCATCAACGACAAAGAAATTCCAGTCTCTATATCAGTGTGACTAACTGTTCCATCTGAAGATGCAGCATATATGGATGCATCATTTGCTGGACTGAACCTATAGAGAATCCATTTGTTTCATTCAGAAAAATGCACAAAAGAGACATAGCGGTATAGCACTAGAAAATATTACATATGTTTATGCTTATAAAAAACAAGTAGATTGCTCACTTCATGTTGTTAAGTATACAACCATGTATGTTTCCATATACAATCTTCTCATGTACTTTTGCGAAATCCCAAACTCCAAGTTGCCCTTTCTTTTAACAGCAGAAGAAAAGGTAATCACAAAACACAAATACCATTGCTTACGGAAAGTAGTTGGAGTATGAGAAAAGCAAAAGAAGAACACAAACCTTATCACCGGATAAAAGAATGTTGTTATTAGTAGGGTGAAACTCCAAGCATGTAACTCGTCTACTATGATATCGAATAACAGCACAACGGACTTGATCTGGGATCGTGAATGCCGGCTTGATCTGTTTTGGAGTATTAAATAAACAGAACAATCAATATCTTAAAGGCTAGGTTTGGATTGCGGATGGTAATGGAACGATGAAAATGTGAAGAAAAAAAGCTTCTTGATTTTTGAATTTGCCATGAAAAATACAAAGCTATATGAAATAGGATTAAAATATACAAAAATTATAAAAATTTATATTTCTTTGTTTTTATACTTGGTATATTTTACTCCATCGATCCTCAAAAATAATTTATAGTTTGACTTCATGGAGTTTTAGGAAAATGTTAAAATGTTTAGAAGAGTAAGAAATGTTGTGGATCACATATTGATTTTCTTAAAAAGGAAATCAGAAAAGTATGGAGATTTTTTGGGACGGACAAAAAAGAAAGTGTTACTAGTAATTTACTTTGGGGATGAAGGGAGTATGTATAAATAAAGAGTGTGCACAAAGATCTAAAACTGATTTATTTAGTTTGAAGCATAGCTTTTATTTTGACTCAAATTTTCTTTCCTTCAAAATTTCCCCTCTAGCAGATTTTCCCCACTAACACTTTCCATGTTCCAAACAGACCATTCATCTCCTCCAAGGAGTCCAAGGAATAAAGTCAGGAACAAGAGCGTCCATGACCAGTTGTCAAGGGAGAAACCAGAGAAAGCTTACAGGATGGGTGCGGGGTTGAATCTGACGTTGGAAAAAATATTCCAAAGGATTTTCCCTGTTTCTACGTGGCGCTGGAACGACGCCAAATTCCATTGACACTCGATGTGGACAACACATTGTGGTATGCCCTTCAGCAGGAATTTCAAATAAAAATAAAAAAAAACATATTTCCGTAATCAAAACCAATATATCAAAGTGAAATCTGGCATTACAGTTCACATTGCACTAGGAAACAGTCAAATTAAAGAATAACTTCCAAATATGGAACTGTTATAATGAATCCAAACACAACTTCTTCTTCCCTTCTTCACTTGAGATATGATATGACCTAAAATGGAAAATTCTGCAATAATACAACTTGCTTCACTCCTCTTAATAAGAAGTTTTGTTCCTGGTAAAACCCAAACCTAAAACCTAATCACCCGTACCAAACGGATAACAATGAACAGAATAAAATGGAAGATTCAGAAATACCGGGCATTTTGCAGAGAAAACATGGCTTCATCGGGCAGTCAATGTAGGTCGCCCCCTTGAAGCCCGCTTCATGGCCAGTTCTCTTGCAAACCTGAAAAAGTTTTCTATTCAATACAAATCTAACTAAATAAGTTAACAATAAGAACATCAAATTAATCATTAATCAATGGGAATTTTTTTTAAAAAAAAACCCAAACCTTGCAGACTTTTTTGAGACTGATTGTAATATGCGGTCTCCCATTCTTCTTCGGCGACGAATCGTCTTCTGTCTTCTCTTCAACTTCTTCGTCTTCAACTTCTTTTTCTCGTACCAAGTCTTCTTCTTCCTCCTCCTCCTCCGACGACGTGCTCTGTTCGGAATCGGAGTCGCGCTCCACCACCACTTTGGGGAACGGCGTCCTTCTGGTCTGAGGGGGCATTTTGGGGAGAGCAGAGAATTGCTCCGCGTGCGGAAAGAAGGTGAAGGAGTTGGAAACCCGAGTTTTGTTTGAATGCAATGACGAAAGTGTCCTTGGAGTTGTGGCTTGTAGAGCCAGTAGAGGAAGGAAGCGGTAGTTTATCCGGGTTGCTTTGGTCTTTTGGACTAATTAAATGGCGGGAGTCACGTGGCGCATATCTAACCGGACAAATCTTCCGTACATCAAATTCTGGGCTAGTCTAATACTTCCTCCCTACCACTGTCTTTGTCCACTTACTTTTTGATACATCATCTAATACACTTCTTTTATTCATTTTATCTTGTAATTTGTATATTAAAAAATTATAGAAATTATATATTAATAATCTATATGTTAAGACAAATCAAACAAGATCACACATGACTATATTTAGACTTACACATTGAGAGAATTTGATGAATCAAAGTGCTTAGATGAACATTCCCAAAAGTCAAAAGTGGACAAAGACAGTGAGACGGATATAGTATATGGTACCTGAGATAGGTACATCCGGGCAGTCATTCTGAAGTAAAGTAGTTTTCATTCTCGCATCAACATAAACATTCATTTTGAAAAACCATGTTACTCATTCTGAAAAAACGTAGTATTCATTTTCACACATTTGTACAATATTCATTTACGAATAACCTAATACACATTCTAAAACCTAGTAGTACACATTCTTACCCTGCAGAATCATCACCGACAAAACCCCATCTTCATCAACGGTCTTCCTTCATCATCATCACCGCATCATCACAGCTTCTTCAATTCTGCAGAATCATCACCGGCAAAACCCCATCATCATCACTGGTCTTCCTTCTTCATCATCATCACCGCATCATCCTAAAACCCTAAGAATCGATACAAACGCGAAGAATAAATCCGCACATCATCATTGATCTGCACATCACCCCAGATCCGAGCAAACTTTTGATCGGCCAGCCTCCTTCATCGTTGATTTCTTCCTTTCGCCCCTATTAAACGCCGGCTATAGTTATCTCTAAGTACAACCGGATGTATAATAGTTAACACTAATATAAAATGTAAGTGCAACGCTGGCAGTTTCGCACTTACATTTTGTGTCACAGATAATATGTGGAGTAAATTCCATAAAAGGTTCTCAGTTATAGGTCGTTTTACTTATTTAGTCCCTACATATTAAATATTACTAATTTAGTCTCTAATTATTATATAATTTTTCACGAATGGTTCTTTGTTAACGTTTTTGTTAAGAACATGGATAAAATTGTATATTCATACTTCTCTCTCTTCTCAATTAAGCTTTCTCCCTCCTCTCGTACTCTATCCCAAAGTCGTCGCTGAGTTTGAACCTCTAAATCCAAAACTGAAATGATCACTCCTCTCTCAATTATTAGTCTTCCTGGTGGAAACTAAAATCAAAACCAATAAACTTTATGGATGAGTTTTATCGGTTAGTCTCATGAAATTGTAAAGAAAATGAACATTAAAACTCATCCATGAAGGTTACTAGTTTCGAATTTGGGTTCCACCAGTTCAAAAAACTAGAGAAGAGTGATGATTTCAGTTTTGGATTCAAAGCTTCAAACTCAGCGATGGGTTTGGGAAAGAGTGTGAGGGGAGGGAGGAAGCTTAATTGAGGAGAGAAAGGAGTGCGAATTTACAATTTTATCCATGTTCTTAACGAAAATGTTAACAAAGGACCATTCGTTGAAATGAATCTAATAATTGAGGAATAAATTAGTAATATTTGTTATGTAAGAATTAAATATGTAAAACGATCTATAACTGTGGAACTTTTATGGAATTCAGTCTACTATATACTCCCTCCGTCCATGTATGATCTTCCCATTACGCGTTACGAGACTTGACCGACTTTATTTTCAATTCAATTTAATTGATTATAGGAGTAAAATTTTAAAATAAAATTTATATAGTAATAAACTACATGAAAAGTTCTACAAAACTAGAGGTGACAAGACTATATTATTATATGAAATGACTAGTAAAATTGAGCAAACAAAGTAAGTAAAGTTTGACCATGTAAATAGTGTCTGGGAAGATCTATGGTCGAGAGAGGGACTATAGAACAGGCCAGCCTAATAACTCAAAGCTGTCCTTAGCCCTTACTTCCAGAATCCCGCAAAAGTCACGAGAGAAACCCCAGCGCGGCCAGTAGCCAAATAGAGAGAGAGAGAGAGAGCGCCGACCGCCAAGATCCAGAGAACGCCGTCGGACGCCTCCGCTGCTCCGCACCCTCCAGGTATTCCGGTAATTGTATTCACTAACTCAGGATTGATTGATGAGTCGACTCGGTTCACTTCATAATGATTTTGTGGATTGAAAGTTATAAAGCTCAGACTTTATTGGTAGTAATGTGTCACATGTGTGAATTCTGTCGGAAGAAGTCTCTGATGTTCTGAATGTGAATGATTAAGAAGAAGCACAATTTGACATAGCAGATGACTTATGATGATTTATATTACTAATTTGTATTAGAAAACTGAACAAATTTGGTAACAATGGATGAATTGTGTCTGGACCCCTCTCATCTCCCGACAAAGCAGTAACAAAGGAAGAACTTCCCAATTCCTGTCTTTAATTCTAAGAGAAATCTCCCAATTCACCACTTTCAGGCTTCCTATACATATATGATCACAATGGTTAAAGATTTCTTAATAAAAAGAGTTGTGAATGTTGTTTTCCTTGTACTCAATCATAGGAACTGATCTTTATCGAGTACAGTTTTTATCCAAATAATGTTATTAAAATAATGACATTGAATGACGAACCTTTAGGCTGCCTTTGTATAGTTTTAAGTTCTATATTAAGTGCATGCTTTTTAATATTTGAAAAGTTTGATGATGCAGAATTCCCGCATAGTGGAAGAGTTCAAATGAATCCATTAACATTAGTAAAGCGTATCCAGAACATAAATGCAAAGGAAGCCGCATTAGGTTTATCCGAAGATGCTTCGTGGCATGCCAAGTACAAAGAATCAGCTTATGTTTTTGTTGGTGGGGTCCCCTATGACCTCACTGAAGGCGATCTACTGGCCGTTTTTGCTCAGTATGTATTTTACTATTTGGACTCAATTCACATATACTCTCTTTGTCCCATAAAATCCTTGACACTTTTTATTCATGGAGTTTAAGAGAGTTGTTGAAAAGTAAAAAGTGTGAAATTAGAGTTTGTTTAGGGGAGAGAATTATTATAGTCACATATTCATTACCAAAATAGGGAATAAAGTAAGTGTAAGGTATTTTTTGGGACATCCAAAAAAAAGGAAAGTGTAAGGAATTTTATTGGATGGAGGGAATATATTTCCGATTGGGGATTGAAAAATCTGAAAAACTAATTTTGATTTTTTAATCATGCAATTTTAGATATGGCGAGATAGTTGATGTGAATCTTGTTAGAGATAAGGGTACTGGAAAGTCAAAAGGCTTTGCTTTCGTTGCTTATGAGGACCAGAGAAGTACAAATCTTGCTGTAGGTCAGTTGCTTAATAGGCAGATTTTATATGATATATCTCATTATTTTACTGTGGCACCTATCTGTCATACAATACTCCTAAAATACATGAATGTGGTAGTTCAATTTATTAATCGTGATCTTCACTTTTATTGCATAAACAGATAATCTGAACGGTGCACAAATTCTTGGACGAATTATTAGAGTGGACCACGCCAGTAACTATAAGAAGAAAGAGGAAGAGGATGAAGAGACGGCAAGGAAGAAAAGAGAAGAAAGGGGTGTGTGCCGTGCCTTTCAAAAGGGAGAATGCAACAGGGGAGATGGATGCAAGTTTTCTCATGATGAACAAGTAAGTCTGACTTCACATCTATTTAATAAATTGACATTGAATTTTATTTTGTTGTACTTAGTGTATGACTCGAGTTGTCATTGTATTCTTGAAGAATTGAAGAATTTGTAATGTCATATTGTATAATTGTATGCTTCCTACATCCCTTTTCCTCTACCCTTTTGACCTTGCAAGGTCTTTAATAATGTAGAAACTAGAAACTACAGTTAAAATTTGTTTAGAAAGGAGAGAAACAATAACAACCACAAGGAAAAATGAAAAAACGATGATAAAAGTATATAGTGAACGTTATCTACGACAGACCAAAACGGCAAACGTTAAATTTATTCATTGAGTAATTCATTAGAAGGTTACAAAAAGTTAAGAATGAAAAAAATGTTGTTCTAATGTGTGTCTGCAGAGAGCTGCAAACACGGGTTGGGGACGTGAAGAAGATAGACGTTCAAAATGGGGGCATGAAAACCACAGTGACGTGCACAAGGAGCATAAAAGAGTGGATTCAGTAGATAGGCACAGTGGAGGTGTTGAGAAGAAGCAACCAAAGCTAAAAGAAAAGGAAATCAGCAACAAGGAAGACTACTATGGTGAACCAAAGTCACCAAGAGATCGTGACAGGATGTATGAGAAAACAAGGAGGCACCAGGATCACGATTCGAGATCAAGGAAGCACGAGAATGATCGAAGGTCAAGGGAAGACAGTGATAGGAGAGAGAGATCGAGAAGACGCGATTGAGTGGTTGGTTATGGACCATTGAGGGGACAAAGGTAAAGTGGTGAATTTTTCCTTGATATTGATTTTTTTGTGACCCTTGCAAAGTACACCCACCAACCATTGGTGTGTTGATCTGGTCTGCCCTTAATGATGGATCATATGATTCATGACTACAAACAGTTGTATGTTATGTATGTTATGTAAGTATGTTTGTGTGTGTGCCCTATGGTTGGGCCCTGACCTTTGAGAGGGCATGAGATGAAACATAAGTGTTACTCCACATGAGAAAACCACCAAGTGTTTCTAACAACTGTTCCTCAACTTCTCTTCATGTACCCCACATTCCATATTGGTGTCTGGGGGTCATTTACTTCTAGATGACTAACGTTCTCGAGCCAATGCCACGTGCTTACATAACGTGAAATAGAGTGCTAGGAGAATCCTACTTAGGATACACCAAATGTACACCAAGACAAAAATAAGCACACACAAACATTCAATGTCTGTGTACTTATTTTTGACTTGGTATACATTTGGTGTATCCCAAATAAGGTTCTCCAAGCATTTTTCCGGGAAATATATTCCTTCAGAACTTCTATGCATTCTCTCTTCTTGGTGGTCTTAAAAACACTTTGCATTTACTTTGTGCTTTATTTGTTTTTACATCCATCCAAATTTACATCGTCCACCATTCGTAGATTCAACTTTTTTCTAGTTTTTTTTGTTATTCATTTGTTAAGATAATACTCTGTAGCTATCTCACTTCTTATTTTTTTTCAAAATTTTTGTAGTTAATATAGAAATTTTATTTTGTAATTAACACTAATTATCCAATAAATTAAGAATAACGTAAGTTAAATATTGTGAATTGCAATAGTCAATCCAGTTTGGGACAAAGTAAGTAATGAGCTTGTGGTTGACAAATTTTTCTTTAAACAAATTTTGATCATATGCTTTTTTTAACTTTTTACTCCGTAAATTTTTTTTTTAAAAAAAATTGTGAAGGTTAACGGGTAAACTTTTGGGGAAAGAAATAGCATGATCTCAAAGGTGACTCGTTAATTTTTCAATAAATTTACACTTCCTCTAGAATATTTGATTCATCTTTTGCACAATTTTTAGGCGCGGTTTTGGTGTTAGATTCTTTTCATGTACGGTGTTTTATTTGTTGGGCCTTCTTTTGGTGTGTGACGTTACAAAGCCACCACCCGCTAGGCTGCCTAGGCATAGAAACATGAATAATAATAATAATAATAATAATAATAATAATAATAATAATAATAATAATAATAATAATAATAATAATAATAATAATAATAATAATAATAATAAAATCTTAAATTGATACGGAGTACTAAAACATCATCCGAGATACTTTGTGCCACACCCCTTTGGCATGTACTCCGTAAAACTTTTGCCGTAAAAGGGGTGTGGCAAGACGTGTCCGAATGTTGTGTATGTATATTACTCATATATCACAATATTGATACTCCAAGACATGAGAAGAGCTAAACATTAAATAGATCGTTGATGTAGTAGATGATGTCGATGTGGTTCATTCTGTGGGGGTGGGGTGGGGGGGGGGGGGGGCTAACGCTAACGTGACAACATAATTCTATCGTTATATTTCAACATAAAATAAAATGCTACTCTGTATGTGTTTGTCAAAAAAAACCACAATGAGAGAAATGGGGATGATGAACAACAAACAAAACCTCACCATGAATCATGCAGTTTTCAGAACATCCTGTGCTCTAGGGAATGAATGATGACTCAGCAAGATCGATGGATCGCGCAAGAGCGGCAGCCTTATTCTCACACTCCCTCTGCTCATCGGTGGGGTCACTATCAGCCACAACACCTGCCCCAGCTTGAATGTGGGCAACCCACTCTCTTCGTTTGTTTACGTCCTTGTAGGAGTACATTAGGTCATGACGCCCTCCAGTTGGAAAAACAATGGTCCTCAAAGCCAGGGCTATGTCCATATCCCCTGAAAAGGAAATCCCCCCAAACCCACCACCGTAGGGTCCGCGCCTCGTCGCTTCAAGCTCATCTATCAGTTCCATGGCCTTCACCTGTTCACCCACCCCCACAGACCCCAGCAGTGAAAAAGGGTATATGAATGCAAAGAGGTTTCAGCAATGGGCAAATGTAGTGCTCTACTTTTAACCCCAAAGAAGACACTAAGGTTAACACTGCCACAGACGATTACAATCATGTGAGAAGCCTTGACAGTGTCAACCTTGATGTCATCCGTGATGTGAGTAGAAGCATGACACTTATTACAAATGGAGTTCATTGTAAAGTGTTATATATACAAAACTGATCCCATCACATAAGTACAATAAGATCAATGACCACTAAGGAGACCATGAAGCACATCAAATAAATCGAATATGAATAAAGATATTGAAAAACCTTTGGGGCGCCACTGACAGTTCCGACGGGCAATGCAGCACGCAAAGCATCCCAGCTGCTTGAACGGCCAAGGAGCTCTCCAGTAACCTGCAAATTGGCAGCAAATCAAAATTAACAATAAGAGAAGTGATTACACTTTTATATACAGATTATGTTCCAACATCACTTATATATCATTCTGCATAAACACATGCTCTAAAAAGAGAGAGATGAAGGGAAATGTGCATAACCGACTACCCAAGCTCTAACATTTTGTTTCTTTGATCGGTGTGTACTGACTATTTCTGAGGTTAATGCAAGTTGTTCTGCTTGTTCCTACTTCGTATTTGGATATTACTTCCATGCATCGTAGTATCGTACCAGTTCTTACACAAAAATTCGTTCTCACATATTTCAACATTAAAAAACTCACATTCACTAATCACTGGTTTATCGGGTGAATTCTTACAAAAATTGACAGAAAGAACAAACCGTGGAACTAATGTGCATAACATGAGAATATCGCTCAATGTTCATGAGTTTCTCAACTTCCACCGAACCAAATTTAGAAACCTGCAGAGAGAAGGTGTATCAGTAAAAGTATAACAACAAAGGGAAGACATGTATGTGACACACTGACACACTCTACATTTGAATCCACACAAGAAACACACACACCAACTAATGACCCCGGTAACCCCCAATTAAGGAAAAATGAGGTCTTTATGTCAAAGAATTCAACTTTTACGAAGATGAAAATTGAACTAAGTAGTGTGAATAGAAGCCAAATGAGGACACACTTAAGGAATCCAGATCACCCTAAAAATTCCACCATCTTCTACATACTGCACAACTCACAAAAGAGAACTGTGTGTTCCAATGGAAACTATGAAGTTTCAGAGATACTCCCTTGGTCCCTATATAAAAGTGACACTTTCTTTTTTGTGTTGTCTTAAAATAAACTTCAAACTCTTTTACTTTCCTGCTAACTCGTTTTTCAACACTTTTCTATGTTTATGAAACTCCGTGAGTAAAAGCTGTTACTCTCTACATTCTTTTGGGATGGAGGGAGTATTAATCACGTTTTAACTTTGAAGATGGAAATTTAGAGATGATTGTAAAGATAATATTTTGAGTATGCATATGCACAATTGAAAATAACAAAAACAACAAAAGCAGTATAATCCCAACTACGTTGGGGTCTGGGGGTCAAGATGTAAGCAATCATACCCTGTATAACAGAGAGGCTGTTTCCATTAGACCCTTCATATATTTACTTCGCAAAACTTCATATATAAAATAAAAAGCAAGGGATGTTTAAATTGAAATTTTTATCTACTCCATGGGAAATTTATATGGGTATTAATTCAACATAAATCAATCACAAAAATGCCAATTAGAACATCACCGCACTGATATTTCTCGATATAGAATGAATAAGATCACGCTTATAGAGAGCAAAACCTTTCCCACATCATTTCTTCCCAAGTCAACCAGCATGATGTGCTCTGCACATTGTTTGGGGTCATGTAGAAGTTGATTTTCAAGCATGTAGTCCTCTTTAGGTGTCTTCCCTCTCCTAATCGTCCCTGCTAATGGCCTATTAGTGATTTTTCCCTAAACAACAATGGTAAGGTTAGGAAAGTGAGCTGCCATAGAGGAAAGAAAACTAGCTATGAAATATGAAGCTTAAAATGTAAATCTAAGTAGAGGCTCCTGTATGGAATATCCCACTCAAACAGAAAATGAGAGGTTTTTTTTTTCACTGGCAATTTAGACTGTTTACCTTCTTAACTCTGGTAAGAATCTCAGGACTTGAAGCAACAAGTATACACCCCCTAGCCTGGTAAAAAACAATTACAACTTTAAAGTGAAATGTTCTTATGTTGTTGTTGTTGTAATTAGGCTCAAGAGACGGTATTTTCTTTTCCAAATAAAGATACAAACCTGCAGATAAGTCATATATGGACTGGGATTAACAACTCTCAACGCCCTGTATATCTCAAATGGATCTGCAAACGTTCGCCTTTCAAACCGTTGACTGAGAACTATTTGGAAAATATCCCCTGCTAGGATGTGTTCTTTAGCTTTCAGAACAGCTTCCTGATACTCTTCACTAGTCATCGTTGACTTCTTCAGTGCTGAACCAAACAGATTTGTACGTAATTTTATTGATCCTGCAGCTAATTTAGGGCTGCCAGTTTAAAATTTGTCAAGTGTACTGATTATCATTGAAGAAAATAATGTGAAAGATATTGAATTGCCTTTAGAAAACAATATATCAATCTTACGGTACTATGTTGAGCACTCTCGACAACAATGCTTCTAAGCGGCTCATGCCATCATTAAACGCCTCATCAACCGATGCAAAGCGGTCTAATTGCACCCAGTGTATTACGCATGCTTTCTGGTATTTAATGAAAATGACTCAGTTCTTCCATAAAAATGCACTCGAGGAAACTTTATTCCTTAAAAACATGACTTTAATACAAATTTAAATATCACAAAACTTAAGATGGAACAAACCAAAAAAAGCTAATAGTCTTCACTCTTCAGTACTTAGGACTTAAGAAGCAAGTTTCATATTATAATAATTCTTTTCTAAACTAAGAGAAATATAGCAATTTGGCAGGACTTTGTATAATGGTTCATCTTACAAATAACACAGAGAATTGTAAAAAGTACGGAGTAGTTTCTTTTGTGGAAATGATATAACCTTTTCTACATGATCAAATACAACAACATCATCATAGAGTCCAATGTGAAGATCAGGGAGGAGCCGATCATCCAAAGGGCTATTTGAGAAAGGCAATTTCTTCTTCTCAACAAAGCGCACCGTATCGTAGGAAAAGTAGCCAACCCAACCACCTGTTAGGGAAAGAATGTGACATCAGTGACTACAAAGCGCTGAACGTGTAGTGATTCTCAATAAAGGCAACAAACATCTTATGTAACTGCAATGGTTCAATTCAGTGTAAGTGAAAACGCAATATTTATATATTCACCAAATTATAATAATCTCTCCAACTATTCTTGCTGACATAGATGATATAAAAACACAAAACCTATCAAAGAAATAAACATTGAAGTACCGGTAAATGCATCAGGAAGCTCATCAAGACACTGGGGAGTCCACTTCTCCATAATCCTACGAGGAATGACCATAGGATCCTCTTCAAACGTCTCCGTCTTTTTCCCTTCATGGTGGTCCATAATTGTGACCAGGTTTTCTCTTGCAACAATTTCCATAGTTGGCTGAGCACCAATGACACTGTACCGCCCCTACGACACACGAAAATTTGAACAAACACAAACAACATAACTTTCTCAGTTTCTCCCACAAGGCTTTCTCTATCACAAATTTCTACATATTTCAGGAAAATGGAGATTGAGACGGCACTCGGAAGCTTACAATGCTTGTAATTTTCCCCCTCTCGACAGACTCAAACAAAAAGCTTGGAGCTTCCCTGTCATCTTCCTTCACCAAACACCTGTACGCCAGCACCGGCGTCAGGTGATCGGAGAATATCGACCTGTAGAGCGGAATCAGATTCCCCTGCCGGGCAGCTTCCTTGAACTGCAAAGATTGGTCGGCTGCACAGCGAAATCAGATCGATCGAACATCAATGCATCATCGATCGATCATAAAATCAAAACAAATAAAATTACAACAAATACCTAATGATGGATGCAAAGAGCATTTGACAGAACAATTGCGCGATGCAAAAGGGGAGGTTTTAGTAGTGGAACAGAGTCGTACGGCGGAGGAGGGCGGAAGGTGGGAGAGAGCTACGGTTGCCATGTTAATAGTCACTCTACAACAGATTTGAGCTACGGCTGTGTTAGAAAATGTTAAAAAAAAAGAATAGGATTGTTGTGTTACAGTAGATTTTTGGTAAAAAAAAAAGAGTTAAAAAATTTTGTGATAATAAATCTGAGATTCTTTCATTTTTCAAAATATACTCCTAAGTATCTAAAATTTCAGAAAAAATACCCCAAGTTGACATTCCGTCAACCTACCATTCACACCAATTCCTCCGTCATCTTCTTCAACTTCCTCTTCCTTTTTTTCGTCCTCTTCGAAACTTTGACCTTCTTCTCCTTTTTCTTTTTCTTCTTCTTTTTTTCTTTTTTTCTTCCTCTTCTTCCCATCTCTTCTTTCCATTTGTCACAGCCCCTCACCCTCTCCTTTTTCCCCTTCTGTTATATAATTATTACTATTTTGTATTATTTATTATTATTATTATTACTATCTTTTTTGTTTGAATTATAAAGTTGGTGCTACAATGCAATAGTTATTATTTTCATTGTTATTATTATTATTATTATTATTATCATCATCATCTTTTTTTAATCATAAAGATGTTGCTAAAGGGAAATTCTTACCATCGTTATTATTATCATTATCATTATATTATTGCTATTATTATTATTAATATTTTTTGTTTAAATCATAAAGCTGGTACTACACTAGAATTATTATTAATAATTGTTATTATTTAAATTGTTATTTATTGTTATTATTATTATCAACTTTTTTTGTGAATCATAAGCCGGTGCTATAGAGTAATTATTATTATTGTTATTATTTTTAGTTATTATTACGAAGTATCTTTTTTGTGAACCATAAAGCTGGTGCTAGAACAAAATTTTCTTCTCAATTGATTTTCTTGGTTAAAGTCTGTAAACTTTGACCATAATTTGCAGAAAAAATTACTATGTTATGATATTTCTAAAGACAATAATAATAATAATAGGTGATGATGATGATGATAATGATGATGACATAAAATAAGTAAAAAAAGAAAGGGGTGGGGCCGCATCAAAGACGAAGAAGAAGAAGATTGGCGGAATGTCACCCTTGAGTAAGTTTTTAAAAAATTAAAGGTAACTCGGAGTACATTTTAAAAAATGATGGGACCTAAAAGTTATTATCACAAAACTGAGGGTACATAGCAGCAATTTTTTGAAAACAGGTTATACTCCGCATAATTGACTCAAAAATTAAAAATAAGCATAAGAAAATAAAAACACAATAAAAAGTAAACAAGTTCTCAGAACATTGATAAAATTATATTCGGGATAAAAACATAATTTTAAATTTTAATTTTATATAATAAATATTAGTATCCATTATCTAAATCTTTTTTAATATTAAGATTTTATATTTTTTTAAAATAAAAGTTGTGGCGTTAATAATGATGCATAATGATGCGCATTTATTAATTTTTTAATAAAACTTTTTTTTGAAAGTAATAAAAAGGAAAAATGGTGTGTAGTTTTAATTTTTATATAAAGCTTTGTATTTTATTTAAAATTGTTTTTAATAAAACTTAAATAATTGTCTTTTAAAATAATAAAATAATTGTGTAGATTAAAAAAGTAGAATAAGGAAATACATATTGGTATAATACTTATAAATGAAAAGTTTATGCAAAATTATTGGCTATCAAATTTACGAATAATAAGAGTTAATTTAATCAATGAATAATTAAAATAATAGCTTTGAAAATTTTGGGACTGCGCGTAATACACCACAATCATGCATTAGTATAATATTGTTGGATCTTGTCGGACTTGTGTGTACCTCGATCATTGTAATTGTTCTCGCACTAGCGGTTGATATTGGCCATGTTTGATAAATGGCGGTTCACCCAGCATTTGGCATCTTTGACCATAAACGGCGGGTTGGACTAGTCAAATCGCCAAATTAATTGTTTGAATAATGGCTTTTGGAATTGGCATTTAGAATCGAACAGCCAAAAATTGAAATGCCAACCTTAGCAGCATTTCATTTAGCAGTTCACCCCGTTTTCCGTTTCTTACCTTTTTTTCGGTGCTGCGTCTCTCTCCGATCCTCACGGTAGCGAAAGTTTTCCTGACTTTCTTCCTGCAATTTCCTAACTAATCGAGAACTTGTCTGTTTTTTTGTCACTTCTAATGCTCATGTCGTCTCAAACGGTGTTTGATACTTCAGATTGTGAAGCTTGTCTCGAGTAATTTATTTAATTTTTTAATTTAAAATTGGTGTAGAGTACTTTTATATATTTATGATATCATATTTATAAAATTATAAAATAAAATATATGATGCATGGTTTTTATTGTAGAATGATAAATGAGAAAAATACAAAAAAATCTACGTATAAAATATAAATGTAAATTCTCATTTCTTAAATTAAAAAAAACGAAGTAGCCTTTTTTGTCCAACAAAAAAACTATATGTAAAAAATTTTCTTGTATAATGTGTGTATTTTATCAAATTAACAAAAAATTAAAATCATACACAAATTAACATAATGGGGGATGTCCTTATATGCAATTTTACTCACAAATAGCTAACTATAAACAGCTAAAGTTGCCAAATATCTCATTTTTAATAGCCAACAGAAACAGCCGATCAAAACAGCTAACTCAATCAGTCATTCAAACTAGCCAATATAAACAGTCAACTGTCAACTGCCATGTTTTAAACAAGGCCATTGTCCGACTTTGAGCAAATTCAAGAACTCGGGTGGTACTAGTGAGTTGAGTTTATAAAATGTTAAACTTATTTCTTTTGGTGGATCATTATATTCTCACCTTCGATCTCATATTAAGCATGATTGTGAATATTCCTTTTATCTCATACTCCCTCCATTCCTTTGAACCATTCTCATTTCGACTTTGGACAAAAATAAAGAAAATGTAATTTTGGTTGACTTTCCAATTTTGTCCCTGATGTGATATGTAAAAGTAAGATGTGATAGTTTGATTATTAGTGAAAAAGTATGATGTGATAGGTATGGTATGAAAAGATATGGGTAAAAGTGGTTTTTTAATAGAAAATGGAAGAGTTTTAGGGAATAAGAAAAAACAAAATGGAAAAAGTTTTATGAAACGGAGGGAGTATTAAGCATGATTATTATACTCCGTATTGATGAGTTTTGTGTGAAGGAAAGGGAAATTGTTCTGAGAGGAACTTTTTGAATCGTTTGATAACAATCTATTTAAAAAATTCTCTCAGAATCACGCCACTTTTGAGAAGAGCTTTTTAAATAGGTTATTTGTTAATAACCAATTCAAAAAGTCAATACTTGAAGCGGTGCCAAATGACTTTTGGAAGCTGTTATTACCAAATAATCGATTTAAAAGGTCCTTCCGTAGCGTGAACAATGTACCCATGTAAGATTTTTTGCATCCGCTAAACAATCGATGCAAAAAGTTGTTACACCAACAACATCGGTTACGAACCGATTCAAAAAGTCAAAAATAACTGATTCAAAAACTAATTTATGTAGTACCGTTCGAGAAATCATATTGGGCAGCGCATAAAGAACTACTCTGCAGGTCCCATCGACTAAAACTTCTAAACTATCTTTTATTGGAAATCGATCGATAGAAAGGCTGAGAGTTAACACATAAGTTAGTTAAGATCCCGTAAGAATAAATGTGAATATGAAGTGTATTTTTTTTAAATTTATCCTAGACCTAACCGATGCATATTATTATTATTATTATTATTATTATTATTATTATTATTATTATTATGATCGCTTATTTGGTGTACTTTGATACATATCATTTTTGTATATCTTCTCACATAAAAAACTTATTTTTAATTTTTTTAATTAAAAAACAAACCCTTATTTAAGTTATAATGAAATACTTATTTTGTTCATGTGTTGATCAATGATAGAACTTAAGTCTACCATATAATTTGTCTATTAGTATAAATATTATTATAACAACAACAACAATACTAAAATAATAATAGTAATAGCTAATAATAATAATAATAATGGAAATAATTTAAAAAAGGAGAAATAAAACAACTTGTTCTGCTGCGTGACAATATCTTGTCTGTTTTCTTCACTCTTGACCGTCAGTTTCTTACGTCGTTTTCCAAGTCCGAACTTCTTTGTATTTTCTCCTCCTTTTATTTATGGTGTATTTACGAACACTCCATAGAATTGGTCAAGTTTTTACTCTCTCTCTCTGGAATTTTTTGATTTTGATTTTTTTCTTTTATTAAAAAACTATGTTTACTCATATTTTTTCTTATCTTATCAATCACATCATATTTTGCTCTAATAATTTGTCTATCATATATTACTTTTATTCATCACTTCGAGAACAAAATTGGAAGTCAACTACAATTTAACACTTTCTTATTTTGGCATTTGGTCAAAATGAGCAGTGTTCTCAAAAACGAAGGGAGTATGTATTAGTGTCGAATCCATAAATGGTACAACCTACTCTACCAGAAGTAAGTACAGTCGGGTAATACTTATTTTGAAGTGAGTCCGCCACAACCTCCGGATCCAACTACCTCGGCTTCTCTTCCCTCGGCAATCGCCACCCACTCCACCACGTCAGTCCCGTCGTTGTTGTTCTTGTACTCAGACGAGAATTTTCCAATCATGACTTCGAGGATGACTACTCTGAGGCAATAGACATTGGCGGTCTCTCTTCTCTCGATCTAATTGCCAATTGTACCCGAGATACGATACAACCAGTTATACCATATAATTTGTGATTAGTGTCTGTTTCACGACTTTAGTGTTTAACTTTATCATTTAGAAAAGATTATCTAATGACGTACCATATTCGTTTTTAAGGATTTTGAAATGAAACTGTACTATATATCAAGAAGTAATTCAAAATATTAACGGAAATAGTAAATGTTTTTCTTAAACGAAACCGCAACCTATGAGTAATTGAGCAAGAGGGGGCAGCAACTCTCCCAAAAGATATATTTTTGATGAATTGTTCTTTTGTAGTTCTAAGATCCAAATGTAAAATGTGGACATTATCGTATTTTTAATGAGCTGACAAGAAGATTTTTTTTTTTTTTTTTTTTTTTTTGCATAATGCCGAAATGTTTTATGATATCAATGCACTAATAAGGTCCATAAAAATAAGCATGAATCTTAGACTATGCGGTATGAAATAAATGTGTTACTAAGGTCCATAAAATGTATCCAAATCTTTTATGATATCAATGCACTAATAAGATCAATGCACTAATATTTAGATTTCTCAAAATATTGAAGTGTAAAAGAGATATTAATGAATAATTTTGTTTAACTGAGTAAATCTAAGAGTATTGATGCAAATTTTTTCATGTTTTAACCCTATTTTGGTAATACTGATCTATGAATCCTATACATATCATCAAAGGCAAACTCATACATGATCTTAAGGGTCATATTTATTTTATAGATTTTACTATATATTGAGATCATAAAAGATATCAATACACAAGTAGACCTTAAGACAACAGAACAACCTTTTATGGTTTTCTTAAACATCGTTCCAAAGCACCCATATATAATTTTCAACTTTTGATTTTACTCCCTAATTTTGATGGTTAAAAACCTTTAGGCTTTAATTTAACCATTGAGAAGGCCTTTAATCATTGATCTATGTTAATTGGTTGAGTGTATTGCTTGACATGTTAATATTTTTCGATTTTCAAGTTTTTGTTTTCTAAGAAAACAGAAAATACATCAAACGGCCGTTATTTAATTGTTATTCTGCTTATAAACCCTTTTTATTTACTCCGTGCTAATTTTGATAATTTTAGATGATCGATGATGTAATATTCAATTTTTGTATTTTTTTGGAGAAAAAAGAGGGATAATGGACGATAACTGTCAGACACACTCGTTAAGATCGGTCAATGACATCATGCTATCGGATGGTTGACTGCCGTAAACAGAGACCGAAGATATGCTCGGTCAAGATAAGAGAGTCTAGGGTTTTTAGAACCTTTTAACTCTGATAAGATGATACAATTTGATAATAACTGATCTTATTGAATAATGAATGTTTCATCCCTAAATATGAGGAATAAAAAAAGAATTCTAATCATAATAGGAGATGAGTTATGGAAACAACACAATAAGGAAATGAGGGAATAAAGAAGATAATTAAATATAATATTTAATTATTATCTCTTGTGAGATGTAATGGGTTACTGTTGTATTTATTCCCTATTACCTAATATTATTCCTAGTAATAGTGTTAAAAATTAATATCTGTGTTGTCACCTCTTACTTTGTAGACTTTTGATTATTTTTAACTAAATATGTACATTTTACTTTTTAATTAAACACTATTTTTTAAATAAATAATTTTTTTTAAAAAACAATCATCCTAATTATTTTTTTTAAAAAAACTATTTTTTAAATAAATTAATTTTTCTGTGCCTTGGAGCGACATACTTCCTATCTAGCATTTTAGGACCAAGGTGCAACGTTTTTGAAATGTTCATGGGTATTTGGTGCATTTTTTAATGTTCAAGGGTAAATCATTCAATTTTTGAAAAGTTCAAAAGTAATTGATGCACTTTTTAATGTTTAGGGGTTAACCATGAAATTTCCAAAGAGTTCGGGGTAGATGGTGCACATTTTTCATTTATTTAAAGAGGAAATTGAAAATATATTTATCTCTGTAGTAAATACAAGAAATATTTTTTAGATTTTTGTCAAAATTAAAACCTTAGATCGAACCAAGAAAAGAAATCACTCTAAATATCAGTAAAATATAGAGAAATCACCAAAATATGAGTTTCATGTTTTTATTTCCTAAAATAAAAGTTTGCACTGTGGTAATATAACACTGTATATGAAAATTTCACAATACTTTTTGATAATGTATGTGGTCATTATTTGGCAAGCATATGCATTTTAACTCATATTTTTAGAATAAAACTTTAATATTTTACTTTTATTTTAGTCTTTCCAACCGATAATTTACTCAACTCACTGTTACCTTAGAGTATTTGGCTATACAAGTTCACATACAAACAATTTATATACTCCATATTTTGGACCGACAAAAAAAAGTATAAAATCACCTTATTCCCTAAATAAGGGAAAACATAACAATTATCATCAAAATAAGATTTTCATTTAAAAAAATATAAATTTGTACATTATAACATTGTATAGTAATATCTCAATGTATTTTTGGTAATATATTTTGTCATTATCAGTATTGCAATTTCTATTTTGAGAATAAAAAATATGGGACTATTATTTTGGTACTTTTTTCATGTTTTATTTATAATTTAGTTCTTTTTCCCAAAAATGTTCCCTTCCTCCTTCTGAATCTTCTTATTTTGATCTTCAAAGTCATTTTTTAAATTTTGATTACAAATTACGGAAAAAATACAATAAGTTGCGATATAAATTTAATATTAATAAACTCATTTTGAATCATATATAGGCCTTGTTTCGGAATTAACAGTTAGATTTGGCGGTTGGTTGTTTGTGTTGGTTGGTTTTAATGACTGATTGAGTTAGCTCTTTTGACCGACTGATTATATTAGCTGTTAAGAATAAATTGTTTAGTAAATTTAGCTGTTTATAAACAGCTCTTTGAAATGAAAATTACATTTTTAGACATGCTTTCATATATGTTCATTAATGTATTATTGTGATTAATTTAACTTTTAAAATTTGAATATGTATCTAAATTATTTCTATACATATTTGAATTGATGATTTTATTTTCAAAATAAAATCATGTCATCTTTTATTGTATATACGAAGTTGAGCTTAAAATTTAATATTTAAATTTATGAAAATAATTTACATGTATTTTGAAATAAATTAAAATAAGTATTATACTTTGAAAAAGGACTTGGTAAGAAGAACTGGGCAGAAAAAACAAATAAAAAAACAAACAAAGGCTAAAGAAACTAACGTGAAGGGATTGGGAAAAAAAATCAAAACAAAAAAAAAACAAAAACAAAAAAGGCTAGAAAGGGAATGACCAACGAAACTAAGGAATTTTTTTAGAACTGCCGACTCAAACGCTCCTCTTTGCTTTTCATATTTCAGTAGTTGGAGACAAACAACCAAGATGAAGATGAAGAGCTATTATCCAAACAATTTTGTTGGGGTTAATTTAACCAATTTGCTTTTTTGACCAGTCAATCTGCCAAAGCTATCCCAATAGCCATTTCCCAAACATGACCATAGTTCCACAAAGATCTTTTGACCTTGGCCAAAAGTAACATTAAAAATAACCTTACTATTTTAAGTTACCTACGATGCTTCGTTAGTAAAATTGATGGTTCTCTCTCCCTCTAACATCCCCAACCTCCCTTCACCCACCCTAGCCCCTTGCCTAGATTGCTGATTTAATTGTCAGTGCATTATAAGTTAAAATAGTACTCCGTATTTGAATACCGTGAAAAATCAAATATAGAAATTCAAAAGGGACGAAAGGTGTAAGATTTCTATTTATATATCTTGGACTTTTAATGCAACATATAATTTGTCAAATGCATAAGTTAGTACATAATTCCGAAGTTTTATTTAGTAGAAATCATCCTAAATAGGACTAAAACATAGAAAAAAGTACCAAAATAGGACTTTCATGTTTTTTTTCCCGGAATAGGACTTTGCACTGTGGTAATGTGACTTTGCATTGTGGTAATGTGGCAGTGTACATGTGCAAATTACTATATTTTTTGGTAATGTAAGTCCTATTTCGGGAATAAAAACATGGAAGTCTTATTTTGGTATATTTTCAATGTTTTAGTCCTAGTTTGGTATTTTTCCCTGACTCCTAGGGCTGAAATTTCTTTTCACAAGCTTATCCTTTATTAGTCAAAAATAAAAACACAATGTGTGAATGGACGATGATATGGCCATATGGGTATGCAAATTCAACAGTCACTAAACACTTTAATTCTTAACAACGAAACACTTTAACTGCTTTGATTTCTGATGGCTATACCAAGTAGGAATCTAATTTTCAGAATTAATGAGAATTATTTGGTGTTATGCTTAGATTATTCTTATTCTGCTCTATGAAATGTGACTCTCAAAGCAATCAATTAGAATGTGTTGGCATTAAACTCCTTTAGTCCAATATTTTTTTTCCATTTTGAGTTTTCATTATTTGCAATGAATCATTTTTGTCAATAATATATTCTCTTCGACCCAAAATCTCTGTAATGTTCTAACTTTTATAGAATTTGAGAGATAAAAATTTTTGTATTAACTTTTTAAAAAATACTTTGATGTAAAGCCAGTGGTAATACCTGTAACGCCGAGCGGCGTTATGAGCCTTTTGACGCCTGGGGGTGTTAAACACCGCCCCCTCCCCCGTTATAGAAGCGTTAAAACTTCCGCGTCAAGTTTTTGACGCGATTTGAAGGCGTTATAACGCCTTCTTCCTTCTTTTTTCTACCTCTTTTTCCTCTTTTCTTCTCTATAAATTAAAATAATTTTTTTAAAATTCAACACAAATACAAATTTCTCTCTATCTATCATCTTTTTTTTAAAAAATATTATTCAAGTATTTTTTATTTTTTCATGAATGTAATTTTTTATTTAATGAATGTAATTTTTTAATTTAATGGATATAGTTTTTTATAATGAATGTAATTTTTTATTTAATGAATGTAATTTTTTATTTAATGAATGTAATTTTTTTTATAATGAATGTATTTTTTAATGAACTATTCTCGTTTTAATTCTTTTAAATAATTAAATATTTAAATTTTATTAATTTAATTTTAGAAAATGTGTATTTAAAAATGTAAAAAATGAATGTTTGAAGCCCCATTTTGAAGCCCTGGGGCTTCAAAACCATTTCCACTGAAATTGTGAGGCAAGTTTAAGCTGAGGTGGCAGAGAGAGAAGGTTTGAAGCCCCGGGACTTCATGAGTATTTCCAGTGCCCTAATGAGTAAAAATATGATATAATGGCTAGATTACTAGATTATTAGTGAATAGATATGATGTGATAAATATGATAAGAATTAGTTATAGTAAAATTAAATAATTTTTTGTAGGAACTTCTCTCCTGGCTTAAATGGTAACAAGTTCATTCCCCAAGATTCATGGGAAAGTTCACACAAGTTCGAACCCCAGCGAAGGCAAAAGCATTGACTCTTTGTGCGTCATTATGTTGAGAACAATAAGAACAGATACTACCTTGTAATAGAGTCAATAAATTAAAAAAGTAGTTTATTTAATATGGAGTGGAAAGGAGAAATAAATTTTGGGACAAGAAAGAAAAAAAAGGAAAAAAAGATTTTGAGACGGATGAAATATCTAGTATTTAGTAATTTAGTTACACACACACACACACTAATTTTGTACCAATTGATTCTTTAAAATTATTATTCATATAAGTCAAACTACTTCACCTTTCTTTATACTTCTGTAATTCTTACTTATCGTTTGATACAAATATATAGTTATGTCACATTTTGTATATTTTTTATACAAAGTATTTTTAAATGTATAAATTTATTTTTAAAAATTTTATATGAACTATTGAATAAATTGATGGAAAAATAATTATAATCAAAAGTCGTAATGTTAGACAAATGTGCAACTCTAGAGGGGGGGTGAATAGAGTTGTTTTCAAGAATGTGCGTTTTTCGCGTGTGTGAAATAATAAAATCGCAGGAATAAATAAAGAGAGTAAGGGAAAGAAGAACACCGAGATTTATACTGGTTCACCACCTCGTGGCTAGTCCAGTCCTCCGAGAGACTCTCTCAAAAGTCCTACTAATCTTCAAGCTTCAACGGGTGCTTGAAAAAACGGTACAACTTGAGAACTTGAATCACACAAGCCTCACTTTCTTACAACAACAAGACTTGAGTCACACAAGTCTTAAGAACAACACTCAAATGAGATTAAGTTTACAACACAAGAATGAAAGCTCACACAATTGAGCAAAGTAGTGTTGAAGAATTAAAGCTCTATGGATGACAACTTCTTTAGCACTCAAAGAAAATATTTCTAACTCTCAAAAAATAATATTTTGATGAGGAAGATGAAACAAAGGATGAATATAGCTCAAAGAATATATTGGAGTGCAAGAGATGTGTTTGTAAATGAAGGAGAATGAGGGATTAAATAGGCTGAGGAAAATAAATAATTTTTGAAACTAACTCAGTAAAATATTTTTGGACAAAAAAAAATAATTTTTCAACTGACTCAAGAAATAATAATTTTTTATCCCTCTGAAATAAATTTGTTTGTGCAGAAAATATTGTCATCCTTACAAAGATTCCTAGACTTAATAAAAAATAGAAAAAGTCTTCGGAGTCTTCACTTCACTTAAAAAAAATCTGCATAGGGGTGATCGTCGATTTTTATCGCCGTAAACTTCTTGATACGCTTCTTTGCTTTTCTCGATACGAAAAATAAATTTTCGAATATCGATTTAATCATCCTGTTTGTCATTTATCAAAACAAAAAATATTCTGAACAATAATAAAGGGGTTTGAACTCATGTCCAACACGTAAAACGTATTGTAAATTTGTAATTAGGACAGAAGTATTTCGGTTCAGGTTCAGTTCGGTTTCAGGTTTAATTCGATTTGATTTTCCCCCATTTTCGGTTTCGGTTGGAGTTTATTTCGGTTCAGGTTTATATTAGTTTGAATTTATACCGGCTTGAGTTTTTACCGGTTTGGATTTATACGGAGTACTATTTTAGATCAGATCCCTTGATATTAGAGTTACTAATCTTATCCTTGTGTGTAGCCTTCCTAGTTGTGTGTATAGGGGGGTGGGTATATATACACGTGTTAACAATAATGAATTAGTATATCCATCAATATGTGTTACGATATCACTATAAAATACAGAGTACATATACTCTGTATAAAAATAGACAACCACTTTAGTTTAGGTGATAAAATATACAATAAAAGTTTTGTACATGATCAAAATTTGTAAAAGATTTGACTAGATTTGAGTTTAGTTTATTTTGAATTTGATCAATATTGAGTCTAATCGGTTTCAAGTCTAGTCGATTTCTTGATTCGGATTTAATCGGTTCAAGTTCAATCATATTCGAATCATTTTGGGTGTTCGAATTTGATTTGGATTTTCAATTTCGAGTTTAATTCCGGATTATTGTGTTAGGATTTTACGGTTTCGGATCTGTTTTGTGAAGTCTATTAGTAATACTTAGAGGGCAATGGCAAGTCTAAAGATTGTCATGCCATGCCACATAGGATTAGTTTACATTAAAATTGGTATTGCCACGCATGGAAGGAGCATTCCTCCATGATATGCAAGGCATGTGCAAGACATAATCTTCCTTTTTTATCATTTATTTATTTATTTTTATTTCAAAAACACACAAAAAATTATATAAGAAAGAATTATTTATTTGAAAAAGTACATTAATTTTTTTGGGAAAAAATTTTTAATAATTAAAATACAATAAAAAAAAGTGTAAAAATAAAAAAAACTATGACTTGCCACTGCATAACTTGCTACTCCACTCACTTGCCACACGCTGACTGGACTATTTTTGATTGATTGAAATGTTTCACGTTATCGTGTGGCATTCTATTTGTGCCTCACCATTGCAATGCTCTTAACATTACTCGTATTGGGTATTATTTTTTTAATTCATTTACGCGTAAACATAAAAAGAGGAACGTAAAAAAGACTTGAAGGGCCGAAAGGTCATTTCACTGCTCATGCGAGTCTATATATGAAGAACTTGAATCTCACACTCCTCTTGGTAGTCTCGACGACTGAAGCTACGGTGCTCCTGCATCGCCGCCTCAATTCGTTTCTACCGACTTTTAAGTCTACGCCGGCAGCGTCCTAACCTATCTCTCCGGCGGAGAAACGGCCGACGACCTTACGACACACACGGAATCGTGAGTTTCTTAATGTTTCATATTTTCGTCCCCTGCTGCTGATCCGATTTTGGTGTTCGAAAAGCAGAGGATGAGTGTCGCTCGTTTGATTCTTGTGGTTTTTCTGTTTTTTTTTCCTTGAAATTTGATCGAAATCGGATGGTTTATTGTATGAATTTATCTTCTCCAGGTAGGGAATTTGAGCTTTCACGTAAAGGAGAAAGCGGAGAGGCTTTTTTTGTGAATCGGAATCTGAGAATCCGAAAATGGGAGTAAAAGTTGCGGCGGCGTGTTTGCATTGGTCGCAATCTTCAGTTCCACACCCACCGCCGTGTCCTCCGCCTCAAACACTCGCCTCCGCGATCTTCTCATCTTTTCCCAAACGACGCGGTGGTTTTGCTGGGAGTGAGAGATCTGTGGTTTGCCGGTTCGTCCACTGGCTGGACCGGCCGGCTCTGGTCGGAACCCAGCCTGGGAAGATCCCCAGGTCCCGATCCTGCGAGTTCCTGAAACCCCCTGTGCGACAGACGATGCGACGCTCCTGCAGTGCCAATCTCGATTCCTTCTTCTCCGACGAGGAATTTTCCAAGGGAATTGAAGGGTTGGCTTTGGGTTTCCACATATCGGACGACGAAGAAGAAGAAGATGAAAGCCAGATCTCAAGCTTTGGTGATCATGCTGAGGAAACCTCCCATAGCACTGCGGCGAGCGACAAGAGGAGAGTTTTTGAACCAGTGGTGCCTCCGGATTGGACAAAAAGAGAAGGGATTCTTCTGTCTGGCATGGATCGGAAGGCGAATGGTTTTGATTTCCCTCTCTCTTTGAGGGTTATAGGGAGCAAAATCCAGTGGCAAGAGGGGTTCAGAGATGCAGGAGAGTTGACGTATTGCTCAGTGAAAAAAGCTTTTTCCAGTATGGTGTTCATAATCCAGGAACTCCATAGCTACACCTTAATGATGAGAGAAATGCTCTTCTATGAAGATTTACAGGGCATAATAGGGAGAGTTCAGAAAGAGATGCAAGCATCTTTTGTGTGGCTGTTCCAGCGAGTCTTCTCCCACACACCAACTCTAATGGTCTATGTGATGATACTCCTCGCGAATTTCAGTGTCCATTCACTAGCTGCAAGTTCTGGTTTTGCTGCTGCCCCTCCGCCATTGCAGGCACAAGCAGTTTCCTCCAAAGAGGTTTCTATGGCAGAAGAACAACACAGCCCTATAAAGCAAAAATTTGATTTCACATCCTTTTCGGCTTCTTCTTCTTCTTCCTCTTCAAATGGGAAGAGTTTGTTCGTTGGCGGAAACAGTGGCGGGGGTGGCAAGTACATTCCAGTTTCCGGCGGTACGGACGGTGATGGGAGGAGGTTTGATGGTGCAATTGTGACTGCTGGGGCATCCTCAGTTGGCAAATCATCAGCTGCTGGTGAAGAAGAAACAGTTTCTTCTCATAAGCTTTCCAGTGAAGAGGAGTTGATGCTGTGGAAGTCTATTTGTGAAGAGGCTTCAAGAATGCAGTCCGAGACACGAGGCGTGGCTTTGGATCGCGACACAGTAATGAGGTTTGTTTCACCCGTGACAGGGAAGATCGAATCCGATGATTACACAGATTATTTTAGAACAGAGCTGCTTTACCAGACAGGACTCGCCCAAGAGCCCAACAATACCCTCTTGCTCACCAATTATGCCCAGTTTCTTTACCTGGTTGTTCAAGATTATGACAGGTACATCCATCCATCCTCCATTTTATCTGGTTTTTTTGCCATGTAGAGAAGAGAATTATGATATAGTTGGCTGGTTAATCTTTTTCAATTATGATCTAGTTGTGCTATTATGATCTTTAAGAATTGTTCCTTATATATTCATTAATACATGAAGTTTTCTATAACATGTTGAATTGATTGGTAACAGAGCGGAGGATTACTTCAAGAAAGCTACTTTGGTGGAACCAAAGGACGGAGAGGCATTGAACAAATATGGGACTTTCCTTTGGCAAGTGAGGAATGAGCTTTGGGCTGCAGAGGAGGCATACCAAGCAGCCATTGACGCGGAGCCCGCGAATTCGTTCTATGCCGCTAGCTATGCTCATTTCCTGTGGAACACCGGAGGCGAAGACACGTGCTATCCCCTCGACGATTCCACAGAATACGAGGACGCATGAAATTACCACAAAAAAAAAGAAAGAAAAAAGGGAATGATGCTGGGAAAAAGCAGAAAGGAATGGTATGTTTTCTGGAACTGGACAAAAACTTGGTGAAAGATGAGAAATGGTGGGATTCAAGGTTGTTCTCAGATGAAGCTCAAGAAACACAGAGGGAGGGGTGACTGGAGTTTGTTGGCCTGTCACAGACAACAACATCAACAGCCCATATTGCTCCAGAAACAAGATGAAGTTGGTGATAAGGAAAGGGATGGCCCTGCTCAGTTCTTTCTTTCTTTCTTTCTTTCTTTTTTCAGCTTTGTTACCAAAATTTTCTACCCATTTCTCTCTCTGCACAGTTGATTTGAGGAGCTTAGATAAGTTCTTGTGCTATAGAAAATGGCATTTGCAGATTGTAATTAAAACCCTCTTGTTAATAGCATAAATGCCAAAGCTTAAGCTATTTTTGGTTTGAAGTGATTTTATTACTTAATGACTAACTAAACCCCTCCTCCACCCAAGAAAAAAAAACATGTGAAAAGGATTGTTGACACTGTTTGTCCCACTGAGGTGTCATTAGATGACAAATACGTTTTAATTAAGCTTATACTGGCATTGTCATCATCACCATGCCAAATCTGCAGTTTTCGCGGGGTGGGCTTCATGTTATCTCTTTGTCTTCACTCTCTCTCTCTCTCTCTCTAACAGAGTGTGAGGGGAGATGATGGATGGATGTCAACATGCATGCTTTTTCCGATGAATTTGTTGTCGTCAAAGTGTTCTACAGTTTGATAATAAAAAAAATCGAATTGTGGTAATTTTTTGGGACGGGAAAGTAGTGTGCAGGCTAGGTTTAATTTTACAATCGTAATTTTTTTAAATTTAAGGTAAAAATTGTAAAAGTTACAAACTACTCTATCATTTACTACAAGTATGCGTAATTATATTTAAGTTTTTTGTTGGTTAAACTAAATTTGATAAATTTTGGGCTTTTTTTAATTATAAAACTTTGAAAATATTGAAATTGTTTCCCTTTTCTTCAAATTGAAGTCTTCCGTGGAATAGATTTATTGAGAAATATATTTCTACCTAAGACATTTTTTATGGCACGGAAAGAGTTACGAAAAATTTGCTCTTTTTATGTTTCAAAAAGGATGAGCCCCATCCCCAAGGGCCCCTGGGCCTCTTCAAACCCGGCTGGACGATCACTGAGAAGAAGTAAATTAAATTTTAATCGCAGATTGATGACAGAGAGTAGAACATGTACCTGGTACTTGCAGATAGTCTTTTTTTGTTTCCATGTATAGAAAGTGATAGATATATTGGTTCCTAGTTTCCCACATGTTCCGTATGCAACCCATAACTTTAATACTCCGTACTTATTAGTGATATTCTTATTGGACTCAGATCAGATTGAATAGAAAAGATTTGTTGGCATTTTTAAGATAAATTGGACATTTTCAGACATAAATTCTGTAGGGTCTACAAAATTATTTTCTGAAATAATTATAGATGTTTAATCTCGTAAGTAAGATAAATATTTCGACATATTACACACCATAAATGGTGCTCGGGTAAATGAGAAATTAATTCTCAAAGTTGAACATGAGGGAAGAGTAAAACTCTTATCCCACACTAGGTTTTGAACCTTTCGTATTCTTATATTTAAACTTAAACATTTAATTGAGTTTATGAAAGGAACAAGAAAGGACTCCTCGCGCGCCGCCGCCGTCTGTTTGGCGCGGCACGCCACGCACGCGCGCGCGTCGCGTAGCGGCGGGGCGAGGCTAGGCGTGGTGCGGCGCCTGAGCCCGCATCTGGGGCATGGCTAGCTTTTTACGAGACCGAATCAAACACGCGTGTACACTTCGTTAATAACGAAGTGACGTGAGTTAAGCATGCATGCACATGGAGGCGAAGGGTTGACCTGTGACGCCTCGTAAACTCCGTCCGGTCCAATGAAGAGCCAATTCCTCTCCTATAAAAGGAGGGCTCGACTGCAGGGATGGACACACCAGAAAAACGTCTCTGAAATACAAATAGCTTTCCGACTATATATCTCCCCGTCTCCGATCATCTTCTCCGGCGATAACTTCCCGTCGTTCTCGTTCGCCAATGCATCGTTCTACCGCTCTAGACTTTGCACGCTGCGGTTTTATCCTGGTAGGAGATTGCCCACGTTTGCCAGTGCGGGAGGCGGGCAATACTACCTTAAGGAAAGCTCCGACGACTCCGTTTTCCTAACCTCAATTTCTAGAAGTTGTTCCGGTCCGTCTCTGCCTTCCGTCCGACGTCTCTACTCGACTGTCAACACTCGTGCTCCGTTCGATTCCTTCCTCTGTCCATTCGGGTTCTCGCCACTGTCCATTTTCGTTCGAGCTCCCCGTACATTCAACTTTCTGTATTTTATTTCAATTGTAAAATCCGAACGATTTATAAGTTCGGATTTTTTTAATCCTGCTGTAATAGTTAACAAGATTCAAATAGACTGTAATTAGATTTGACTATAAACATATACAACTTTAGTTTTAACTAGAGCAAATCAATTCCAATCATATTTAAAAAATTCAGATTATATCATATTTTCATTTAATAAAACCAGATCAGAATCAATCAAATCAAACAAATAGAACAAGCTCTGATCCACAACGTCCATTGGACAAGCAACAATCAAGGACAATGACTCATACATCTTAAGCCTGAGCTCGGGCTCGCCCACAAGCTTTAGCGACGCCCACGCTAAACTTAGACATCTCGGACTTGGTCTCGTCAAGTCTTAGACTAATCTTGATTATTTGTTTGGTAGTACATATTGGACCCTCTTATACCATAACCCTTATTAAGCCAAGTCTTTTTAACTTATGGAGTATATCTTTCTCATGACTTAAGAAAGAAATAAGAACTATTTAATCTCAAATGCAATACACTATTGAGATTAATTTTTTAGTCACACTATATATTGCTAATAAAAGGGAGGGTAGTTTAGTGACACGCGGAAAACAGTACTCTACCATAATACTACCTCCGTCCCAGAGTATTTGTCCACTTTCATTTTTGCACATCATCCAATACACTTCTTTAATACATTTTATCTTTTAATTTGTATATTAAAAAATTATATAAATTATATATTAATAATCTATATGTTAAGACAAATCAAACAAGATCACACATGACTATATTTAGGCTTACACATTAAGAGAATTTGATGAGTCAAAGTGCTTAGATGAACAGTTCCAAAAGTCAAAAGTGGACAAATATAGTGGGACGGAGGGAGTACAATAATAAGTGCCCGTCTCTTTCATACATTTCCTATTTAAGCACAAACCACAGGCATAACAAAATCAATCGTTAAATGTTTGGGAAAATAAACTTAAGCCAAAATATGGCATCCAATGAGAGGCCTATGTATGCAAATTAAACATCATGCCAATTCATTCTAACACGTGTACACCATCTTATTACTAGTAATCACATTTTAACCACTCCCAGCCCCCACAATATTAATATAGGGAATCAATCAATCAAATTGAAAATTAATTAAAAGAGTTTAATCTCTTTAGTACTCATTGATAACAAGTTTGATTATTTAATCTCTTGATTACATGGTGGTTGGAAAACATGATACAAACATAAGTGCGTGATAGTTACCCTGCTTTGGATTTGATAGGACTTCCTTCATACGTACATAAGCCCTATTAGCTTTGTAGATCACATGTACGACGACCTATGAATTAATGTAATCCATATTAGTAATGGAGGGGGCGGTTTGGTGTGGGGGTTTACTCGCGGAGGTTAGGTGGGGTAGAAACTGTTAGTTCTATGGTGTTGGGTAATCTTTTAGCAAAATAGAATTACATACTCCCTCCGTCCCAGAAAACATGGGAGTTTTGGTTTTAGAGAGGGATTTAAGGGTAGTGTATTTTGGTATTGAATTTCCAAAGATGTTCTTTGATGTGATGGGTAAAGGTATGATTTGATGGATACATCATTAGTAAAAAGGTATGATGTGATAGGTAGGGTATGAAAAAGCAAGAGGTAAAAGTGACTTGGAGCGATCGAGAGGGAAAACAAAGAATATACGCTGATGTAGAGCATTCCCGTCGCGTCCCGGAGCTTCCCATGCGTGAAGAAAGTTACGATCTATATGAAGAAGGAGTCCTACAACGAAAAATAGATCGTGACAACCAGGAGATGAACCAGAGCTTAAGGAGAGGGCTGCCAACACGTTTGTCCTCATGATCTCGGTGGAGATGTGATAGCCGAAGCGGATCTGTACAGGGTACGGGTTAGAAATCCTATATTAGAAGTTTTGTCATAACAATTCGGAGAAGTGTGTCTCATCATGTTGTTATGTACCGGTGTAACTCGCATCTAGTGATTTAATGGAGGGCTATTACACGGACGTGGGTCCCGCAGATGTAGGAGAATTTGCTCCGAACTGCGTGAACAATTCTGGTGTCTTGCTTACTGCTTTTACTTTATATTTTGCGTGTGTGCTTGTGACAGAGAGCATGTTATAGCACTCTGTCTGTCATCTGTTACTGTGACAGTGCTGCAATATCTTCTCTACAGCATAGTTGATTGATTTATTTAAATGGCTTGTGTTTGGTGTTATCCGCTGCGCCCCACGAACTTTCACCTAACAATCTCACATTTGAAGGTTTGATAATCTTCAAACTATCATCCAAGGTGATCATTTGTAATTGATTTTGGGATGAAACTTCAATGAACCTGTGTGTTGGGCCTATCGAGAAAATGTGCATGAACCTGCGTGTGTCCCCATGCTAATTTTGAGCCATCAATGTTTTATCAAAACCTATTAACTTCCTTAACTTTCCTACTTGCAATGACCTAATTTTCATCAGTCAATGTCGTATTGTTTGGAAAATGTGCTACGTTTTAGTCCTATCTAGGGTTGGACAAAGTTCTGATTCGTAATAAACCAGACTATTGGGGGTACTTGAGAACCAGCCACCGTGAGAGGAAGTGTTCTACTTCTCGATCCATTTCAATTCTTTTTATTAAAACGTATTCTCAAATTGTTATGGTTGAAATAAAACATCAACAAAAAATATTCTGTAATATGAAATAAAATGTACACTTTCTCCATTCTTTTTTAACTATCCGTTTTGCTTTGTCTGCCAAATATTTGACTAAGTATATATAAAATATACAATGAGTTAAAATATAAAAATTATATCATATTATTGTATTGAAAATACTTTTAATGTCTTATTTTTAATAATTTTTTACTAATATATATAAGAGATATTGTTAGTCGGATATTATGTTTGAAAAACAAATATGACTATTAAAACTGAATGAAGGGACTACTTTGTCACATTCTTCGAAAAGAAAGAAAAAGAACAGGACCGGTCTATCATAGTTCAGTTTTTAGATCGGTTTAAAATGAGTAAGGATTATATAGGTTGCGTTCCGTTCGCCTGATCTGATTTGATCTGATTTTTTGAAGTTGTAATCCGATCTGGTCTGATCTGATTGGATCTGATATGGTCTGATATGAATTTGATTAAAACTAAAATTTTTATTATAATAGTTATAATAATAATAGTAATAATAATATAAATAATAATATAAAATTTGATAATAAAACAATAATAATAGAAATAATAATAATAGTAGTAAAAATAATAATGACTATAATAATACTACTAATAATAATAGTAATAATAAAAGAAATAATAATAATAGAAATAATGATAATAGTAGTACGTAGTGGTAGTTGTAATAGTAATAATAATATTAGTAACAATGATGATGATAATAATAATAATCATAATAGTAATAACAGTAATAATAACATTAGTAACAATGATGATAATAGTAATAATAATTATAATAATAATAGTAGTAATAATTATAATAACAAAATTAATAATAATTGCAGTCATAATAGTAGTAATAATAGTCATAGTAATATTAATAATAATAATAATAGTAATAATAATAATAATAGAAATTAATAATAACAATACATAGTAATTGTAATAATAGTAATAATAATAAAAATAGTAATAGTAATAGTAATAATAACAATAGTAATAGTAAATGTAATAATAATAGTAATAGTAATAATAATAATAGTAATCATAAAAGTAGTAACAATAACAATATTATTCATATTAATAGTAATAATAATAGTAATAATAATAATAGTAGTAATAACAATTATAATCATAATAGTAATAGTAATAGTAATAATAATACTAATAGCAATGGTAATAATAATAGTAGTAATATTAATAATAAAATAACAATATTAATTTTTTTTAGATCTAGTCTGATCTGATCTGATTCGATCTGATTTGATTGGATCTGATCTGATCTTATCTGGTCTGATTTGATCTGATTTTAATAAGAATAAGTAATAAGCAGAAAAAATTAGTTGAACGGAACGCTGCTATAGTCCACTAAACAAACGCTACAGAAAACGGCACGGATATAGCATGCGTCGCGTGGCGGCTTCAAAAACATGATTTGTTCAGGTTATTTTTCTCTCCTTTACACAAAAAAGGGAAAAAAGGGATGATCATCGTTCCCGAAGACCCCTTCAGAACTAGTCAGTTATGTAGGGGTTGTGCATACCTTCATCCTATGCCCGTATTAATATGATACTATCCATTCTGGGTCAGGTATTCATGATTTGATTTTTAGACACTTTCCAAAAGGCATCATGCTAATGGAATTGGGTGAATCACTAAATATTGGATCTTCTCCCTATCTCTTCGGTGTGGAACTAGGTTGCTCCCAATAAACCTTTCCTCAAACTAGGACCACACAACTTCTGACCTTCCCTCCAGCAGTATTTCATTTTTATCTGCTAACCATCTTGCACCGCTGCTACACTATTCACGAGACACGCCGCCCAACCTCTTGTCGGGAAGAGTTTCAATAATGCAAGGTTCGAACCACAGACCTCCTTTTCGCTGAAATACACCATTTGATCTGCCAAATATCTTGTACCATTGCTACAACATCGCAGGACACGCCGCTCGAATTCCTCTAGTCGGGATAGGGTTGTGCATTAACAGGTCCAGACCGGAATTTAGACATGAACCGGACCAGAATGGACCGGTCCAGACCGGCCCAGAATATTTAGGTCCGGTCTTCGGTCTTCAAAATTTTAGAATTCCGGGTTTCGGTCCGGTTCGGTCTAAACCCAGAATTATTCGATCCGGACCGGTATGTAATAAAAAAAAATTTTTTTTAGTAATCCAATAAAGTCAAGCCCAGAATGTAATAGCCCAAAGCTCACTAGTCAATCCATTAGACCATTACCACTTCAAATTTTATCTTTTTTCATTCTCTTAAGCTCCTAACATGATATGTTACTTAATTTCAATTTTTATTTTAAGTTTTTTCTATTATTTTGTACTTTGAAGTTTGAACTTTGGTTTGAGATTTTTTTCATGGATTTTGAAGTGTTATGAACTTATGAATTTAACAATTACCCTCCCGGCCTCCCTTGTGAATTGTTATTGTTATGAATTTGGGGATTGATGGTATTATATATATATATATATATATATATATATATATATATATATATATATATATATATATATATATATATATATATATATATATATATATATATATATATATATATATATATAGACACACACACACAATTTAGATATGAATTTTTTATAATAAAAATTAGGTCATTTATGTTTAAATTCCTCTAGTCGGGATAGGGTTGTGCATTAACAGGTCCAGACCGAAACTTAGACATGAACCGGACCAGAATGGACCGGTCCAGACCGGCAAAGAATATTCAGGTCCGGTCTTCGATCTTCAAAATTTTAGAATTCTGGGTTCCGGTCCGGTTCGGTCTAAACCCAGAATTATTTGATCCGGACCGGTATGTAATAAAATATTATTTTTTAATAATCCAATAAATCCAAGCCTAGAATGTAATAGCCCAAAGCTCACTAGTCAATCCATTAGACCATTACCATTTCAAATTTTATCTTTTTTCATTTCTCTTAAGCTCCTAACATGATATGTTACTTAATTTCAATTTTTATTTTAAGTTTTTTCTATTATTTTGTACTTTGAAGTTTGAACTTTGGTTTTAGATTTTTTTCATGGATTTTGAAGTGTTATGAACTTATGAATTTAACAATTGCCCTCCCGGCCTCCCTTGTGAATTGTTATTGTTATGAATTTGGGGATTGATGATGGTATTATATATATATATATATATATATATATATATATATATATATATATATATATATATATATATATATATATATATATATATATATATATATATATATATATATATATTACACCGTCTCACCAAGATCTTGCACCGTTGCTACATTATTCACGGGACATGCCGCTCAACCTCTTGTCGGGAAGAGTTTCAATGCAAGGCTCGAACCGCAGATCTCCTCTTCGCTGTGCTACACTATTTGATCCGCCAAATCATCTTGTACCATTACACAACATCGTGTGACACGCCGCCCGGATTCCTCTGGTCGCAAAGACACACACACACACACACACACACATACACCGTCTCACCAAGATCTTGCACCGTTGCTACATTATTCACGGGACATGCCGCTCAACCTCCTGTCGGGAAGAGTTTCAATGCAAGGCTCGAACCGCAGATCTCCTCTTCGCTGTGCTACACTATTTGATCCGCCAAATCATCTTGTACCATTACACAACATCGTGTGACACGCCGCCCGGATTCCTCTGGTCGCAAAGACTTCAATGCAAGGCTCAAACCGCAGATCTCCTCTTCGCTGTGCTACACTATTTGATCCGCCAAATCATCTTGTACCATTACACAACATCGTGTGACACGCCGCCCGGATTCCTCTGGTCGCAAAGACTTCAATGCAAGGCTCGAACCGCAGATCTCCTCTTCGCTGTGCTACACTATTTGATCCGCCAAATCATCTTGTACCATTACACAACATCGTGTGACACGCCGCCCGGATTCCTCTGGTCGCAAAGACTCCTAACACAAGGCACCACCTGTAGATCTACTTTTGGTCTTGGTCTTATTATAAGACCGTCTCACTAATATTCTCTCACACTGCGCAGTCCGACGCTTCTAGCTGCATGAACTTGGGCTCCGATACCACATGTTGAGACCATGCGTGTCTTCACCACAATCACATATTAATATGATATTGTCCACTCTGGGCCAAACCCTCACAAATTTGTTTCTAGACATCTCCAAAAGACATCATATCATACTAATGAAGTTGGGTGAATAACTAAATATTGGTTCTTCTTCTCCCTATCTCTTCGGTGTGGGACTAAGTTAGTCCCAACAAGTTACCTAAAAGTAGATAAATTAATCTTTAATTATAGACTTATTGTCAAATGGTGAAGCTTGTACCTCAAACTTGCAAACCCAACTCGAATTTATTCCATTTACAGAATTTTATTTTGAGAATATGTAGAACTACAGGTTGTTGTTTTGAGAATTATTGGAATGTTAGAAGGATAATGCTATTTGTACCCCAAGAATTTGTACCCCATTTTGTACACCGCAGGGATGTACCAACATTTTGTGTTGGTGTAATGTTAATTTTTGTTAACGCACTAATACTTTGTGTCAGTGTAAATTTTTGTTAACGCACTGAAACTTTGTGTCGGTGTGAACCATCAAAATGTGATGCATACTTTTGGCTTGGCGTACAAATGGGGTACAAATTTTGAGGTAGATGTAACATGCTCCATGTTAGAATATTCATTGCTCGGTACCACTACTAGTACCACCATCATCAATCTCGCACGGATCACATCACATGCAGTTGTCTGAGTCAAAGTAAATTCCACTTTATTTTTTTAAACCCAAAGTTTTAATCAAGTCAGAATAAAATCGTGCAAAAAAAAAGTTGGGATAAAATTACTTTAGTGTGGTGTAAAATGATTGGAAATGGGAAAGGGGCAGTAGTGGGAATTTGGCGCACCAATTCAAGGGCGGGCAATAATAGAGAGAAGAGAAAGGACAACATAACACCGTACCGCCTAATAAGTAGGATGTGCAACGTGGGGGCATAATAGTCACTCTAGGTTTTTATATAAAAAATTGATTGAGACTTGAGAGGGCACTCTCCTTTGTCTCTACCTTTTCTAAGGGCTAAGAATCATATGGGTTTATGTCTTTCCCTTCTTTGTCCACGTTCTTAAACCCATTTTCCAACGTCCAAGGATCCATCAATATATATACTCCTTCCGTTCTTAAATATTTGTCACATTTGTATTTCCGAGGTAAAATATTAATCTTTTTTAATTCATTTTATTTATATATTCGTATAGAAATAAAAATTAAAATTTACATATCAAAAAACTACATGAAAAGTTTTTCGAAATAAGAGGTGTCAAGAATGTTTTATTTTATCAAATAACTAATAAAAACGTAGAAATAAACAAAAGTTCTTGCGACTGCTGAAAAAACAAATGTTGCAAATATTCAGGGACGGATGGAGTATATGATTGAATTGAAGGTATGGTATAGTACGACTACCAGGCCACATACTATCTCCATATATTCCCTCCTCCACGACACTTTAATTATCCATTATTTTTACTTTGTATTGCATACTAATATAATGAAATTAATTTTTGAAATTTCTAAATAAGTTAAATACCGGAGTATATTAAAGTTATTTTTATACTACGGAGTAATATTATAGTTTTTACTTAATTAAGGCTCAAAGTTCGTCCAGTTTCACTTGAAAAAGTCAAACTGGACGAATATTCAGGGACGGAGGTAGTAATTTGTTTATTGATACAATTTAATAACAATTGGTCTTATTGAATAATGGAGATTACATCCATATGTATAAAACTTACAACAAAGAATCTTAATCATAGTAGAATAACAACTATAGTAAAATATATTAGGCTAGTGAATGATAGGGAGTATAATATTCTATTTCCTATTATCAATATTATTCCTAATAATATCCTCGCAAGCTGACCATCTGTGACGAAAAGAAGCTTGGAGCATAGGTACTAGAATAGTGCCGATAGAAACTATTTTGAGATGACCTCTAGAAGTAGAAAGATAGATTTTCATTCTATGATGAACAAGTTTCAGAGTATATTTGCTGAGTTTTTTTTCTTGGGGGAGTATTGGCGATTGAAGCTGAGCGACGACTCTCGAACTCTAGAAGAAACACAAACAAATGCAGCTTTCCAATTCTTCGATCACGCACACAAGTTTTTTTAGAGGGAGATAGAGATAAGGGACGGAAAGACCATGATCTGGGCGGTCGATGTCGATGAAGATTGACCAGAAGTGGCACACAATCGTAAAAAAAGGGGTGCTAGGTATTTGAGAAGAGAGACCTTAGCTCCGATATCATGATACAATTTGATTTTAACTGATCTTATTAAATAATGAAGGTTATATTCATATATATAGAAATTTCAAGAGAAAATGTTAGTCATAGTAGAATAACAATTATAACAACAATATATTAGGAAAGTAAATAATAATAATTCTCTATTTTCTATTAACCATATATATTATTCCTAATAGTTATTTACTTTATTACAATGTTATTTTTGTTTATATTTTGTCAAGTTAATGAAGCATAGTGAGCCAATTTTCCCACTTTCGTTGCAACTCAAACTTGAGTGACCATGGAGAGAGTGCCCCCTACTTTCTTATTAAAACAAAAGATTATATAATGATATATTAACAAATAAACTAAATGAATGTTGACCTGATGTACGTCTATATACATTCAACTTTAATGTATCCAAAAAAAAGTAATAAGGGCTTCAAAAAAGAAGTAATGGTGAAAAGTTAAAACAGAGTGAAAAATTTTTCCTCATTGTATTTGAACTATCAATTACGGAGTACAAGTGTTAATCCCGTGCTTCGCACGAGCTCGTATACATTCTAAAATTTTGACATTCTATAAATATAATTTTATTTATTTTAGTTTTCTAATAGTGATATAATGTGTATTAGATGAATTTTTTTAACACTAATAAGATATATCTTTTTTCAAATAGTATACTTTAAATATAGATGTACATGCACTAAAGATTCTATAAGTATTTTTTAAAAGTAGTAAAAGAGAAATGATTTATTGTTTTTAAAAATCATATAAAATTTTATTTTTCAAAACATTGATAAAGTTATATATAGATGATCTAGGTTTGATGTATTTTATTTTTCAAAACATTGATAAATTTTTTTCGATTCTACAATGTGGATCTTGATTTTTATTTGGCATATTATTTAAAGGTTAAATATAAATGATCTAGGTTTGATGTATTTCTACAAATCTATAATCTTTCTCCCTGTATAAATTCAAAAATGTATTAATACAAAAAGTATTAGTAATCTAATGATTCCTTTTCCTCACATTAATTTTAAAAACCTAAATTAACGACCTTATAATCATGTACTCCCTATGTCCCTGAGTATTTGTTCACTTTTGATTTTTTGGTCAAAATTAGTAAAATTTAACCTCAAATTAAAAATAATAACATTAGATATTGATACACAATTGGTTTTATTTGATTTATTATATCATTCATTTTCAAAATATTATTTTATTTATTTAATATATAATATATATTTTATTTAACTATAAGTCAAATGTTGAAAACAGTTAATTGGAAAAGTCAAAACTAAACAAATAGGATATATAGGATAACTCTTTTCAAATAAATTAAAAATTGAATGAATGTGCTCATGAATTAGTCTATATTCATTTTGTTTTGAATGTATCAAAAAAGTTAGGAGAGGAAGGATTTAAAAGAATAGAAGAATACCCTTCGTAGGACATTGGTACATACAATAAAAATATGGTAGAGCCCCAACCAATATCAGATTAGGGGAGCATGAATTAAATTACCATCCCCATTGGTACCCCAATAAATCCATCCAAATATTCACCCTCTTTTTTCTCATTTTGCACGCAAAAATGCACTATCTATGTAAACTTCATATTTACAAAAAAAAAAGACTCTCACAAAGTTTTGAAAAATGATGAAAAATAAAGTGTATAATTATATTGTACTTTTTTCAGAAAAAGAGAAATTTTGTGAGTCAAATCTTTATAAAAATGAAATAGAAATTTTTCTCTTTTATGCCTCCATAATAAACGTCACGCTCTTCTTATTTTCTTTTAAGAAACAAATGTCACTTCACAACATATCTCTCTTTTATTTAAAATTAGGGCATTTTTTTCTTTTCAACTTTTTTTAAAATTTTGTAAAGTCAAGAATGAACTTGATAATATAACAGAGAGAATATGTGACTTTTTCACTCGGACAAATTATATTATACATTCGCATCTAGGTACATTAATGTCATTGTTGTAATTTTTTGGACGAACATGTTCTTTTTATTAGTCTTATTGCATTTGTTTGTTAAAATCTACTCATTTTTTCGTATAAGAGATGAAATTGTGAACCCATGAAAAATATGTGAGTAGGTCCACATTTTTAGGATCATAATAGCACAGCCTTAGTCTGACCCAACAAAGATGTATTAATGCCATAAAGTGAGTTTCTTCTCAAATAGTTTTGCAATCACAATGCCATAAATTAATCTAACATTTCTGAGCATTAGTTGAAATATCCCTTCAGGGAAAAAAAGTGTGGTGAAAAAAGAAAGTGAGCAGTTAGATGGTCAAGTTGTAAACAAAAGATAGATGAGGCCCTTAAGATACTCAACTATTTCTGATCCTCCCAGCTTCGAGCTCCCAAACACTCTATCAACAAAAGTAATTGGAACCTGCAGACGCCGGAAAGAAGAGTTTGGTTTCATCACGTAAAAGAAACGATCAAAATCGGCAGAGCAACAAGAACCAAATTGAGCAAGAAATTAGGAGTTGGCGAGCTAAAAAGGAAAGAGGATTTTACCTCTTCAATGCGATAATGTTTTCTTGAGGCGCGGACGATCATCTCCATTTGAAAAACATAGCCTTTGCTGACACATGAACTTATGATGTCTACAAGCACTGATTTTCGGTAGAGCCTTCAAAAATTGTAGCACAGCTATTATTCAGTCTCAGAAAATAAACGATGATTTTCGTATAAGCGTAGGCCAAAAAACACAAACATGAAGCAATGAGAAGATCAATTGCGACGACAAATAAAAAATACATTGTAAATTCAAAAGAAGATGTTGGCCCAAACCTTACCAACTTTGAAATCACGTGTTTTCTTTTTGTTGCAATTGATTTATCTTAAGCTATCATCTAATGTTTAATGTTTGTGTTTGAGACTTTGAGGCATTTAAATATACGGTATTTTGAACGTTCATCAAGACGTTTTTGAAAGCTGGAGTCATTAATGAGTCACTTCAGTTAACTCAAGGGCTATATGGGACATTTGAAGAATTCAAGGTTTCCTAATTGTGTACTTCACTACTTCCTAGTTTTGTTGCACATAGCTATGTTATAAAACAGAGCATGTTTTTACTTTATTTAAAACCTATACCGATATGATCCCGTTAAGTCAGATACTCCTGGCCAAAGAAATGTCTGCGCAAGGACATTTGCTCCTCTACTTGTCAGTTTGCGCATTAGATTCCACCCATGAACACCACCTCCCTTAACATAGCGGGTCCCGGTGACAATATCAGAACCGGTCTCCATTTGTTTCCTGATTCAATGAAATATCGTAACTGTGCGCAATACAAAGAACCCATAAACAAAAATGCTTAAAAAGCTGATCAATAATAATCACGCACTCACTTTATAAATCTTGGCAGGTACTTTGGCTGCCAAGTAAGTGAAAACATTGTCAAGTACGGAACACAAAAGTGAGCAAAAACAAACAATATGAATTGACATTAATAGGACATTACATTTGAAGAAGACTTTGTCAACGCATATAATCTTTCAAAGAATTCTTACATGGTGGGATAGATCGGCATCCATAATGACAACAAATTCTCCAGAGGCATATTTCAACCCATGAATATATGCAGTTCCTGAATGTAGGCACAGTAAGTAACTGCTTAATGAAATTAGGACAATTAGGAAAAGCATAAAAATAAGTACCTAAACCAAGCTTAGCAGATCGAGGCCTCAAAAGCTGCATGACCAATGGAGAGTGGGTAAAAATGTCTTAACTCTTAACAATTTCTATTTACAGGTAAGAAATACTCCTCCGACCCAAAATCATCTTCCACTTTCAGTTTTTTAATATCCGAAAATAATATTCCCAATCCATTTAAGGATAAAAACATGAGGTTCATATTCTTTCTGTCTCCTCTGCACAAACTCCATGCCATTTTCACATGGGAGGTTATTTTGGGACGAAGAGAGTAAATTGCAAAATATTAAGCCATAAAAATTACTGACAATTCGATCTTCCCCATACACCTGCTGCAATTGTTGAACAATATCTTGAGTTCCATCAGGGCTTCCATCATCCACGACGATAATTTCAAAATCAACATCCCTACCCAGGATATTAAAAAAACACTCTTTTAATACTCTTTAGGATCTTACATATAGAAAAAAAACTAAGGACATTGAGAGTTGTGCATTTCCAAAATTAAAAGGTAGCACTTTTGTTAAGCATGGCTGTGGGCTCTTTATTTGAGAGAGATGGACTACAACAACAACCAAGCCTTATCCCACTAGGTGGGGTCGGTTACATGGATCAAACGACGCTATTGCGCCCTATCAAATACCATATCTACAGCAAGATCCTTCACGCGAAGGTCGACTTTGAAGTCTTCTTAGGTCTACCTCTTCCTCTAGTCACATGTTTATTCACCATTTGATCAACCCTTCTCAGCGGATGCTCTATGGGTCTTCTCTATACATGTCCAAACCACCTTAGACGAGCTTCCACCATTTTCTTTATAATAGGTATTGCTCCAATTTTAGCTCTCATATTTTCATTCTTTCTATCCATACGCGTATGACCACTCATCCATCGAAGCATCTTCATTTCGGCCACACTAACCTTGTGTTCATGTGCACCCTTTGCAACCCAACACTCTGTTCCATACAACATAGTAGGTCTAATCGCGGTACGGTAAAACTTTCCCTTGAGTTTTAAAGGTACTCTTTTGTCACATATATTGCCCGAAGCATTCCGCCATTTTGACCAACCTGCTTGAATCTTGTAATTTACATCATCCTCTATTTCTCCATTGTCTTGAACGATACACCCATAATACTTAAATCTCTTCACTTGTGGTATATTAATCTCTCCAACTTTTACCACAATGCTAGCACTTCTCCTTCTGTTGCTAAACTTGCACTCTATATATTCTGCCTAAGTGCGACTAATACACAAGCCATCCAACGCCAAAGCCTGTCTCCACGAATCCAACTTCCTATTCAAATCCTCTCATTATTCGCTCAGAAAGATGATATCATCCGCTATGAGCATGCACCATTTTACGGGTTCATGGATATGTTCCGTAAGCACTTCCAAGACTAGTGTAAAGATATGGGCTTAGAGATTACCCTTGGTGTAAAGCAATATCGATGGGAAATTCTCATGTTAATCCACTTTGGCTTCTCACGCTTGTTGTAGGCTTGTAGCACCATCGTATATATCCTTAATCGCAAGAATATAAGCAATCCTTACTCCCTTTTTCTCCAACACCTTCTACAAGACTTCTCTTGGTACCCCGTCATATGCCTTTTCCAAATCATAAAAGCCATGTGTAAATCTTTCTTCTCACTTCCAAGCCTCTCCATCATTCTCCTCACCAAGTATATAGTCTGTGTAGTTGATCTTCTTGGCATAAAACCAAATTAGTTCTCTGACACATGGGTCTCTTGTCTCAACCTTCGTTCTACCACTCTTTCCCACAACTTCATCGTGTGACTCATAAACTTGATCCTCTGTACTTTCTACAACTTTCAATATCCCCCTTTTTCTGCACTTAACTTGATCCAAATCCCACATCCTTCTTTCTCGACCCTTCGCAATCTTGTGAATACATCTTTCCCCTTCTTTTGTACCCAACGACTGGTAAAACCATTCATATGTTCTTGTCCTTGCTTCACTTATAACCAATTTTGTCTCCTTAGCTATCCTATACCTCTCCCAATTTTCCAAATCACAACATAAAGACTACTGCTTAAAACAGAAAATTACTCTGGCGTACTCTTGATTTTCTGGTTATAGTTCTTAGGTCCCACATTATCTGAAATTTACTCTGGGGTACCATCAATTTTCTGGTAAGAATTCTTAAGTCTCACATTAATCGAAATATACTCCGGGGTCTTTATAATTAGTGATAATGTACTCCGAGGATACATTATGTCTATTTGGCCGTTACGGTTAAAAGTTTTGGTACTTTGACAAATACTAAATTTTACCTTGATAATCATTATTTTATTAAATTTAAATAGCATCCTTCAATTTGTCAAAGTAAAGGAACTTTCAATTCTAACGCCTAAATGAGCAGAATGTACTCTCGATGTATAATATCACAAATTTTCAAGGACCACAGAATATATTTCAAGTAATGTGGGACTTGAGAGTTCTTAAAAGAAAATCGAAGGTAACCCAGAGTATATTCAAGATAATGTGGGACATGGGAGGTTATTACTAGAAAATCGAGGATACCCAGAGTAAATTTTCTATCCTTAAAGCGTTCTCGTTTTACCTTTACCTTCCCTTGCACACTAGTGTTGCACCACCGTGATTCTCTGTCTCGTGCATTAGTGCCACTAGTTTCTCAAATGGTTTCTTTTGCCACCTTTTTAATGGTGTCTACCATATCACACGATAACTCTTCTACACTTCCATGCCCATCCCAATTTGCTTCTTCTTCTTTTTGGTACGGACTCTTAAGTCCCGCATTATTCAAAATATACTTCGGGGGTCTTTAAAATTAATGGCAATGTACTCCGAGGATACATTATGTCCATTTAGCCGTTAGGGTTAAAAGTTCTGATACTTTGAAAAATACTAAATTTTACCTTGATAATCATTATTTAATTAAATTTAAATAAAATCTTTTAATTTATTAAAGTAAAAAAAACTTTCAATCCTAATGCCTAAATGAACGGAATGTACCATCAGAGTATAATATCACAAATTTTAAAAACCATAGAATATATTTCAGATGGTGTGAGACTTGAGAGTTCTTAAAAGAAAATCAAGGATATCCCGAAGTATATTTAAGATAATGTTGGACCTGGGAGTTATTACTAGAAAATTGAGGGTACCCCAGAGTAATTTTTTATTTTTAAAACGTTCTCGTTTTACCTCTATCTTCTTTTGCACACTAGTGTCCCGCCACCATGATTCTTTATGTCGTGCATTAGTGCCACTAGTTTTTCCAATGGTTTCTTTTGCCACCTTTTTAATAGTATCCTCCATATCACATGATAACTCCTCTGCACTTCTATGCAGTGGCAGAGCCAGGAGCTACTTATTGGGGGGGCACACTGGGTCCGAGGGAAGCGTAAGGGTTTGTTTAAAAACATTATAAAAAGACAAAAAAATAATAAATTACATCTCAAATAGACATTTGAGTAAGTCAAAATATAACAATAAATTAACATTATTACAAAGTATTAATTATGCAAAATTTAATTTTTTTCAAAATAACAGTGTAGGGATTATCTAACATGGAGTAACAAATTTATCCATACCAGTAGTTTCAAATAAAAAATATTCTATACAATGACAATATCATTAGTCATACAACATCTAATTTCTTTTTCAAAATCACACTTTAATTACACAAAACAAATTCTTAATAAATTGAAAAATTTGCACTAAATAGGACTAAAACATAAGTCATTTCTTAATGTGGGACTTAAACTATTTTATTCCCTAAATAGTACTTCATAATGTCTAGTGGGAAGAATAATGTCCAATGATGGTGGACATTTACTTGAATAATGAGTAATGAATAATGACCAATGGTCCTATATTAGAAAATAAAAACATATAGTCCTATATTGAGAAAGTCATTATATTTTAGTCCTATTTAGGTAAATTCTCAAATAAATTATATGGTTTAATTAAAATAAAATCTTATCTCCATGTTTGAAGGCTGGATTTGAGAGGAACGAAAGAGAGCAATGGAGCCTGAGGTCATACGGAATTTTTTTTAAAAAAAATCTTAGCTCTAAAATAAACGTTGTCGTTTGGATAACTATTCCCCTTTAGTTTAAAAAAGAACGACGTCGCTTCACTAAAAAAAACCTATGGAGCAATTCATGAAATGAAGACACAAGCTTAAGCTTCCGCCTTGGCCGTCGCACGCGGGGGGGGGGACTTTCCTTGTCATCAGAGCAACCATAGCGGGCGCCGGTATATAGATATTCTTCGCCAGCACTTCGCCGGGGGGGCACGTGCCCTGACAGGCCCCCCCCCCTCCGCCCCTGCTTCTATGCACATCCCAATTTGTTTCTTCTTCTAAACGGCGTTGGAATTCCCTTTGCTTATCACCTTTCAACCACCACCATATGGTCCTTGGGTTCCTCTCTTGGCGAATTCTTCTTACCTTTCATTGGATACGGAAGTCCATAAAGAGCAGTCTATATTGGGTGGTCAAGCTCTCTCTGAGAATAATTTTGTAATTAGTACAAAATTTTTGAACTGACTTCCTTAGCAGAAAGAAATCAATTTGAGAGCATATCCTCCCACTCTAATAAGATATAAGATGCTCATCTGGCTTCTAAAAACAAGTGTTTGCAATAAGAAGCTAGAAGGTTAAAGAGAAGTCTAAGATGCTTTTACCTTTTGCATTCGCTACTCCAAAGTCATGTGCTACATGAATTTGTTCATACCCACATCCATCTTTTCCCACGTGTTCGTTTAAGTCTCCTCCCAAGAACACTTTATCTCCCACTGTCAATGTGGAGGTCTCAAGGCATAGTATGATCTCAATACAATATCTAAACAAAAGTACGTTAAGCACATATGATTCAAACTTTGGTGAATTGACACCCCGGACAAGATATGACCTTTTAGAAATATTTGGAACAGCCTCCCTACTTTCGAGTAGGGGCAAGGTCTGCATACACACACCCTCCGCAGACCCTACTGTAGTGGGACTCAATTGGGTTGTCGTTGTTGTTGTTGGAATTATTGAGGGTGCTTTGGTCGATTTCAGACACTATCGATGTTGTGGTCTCAAGGCATAGTATGGTCTAAATACAATATCTTAACAAAAGTACGTTAAGCATATATGATCCAAACTATGGTGAATTGACACCCCAGACAAAGTATGGCTGTATAGACATCTGAACCGACTTGTGGTGCATAGGCACTAAGCCACTAACCACATGAATAGCCTTCCCTTCTACCACCAGCTTTAATGCAATGATCCGATCTCCCACCCTGTTAACATCGACCGCATCCTTCTTCAATTGTTAATTCACAATAACACTAACTCCATTTCTATTCTTTACTTTTCCTGTATACCATAGTTTGAAGCTTGAGGTGTCCATCTCCCTAGCCTTCACTCTCACCCACTTTGTTTCCTACAAGCACATAATATTAATCCTTCTCAGTATCTTAGTATCCACCAACTCCATAGACTTGCCTGTAAGTGTGCCTATGTTCCATGTCCCAAACCACAACCTATGTTGACCTTTGCCTTTGTGAACTAGTTTATTTACCCGCGTTCGTTCATGAAAGCAAGGCAACCTTTGCTTATTTTGCACTAAAACCAAGCACCGATGCAGTGGCCCTAGCTCATTTGACAATGTACTCAAGCCATACATAGCGTTGCTTTCGGGCAACGACCTAGCTTTAGCGCAATATCGTATTTGGTCCATGTCATGAAGATTCGACTAAACAAATTAAACTTAAATAACCACAAAACATATTAGCTTGAGCTGATAAACTTTATTATTGCCAAGATTCACTATGCACACAATAAACCATGATTAGAGAGCCCACAAGATGAAACACCACAGAGTGACAAGGGAAAAAATGTAGTCTGCCAGCTACACTACAATATACACACAATAATTGAATTCATAGCATAATAAGATTGAAGCAACAAATAGATGAACTAGAAATGCTACAACATGCATCCTTGTATAGATAAAGGGAAAAGAAGATTACTTGACATGCTTGAATATGAGGTAAACAACAAGGGCGATGTTGAGTCGTTCGTTGTAAGTTGGGATAATTATACTGTACTTTGTCTTCTCCCCCATTGTGATCCTTAAAACAAACTGGTGATAAAATCAACACAAGTCACATATAAAAGCGGGCAGTCAGGCTCACCCGTTTCTAAACAAGCTTGAAATTTTAGTGTTTGGCTCATACAATGCTGGGCTCAGCAGACCAAAAGAGAACCCACCATTTCTATGTAAAATGATGCCGAGTGTCATTTCAATTTCTTACATATATGGCTACCATATGATAGCATTACTCGTAATTTTTATTCTATATTTTTCTTCAGCCATGCTCATACAATCATTCTACAATGGAACCAAAAGAATAGGCAAAATGTGCAAATCAAATCTAACAAAGAAAATCATGAACAAGCTTAGATCACATTGCAAATGAACACATGAAACCCCTTTCTAAGTGCATAATTTAAGCCTAAATGAATCAACTTTATTGGGTAGCACTGCTAATTTTAGGCCTAAAAATGTAGCTGAGCTGAATTTTATCACAAAGCCAGATGCGCTAAAGTTATTTGTATTCATGAATAATTCCTAGACTTCACAAGAAAAAACAAAACCACAACAAATTTTAGAATTACTGGTTTCAGATTTGAATAATTAAAGATGAAAGGGGTGAATAAACACCACATAACACATAATTTAAGAGCTATTCTGTGGTTGAGCTAGATCTTCAATTCTTTTTCTTCTCTGAAGTTTGAAAAACCCCGAATGCTTATATTTTTTATTCATTTTCCAAAAAAATCCGCTTAACACAATCATTTCCCGAAATAAGAAAAATGAATACGTGAAATAATCATTTGATAAGATCAATCTTACTAATACAGTCATTTTCCTAGACAATCTGCGAAACAAATTGCAACTGTACAAAGAATATAAGCATAACATTTTAGGGTTATAGGCTATAGCCCCTAAAACTAAATAACTAATGCTTTGAATTTGATTCAAACAATCAAATATGAAATTTAAAATCAACAAATAAATTACAAAGATAAAAAAGAGAATATCAAGAAAAATTTCACGAGTTTACCTTTATTTGAGACAACCGCCGATCTCCCCTTCGTCTACGATGCAGCAGCTTAGCACTGTTCCTCTTCGGCTCGTCTCGAATTCTCCCCGCCGGTCGTCGTCGTTCCGTCGCTCTAGCAGGTCTCGCCTCTCTGGATTGTCAGTCGCGCAACTCTAAAATCTGAATTTCAAGCCCAAATATAATTAGCTTCCAAATATAATTAGCGTGGTACTGATTCTAAAATAATGCAGTACTCATTTTCACACATTGGATCAATAATTATAATACTCCGTATTTATTTACAAATAATGTAGTGTTCATTTTGAAATAAAACAGTATTCACTTTCAAATAACTTAATTAGTGTTCATTTTCATTTAAATAAAATCCATAACATAAATAATTTTTTGATTGTACCCAAAATTAGATACAACCGGATGTATAATATAATTTGCCCTTGATTTTCTACCGTGTAGTGTCCATTTCTTTTTTGGAAATTTTAGAAAAATAAAAATCCTAAGAAAATGCTAAGGATACACTAAAAGGTGTACCCCAAATGTACACCATCTTTCCAATACCACATATATTGGCAAATAAAATAAACAATAAATGAATAAACAAAAATAAATGATAGAAAATGGGTAGTGTACATTTTGGATACATCTTTGGTGTACTCCTAGCATCCCCAATGCTAATAACCCATCACAAGTGTTCCACAATAATAAAGATCATAATCGTCTATGAATCATCTATTTATCTTTAAATTATTTGTGATTATTATTCGCGACGAGACATCGTGGTGAGCTCTTAGGTAGTGAAGATACTACTGTTAACTGCTTGTGTTTACTGTTTCAATACGTGTATTGATAAAATAAAAATGAAAATATGAGAGCTAAAGTTAGAATAACACGTATTGTAGAACGGATGGTGGAAACTCGTCTTAAATAATTTGGCCCATATTGATAAAGGACCAATAGTGCATCCGATGAGAAAGGTTGATCAAATGATGAATCAACATATGGATACAGGGCAAGGTAGACCTAAGAACACATGACAAAAAATGGTCAACGGGCCTTTAGAGCATTAACAATGATATGTAAATTCGCCCCGCCCCAACTCTTGCCACATTAGCATTCCACTGACTTTCTACTCGCCCCAAAATCCTGCATTGATATCGTCCTGAAAATCCGTTTCTCCATTTCTTTTACAATATTATCATTTTTAATTCAAAATTTATATAAATTTTATACAAATATTTATTTATAAATAAAAATAGATAAATAATAATAAATAAAATAAAACTAATAGATTCAAAATTGACAAAAAAAAAGAGTTTAAAATTTTAAAAATGAAATTGAAGAAAAATCGAGGAAGAAGAATAAAATGGATCGGGGCAGGAGTAGAAAGAAGAAGAATGCAATAAGATATTAGTAAAAGTGATGTGATACTTAGGTTAAGAAAGAATGATGTAATAGTTAGATTAAGAATTAATAGGAATAAAAGTGTCTTTCTAATAGAAAACGGAAAGAGTTTGTGGGACAAGAAAAAAAGAAATATGAAAGAGTTTTTGGGAAAATATATTCTTTCGGTCCCATTTGATTTTTTTGCTAATGTTTTATGTGAAGAAATATACCTAAATATGAGTGAAACATAGAAAAAGTATCAAAATAGAAAATAAAAAAACAAAAATGATGTTTATACACTAGTACGTAGTATAAAGAAAAAATTAAATCCTCCAAAATTTAGAAACAAAAATATAATTATAACATTATTTGTTATCACATATTAATATGCCGTATTTCATACTAAAGTACTCACTACTCCCGACCACTTGTTGGGAGACTTTCAACCTTAATCCATAATCAGGATTAGTCGGATTTCGTTAAAGGCGGGTCGAACACTGGTAGTCTAACAAAAAAAAGTACTTATCACTACTCCCTTTGTCTCATTAATTTCATTTTTTACAGTTACTTTTCATGTGGTCAAATTATTTTCTCCTATATGTATACTAACTCTGTCCTAGAATATTTATCTAATTTTGATCCTTTGAGTCAAAATTGATAAACTTTAGCTATTAACTACGGAGTAAATAAGATTTATACTCCATCCGTCCTAAAATGTTCTTCCCACTTACTTTTTACTCGGTCAAACTTTAATCATTTTCTTTACCTATTTTCATTAGGTATTTGATAAAATAATATAGTCTTGTCACCACTTGTTTTGTAGAACTTTTGATGTAGTTTTTAAATATATAAATTTTATTTTTAAATTTACACCTACAATCAAATAAATTGAGTTGGAAATAAAGTCGGTCAAACCTCGTAAACAGAACCGGGAAGAACAATATAGGACGGAGGAAGTATTACATATTAATACAACAAATAAGTTTGTTATATTTGGCCTGTGAAACATTTTCAAAATAAGATACAATATTGCTATATATATTCACTATCATTTTGACTAAATCAATCTTATTTATGTTAAATTGACAAGTTTACCCTTAAAAATACAAAAGAGGAAACTTAGATGTAAATAAACCAATTAACATTTAAGGACAAAGCTTTCCATTTGACACAAAATAAGTGAATTGATCCAAAATGAAGGTGGATATAGCAACACCCTTCAAAATAGTATTTTATCTTATTAATTAATATTGCTATAAATTTATTTAATTATAAGTCAATATTTGATCTGGATAGATTATAAGAAGTCAAAACTAGACAAATAATATGAAAGAAGATACTACGGAGTATATTTCATCTATAATTGGATAAAATAATATGGACGTGTCATCTCTTATTTCATCAGTCTTTTGACGTAATTTTTAAATACTCCCTCCGTCCTAAAATTTTCTTCCCAGAGCACTGTTCCAACTTCATGGGAATTTATATTTATTTGTGTTTTTTCATGGCCTATATGATAAAATAAAATATTCTTGTCACCACTTGTTTTGTTGAACTTTTGATGTAGTTTTTAAATATGTATGTTTTATTTTTTATTTCTATACCAATATTTAAATAAAATAGATTGAAAAAACTTGGATTTTTCTTCGTTTTGCGAAACGGGAAGAAAGTTTTAAGACGGAGGGAGTAATACTTTTACTTTTAAATTTTACAACAATATTAAAATGAAATGATTTTAAATTAACAGAAATCAAACATCGCGAACCATTCTGCCAAGAATCAAATGGGATATAGGGATCATAGTGCATACATAATTTCGAAATCCTTATCTTACCGATTTGAATTTGAATCATTTTAATAATTCATTTCGAGTTTGGTCATCCTCAAATTCATTAACAAAATATCTATTCAAAACCCAATATTTTCTGTATCCGATCATTTTTTGTCGGGTCTACTACTACACACACTAGCTAGATTAAAAGTGACGAAACTTTAAAAAAAAAGTGACAAAATAATGTACCAAGTATGAAAGGAAAAAAATACTCCTATGTTTTTTTTTTCCATTCCTAAATGAACCATAATCACGTCACACTTTTAATTACAAATGTGCGAAATTAAAAGATGAAGAAAAGCGTAGTATTATGGAAAGGAAGGCAATGTTTTTAATAAAGAAAAGTTGACATAACCTAAGATTTTTTGTCCGAAGAGGAAACTCAGGAGTTTACAGGAGAGAGAGTCAAATATGAGCCGTCGGATCCACATCAAAACGGAATCGTTTTGGCAACTGATGGCATATTACAAGCCTTGCAATGAGCTCTCCAACCATATTTATTATTAATTACTCCATTTAATTTCCCCCCAGCCCTGCATATTTATTATTTACATTAATATTTATATTAATATTAATAAATAAATAATAGGTATAATTATGTTATACGGAGTATTGAAGAAGAAGAAGAAAAAGAGAAGAAGATGAATAAGAATAAAACCCTCACCTCACCTCACTCCTCTCCTCCTTTTCATTTCCACTTGAGCCTCTCCTTCTTGCCACATTTTCCTTTTTAGCTTTTCCAAGATGCGCGGCTGCGGAAGCGGCGGCGGTGGCGGCCTTTTTGGCCGCCACCATCTCCGATCAACTCCCAGGTTGTCACTGGACAGGTTTCTATGGGACCATCAGCAACAACTAGAAAACAAGAGAGAAAATTCGCTAGTTACGGATCACAATTTCTACGACGTCTCGTCGTCCTCGTCGTCCGCCGTGTCTTGGCTGGATTTCCAAGAATCCGCCTTTACCGAGAGTGCGGCCGTTTCCGATCTCGGCCTGAGATCGGGTGGCCTCGCGTTCGACAAGGGGTCCGGGAAGAGAGCGAAAGGTCGATCTTCTCCCCCGCTGATCAAGGGCCAGTGGACCGACGAAGAAGACAGGTATGTGTGTCAGTAGTACGTACTCTCTCTGTCCCAAAATAAACAGATCCAGACCTAAAGAAAAATGTGATGCTACCATACATTTTGATGGATTAATTAATTTTGTTTGATTGTTATAATTTGTGGGGTTTAAGGAATTTGATCAGATTAGTGAAGCAATATGGAGTGAGAAAATGGGCTCAAGTGGCTGACAAAATGGTCGGTCGGGCCGGAAAACAATGTCGCGAGCGGTGGCAAAACCATCTTCGTCCCGATATTAAGGTTTAATAATTTTCTTTCCTCTTTTTCTTTTCTTCTTATATTAACATTACATTTGAGATTTCAATTTTCTTTTTAAAAAAACAAAATCTGATACATGGATCTATGTGTGAAGGGAGATCTACTTAATTAATTGGTTTTTTTGGCTGGGTTTTGATTAATTAATTGCTGAAAACACAATCCATCGCCGATTGAAAAAATGTGTGTTTGATTAGATTTTATGTTGGATTTGTTTACCATTTTTATTTCATTTTGCTTTTTTTTTTTTGCTTTATAAGATTCAATTGATGAAGTCCCATTTGTTCATATGAAACACCAGCCCAGTTTTTGCGTCGTTCGTAGTTGGTGTCAATCAACAGTCAAACCGTTTCTTACATAATCATTAGATTTTCGTTTTGTCATTACTCTATTTAATAATCCAACTTTTAATTTTATTATTAGGATTAATAATATTAACATTAATATCAATATTAATATTAATATTAATAATATTATTATTACTAGCTCGCTTCTTTCTTTCGTCTCAAAATTAAATTTATATATGTATAAAACTTTGCATTTGATGGAACATGACTATTGATTATTAACAAATATTTAAATCGAGTTGTCAATTAAAAACTATGTATATAGGATAGGAGAATTATGTAAATAGTATTCCCTCCGTCCCAAAAAGTCTTTCTTGTTCACTATTACGGTCTCTCAATAACTCTTACTATTAGGATAGGAGTATTTGTTTGCGTGTTTTTATTGATCATTTGATAACATAAAATATATTCATTTCACCTCTTATTTTGTAGGGTTTTCGATGTAGTTTTTAAATCTAATTTTTTTATTTGTTATTTTCTTACCAATTTGCAAATAAAATCATTTTAAAATTTACGGGGTTTTGCACGTTAATCAAAGTAAGAAATTCTTTTTGGGACGGAGGAGTATAATCATTTCTTCAAATGAAATTTGGATCTTGATTGTGAGACAAATAAAGAAATGTGAATGTTTTTTTGGGGGACTCGCAGATTTAAGCTTTAATTCCTTAATTATATTGAAGAGATGACTATTATTTTTCATTCTTTCTTTGTTTTTATTTCAAATAAAGAAATGCAGTTTGACTTACAATATTATGAAAACCAAAATAATGTGATCGAGATTCCTAAAGAAGAGAGGAATGTGAACTAGGCTAGCTATTTCTCTTTTTAAGAAATAAAAACTAAATTTAGAGTTGACAAATAGAAAAATTGTAAATTATTATCTAGTTAGTGATGGATTATTGTTGTTGTTATTGTTGTTGTTATTATTATTATTATTATTATTATTATTATTATTATTATTATTATTATTATTATTATTATTATTATTATTATTATTATTATTATTATTATTATTATTATTATTATTATTATTATTATTATTATTATTATTATTATAATTATTATTACTATTACTCTCTCCGTCCTAAAACGTTCTTCCCGTTTCTATTTACGATGTTTCACCGACTTTATTTTCAACTTAATTTATTTGATTGTAGGTGTAAAATTAAAAAATAAAATTTATATATTTAAAACCTACATCAAACTTCTAAAAAATAAGAGGTGACACGATTATTTTATCAAATAACTAACAAATATAAATAAAAAAAGTAATTAAAGTTTGTATGAATAGTAACTGAGAACAATATTTTAGGACGAAATTATTATTATTATTATTATTATTATTATTATTAAAACCAAAATAGGGAGTATTATTATTATTATACTCCCTCCGTCCCATAAAGTATTACCCATTTTGACTAAAGTTAAAATTAAGGGATGGATAATTTTGTGTTGACTTTCCAAAAAATACCCTTGATATGATGGGTAAAAGTATGATGTGATGTATAGATTATTAGAAAAAAAGTATGATGTGATAGGTAGGGTTTGAAAAAGTAAGGGGTAAAAGTGTTTTTTTAGTAGAAATGGGTAAGGGATTGTGGGACACAATTTTTTTGAAACACGTAAATCTTTTTGGGATGGAGGGAGTATATTATTACTCCGTATTATTATTGTTGTTGTTTTTTTGTGATTAACGAATTAATTAATTAGTTGATTGTTGGAACGAAAATGGTGTGATACAGAAAGATAGTTGGAGTGAAGAAGAGGAGAGGGTGCTGGTTGAAGCACATGAAGAGCTTGGGAACAAATGGGCTGAGATTGCAAAGAGAATTACCGGAAGGACCGAAAACTCCATCAAGAATCACTGGAATGCCACTAAGAGAAGGCAGACTTCCAAGAGGAAGACCACCACCAAGAAGCTGCCGCCGGAGGCCGCTGCTCACGGCGTCCGCGGCGGATCCTCCTCCTCCACCTCCTCCACCACCTCCTCCAATCCCACCAACAAATCCACCGTTCTTCAAGACTACATAAGAACCAAGTACCTCACCCCCAACGACAAATCCTTTTCCTCCTCCGCTGCCGCTGTCGTCTCGGAGGACCGTCGTCGTCCTCCCCCAATCCCACTCAACGACCCGTCGCTGTCGAACGATGACGTTTCGCCCTCGTTCATGATCCATCAAATGTCGTCTCACGAAGACGACATCATCTTCATGCAGACCCTCTTCGGAGGGAATCCACTCAGGGACCATGGCGTGACAGACGACTGTCACGCCATGTCCTACGACGACAGCGTGATAGAGGGCTCTCAGGATCAGGACATGTCCTACGGCGACTGCCTTCCCTCGGAGGGCGGCGTCGAGGTTTATCAGGGTTCAGAATGTGGCCTACCACCGTCATTGCCAACTGTCACATTGCCAGTGCCTCCAGAAGGGAACCATCATCCGGCGGCCGACAGATATATCTCGTACCTGTTGGACGGTGGAGATGGAAGCTCGGCGAGGGCAGACCCGTTCGAGGCAATGAGTCGGGCGGGATTATCGTACCCTCCGTACGACTATTCTCCATCACCGTTATCGGCGTTGACCGGGAAGGGAGGAAAGGGGAGGGATATGGATCTGATGGAGTTGATATTTTGTTCATCAAGATCATCTCAAGGGAGCAATAATACCAACGAGGATTAACTTAATAGTTCTTCTATTAGGTCTCGTTTGGATTATATGTTTATTTAATTTAGTGTCGTTGTCTTTTCATTCAACCTGCCTTTGTATGTCGTCAATTAAAGACTATGGACATTATTTTATGTTTTTGGTCAGTCGAATTTTTTCTAATAAATAAATAATTTCAATTCTCGCTAACGTATTTTGTTAGAATGAACTCTAATGTACTACCTCCCTCCCAAAAAAATTTACACGTTTTGACTAAAGTTGAAATTAAGGGAGAGATAATTTTGTGTTGACTTTCCAAAAATACCCTTGATATGATGGATAAAAGTAGGATGCGATGTGTAGATTATTAGAAAAAAGGTATGATGTGATAGGTAGGGTTTGAAAAAGTAAGGGGTAAAAGTGGTTTTTTAATAGAAATGGGTAAGAGATTGTGTGATGTAATTTTTTTGAAAGGTGTAAATCTTTTTGGGACGGAGGGAGTAATACTTTGGACACTACTCCCTCCGTCCCAAATTATTTGTCACATTTCTATTACCGAGGTAAAATATCAAGTTTTTTCAATTCATTTTATTTATATATTGGTAAAGAAATAAAAAATAAAAATTACATAGCAAAAGACTACATGAAAAGTTCTTCGAAATAAGAGGTGTCAAGAATATTTTATTTTATGAAATAACCAATGAAAACGTAGAAATAAACAAAAGTTCCCGCGACTGTTGAAAAAGCATATGTGATAAATAATTTGGGACGGAGGAAGTAATATTTATGCTATACATACATAGATATATATTATAAAAATTTAATATTTTAAAACTAAATTTTAAAAAACACCCTTAATATTATGACTTTATCAAAACATAATGTATTTATTTCAAAAATTTAGTCAAATTTATAAATTTTAACCATGAAAAATTAAATTAGAAGATTTTTCTTGAACAAGGGGAGATTTTGTGGAGGGAGGGGGTATATGTGGGTGTGGTATATTCGTGCATGCATGGCGTGCAGGGTACGTGCGTACGTGCATGCTTGAAATTACGCATCGTGAGGGATATATATGCCAGTCTTACAGCTGCTTTTTGTTGCAAATTTCTAAGTAATCAAAGTGTCATATTATTTGCGTTTGAATGACCATGGCGACTAAAAAAAATTTGAAGTGTCATTATTCTTCCCATTTCAAAATGAAGTTTCTTTTTCAAAAAAGAAGATTTTATATTTTTACATGCAACTTACGTGCATGCAATAATTATATTATTATTTTTTCGATGTTAGAGGATCTCTAGAAAGAGAGGCGTGCTAGCGTTTTGGAAGCAGATGAGAAAAATGTTAAGAGCATTTTGGAAGAAGGGTTTCGGAGAGAGACGTGTTAGCGTTTTTGCTAGAAAAGTGTTGGCTTTTATATGGAGAAAATGAAAATGTTACAGATTTTGTCGCTCCTTAGGACATGATATATCGATAATTTAACATTGAATTGCTACATGTCCCTTTGTCACGAATTTGGCAATCGCTAGGATGTGACAATCTCACACTGAACCGACGAGCGTCTTTTTTCAGTAGGAGTTTTTTCTCACAATTAAAATAAGGGGAATTTAATTAAATAGCACTAAAACATAATGATTTTCCCTAAATAGCACTACATATGTTTTTTTTCTCAATGTAGCACTTTTAGTCATTATCCATTAGTCATTATTTAAGTGAATGTTTGTCATCACTGGTCATTATGGACATTATAGAGTGTTATTTAGGGAAGAAAACAATCTAAGTGCTATTTAGAGAAATGACTTAAATCTTAGTGCTATTTAGTGCAAATATTTCTTAAAATAATGGCGGCCGTGAAAAGGTTATAACTTTTAATGAAAAATAATTTTTTTTTGTCAAGCATATTGTCAAGGACTTTGTCACATGAAACTCTTAACATTTTCATTTTGACGCAAATTTTTCATGGCATTATCCTTGACAAAAAAATGATTTTTAGTCAATTATTCCGATTACATCATTGGCAATTTATGCAAATGAGACTTAAACATATCACTTTTCTCTAAATATGACCAGTCTTATCTACTCTAATATTTGGCAAAAGAAAGTTCTATAATGTCATGCCTTTAAGAAAAATGATCTATTACACAATATAATTCAAGTAGAATAAGACGACATTATTAAAAAAATTTGAATAGTCATTCGAATAATAAGTCATTATCCAATATTTTCTTCTAATGACCACATTTGTAGAGTCATTCATATAATTAATCATTATCAAACACTTGTTGCTAATGAATGAGGACATATACGATAAATCATATGGAATTATGAAGCATAGAGGGAATAAAACATACTTGGTCGTCTCATTTAGTGAAGCGTACTATCTTTTGATCTTATATAGAACAAATTTTTCTTACATCATCACCTCCCTTGAAGAAAGCTATCACGGCCATAATCCGTGAGAAACAAAGTAAACGATTTCTTGTAGTGGTGTTTGGCAATATCTAAAACATTCCATTACTAAATTGTAGCATTTGAATGCAAAAACATCCAATATACAAACACATTCGATTGTCAAAAGACTAGCATTTGAATGCTACCCATTGGCAAGGCAATTAGAAACCCAAAACATTTGAGTGCGAAGTACTCCCTCCGTCCCACAAAAAAGTTCTCATTTTGGCCATAAATTAATCAAACAGTTACATGCTTTAACCATAAATTAAAAATAATCTAAATAAAGAAATGTTAAAAAAATTGAGATATCAAAACTAGATCCTAAGATGAATCCAATTATATTAAATTTATTTTATAATTCAATATACCTTTCTCACAATTTATAGTCAAAGCGTGGAAATGTTTGACTAAATACTATTCAAAATGGGAACTTTTTTGTGGGACGGAGGAAGTACTTTTTTCGTAAAGGTAGTTGCTCTTAACGTGTTATATTCGAATGCTCAAATATATTCTCTCTGTCCCCAATTTGATTACAAATTGGAACTTATGAGGAGAAATATGATACAGAAGAAGAGATACATTATTTAATTAGTTATTTATTAATATTATATAGTTATTATGTTTGGATTTAGTATGGGCCCGAACCCATTAGGTTAGTAGAGTGTTCCTCAATCTCTATATATTGTAACCCTTTTGTCATTACAAATCAATCAATAAAGAAATATCAAAACTCTATTCTCTTGGAGTCCGTAAACGCTTGAAGTTTTCCATCTTTCTCTACCTCATCTTCTCGGAGCTTGAAGAACGCTCAAAGTTCTTCCTTATCCGATACGATATCCGTATCAAAATATCTCACTTTTTGAAATCAATTTATTTACAAATCAGTATATGGATAAGAAATAAAATTACACATTAAAAAACTATGTCAAAAGTTCTACAAAGCAAGAGGTGAGAAGAATATTTTATTTTATCAAATACTTAATGAAATCGCGTAAACAAAAGTTATTGAGAGGAGAGAAAAACAATTGTAATCAAATTGAGGACGGAGAGAGTATTTGAATACTTGATTTTTCGTCTTCATTTTCATTTTGAATCTCGTCTACGAAAATTCAAAAGATTTTCACAAAAGAAACAGTGTAACAGGTTCTATTCCTTCTAAACTTGTTTCAACGTCTATTAAATCTTTTGTTTAGATTTAATTAATTTAAATTACTAAAATAATCAATAATTCTAAAATCACAAATAACATGTTCTGAATCGGTAATCACCCCTTTGTTAATTTAGTGTCACGGGTGAAAGGCCAGTTATGGCGGTAAGGGTGAAGGGTATGGAATCGGTAAGGTCTGTTTGGTATACGGAATTGATGGAATTAAAATTGAATTCACCAATTTCAATTCATTTTTTGTACTATCAATTTCAAATTCACATAATTTTTGTGCTACCAAACACCAGAATTGGAATTGAATTGTCTATGTGACAATTTGGTATAGAAGGTAACACTACCCTCACCTATTTGGTACCAAATTAATTCGGTAAGATAGTCTAGTGATTTGCCAAGCATATTGTGTACCTAATACTTTATTATTATCCTTTTATTAATTTGCACATATATTTTATTAATGGGTACCACAATTTAATACTTCATCCATTCTCAAAAACTCTTCCTCTTTTATTTTTTTCACTTCCAACAAAACACTTCTAGTTTCTATTAAAAAACCACTTTTACCCTTACTTTTTCATACCCTACTTATCACATCATACTTTTTCTCTAATACTCAATCCATCACATCTTACTTTTACCCATCACATCAAGGGCAAAATTGGAAGTCAACTACAATTTAACACTTCTTTATTTTTACACAAAGTCAAAATAGGAACACTTTTTCCAAATGGAGGGAGTATTACAATATCAATTCGATTTTTCAATTTAATTTGTAAAGGATTGCACACGTATGTTTTATGAGAAATTTACTTAAGTAGCACTAAAGCATAATGACTTTCCGTAAATAGCATCACATGTGTTTTTTTCCCAATGTAGCATTTTTAGTCATTATTCATTAGTCATTATTCAAATAAATGTTCGTCATCATTGGACATTATGAACATTATTAAGTGCTATTTAGGGAATAAAACAGTTTAAGTGCTACTCCGTATTATTTATGAAAATGACTTAAGTTTTAGTGCTATTTAGTGCAAATATTTCATGTTTTATTGCACCTCGAAATGAAAGATAACTAACTACAATATGAATTTAAGAATGAGTAATTTACCTAAATAGGATTAAAACATAATGACTTTCTCAATATATGACCATATGTTTTTATTTCCCAATGTAGGACCATTGGTCATTATCTATTAGTCATTATTCAACTAAATGTCCAGTATCACTTGGACATTATTCTTCTCACTAGTCATTATATATATTAAGTTCTATTTAGAAAATAAAAAAGTTTGAGTCCTACAATGGGAAATGACTTTTGTTTTAGTCCTATTGAGTGCAAATTTCACTTTAAGAATATGATAGTAGAATACATTTCAATAGTTCTCCATGAATGAAAATACTCAATATATTCACTCATTTCAAAATAAAATTTCTACTTAATTATGTGTTTTTATATAAATACATTGTTCGAGTATAAAAACTTAATTACATGAGCCTACAACATAACCACAACTTTGAACTTTTGATTGAATTGGTTCATTGACATTATATAAAAGACTTGCTAACCAAAATGTCACAATTTCAAACATCACCGGGTCGCCCAATTTTAATATAATTATATTTACGTGCAAGGATCGAGCAAACACTAATCTCTTTTGCATGTGAGGAGACATGTTAGAGTACAAAAAAATTTACTCGAGTCTAGAAATGCAAGTTTGAGCTTTTGATTGAATGGATTCTCTGACATATTAAATATTTTATCTATTTTAAGCTCTCTTCTTGTAACTCTTAACTTCCAACATTTACCAATCTTTTTGAGTTTTTTTCTAAATCCTTCCGGTTTGCTCCAATTTCTTAGTGTTCAATTTTACCAACTCTTTCCTGTTTAACCAACTCCTTCCAGCTTCTTCAACAATAACTTAAAAATTATTTAGGTATATTTTTCATATTATTATTATTATTATTATTATTACTATTCTTGGTAGGTAAATTTTTTCTATGAAATGTGACAAATTATTAAAAAACCCCCTTTGTCCTCAAAATATATCTAGTTAACTAATATAATGTGTATTTATAAAATAGCGATATTAAAGATCAAAATACTACTCCCTTTATCCGTCAAAGATTTTTTCAAAATGTTTTTTTTATGATTATTAAGGAAAGTTGGAAATGGTAAAAGCTTAATTACTTTAATTACCTTTAACGAAAGTTGGTGAAGCATATTAAATGAGATGAGTGAAGTGCAATATTAAAGTAAGATCCACCCAAACAATCCTGTTGCACAGTACATTGACCTTGCCCGGATGGTCTTGGCTGAACGCCTGAACCCCATCCAGGCATGGTACAAATCCACCCAAACAACTCTGCTGCATAGTACCCGGACTTTGCTCGGGTGATCTTGGTTGAGACTGATATGATCCGGATCATGGCTTGGGTGGGTTACAGTGTTACACCCATTAAAAATAATATTTAACTTCTAAGCCGATTTCCAATTCAATGCGTTACATTCGTGCACTTATTTTCGTTACATGGATTAGTGACATGCAAATTAAGAATTAAAAATTTATATGATTTATATTTATTTTTAAAAGTAAAAAAATAAGAGTGAGTGTAAGTGAGACAAATATTATTATAATTTTGGTCAAAATATACCGACATAGTGGAAAATAAAAAGAAATATAAAATGTTTAAAAAGAATATTTTAAATTATTTAAATAAATTATGTAATTCATTAAATATAATTATGTTTCAACACCTTTCATTTTTTCCAATATCTTTCAGTTTCTTCCAACATCTTTCAGTTTTTCTAACTATTTATTGTTTCTTTCAACTTCTACAAGTTTCTTTCAACTACTCGATCTCTGTTTCTTCTCACTCCCGTTTCTTCCAACTCATTAGATTTTCTATCCAACTCTTTTCTGTTTCTTCTATCTTCCTTTTAGTTTCTTTCTACTCCTTCCGGTTTCTTTCAACTCTTTCCGGTTTCTTCCAACTTCTTTCATTTTCTTTCAACTCATTTCAATGTTTCTAACTTATTTTATTAGTTTCTTCGAATTGAACCCCTTTCAAATTTTCCAATTTCTTCTAACTTTTTTCAATTTCTTCCAACATGTAACTATATTTTTACAATCAAAATGAACAGACAATTAGTATATTCGTCTTATTTAACTTACTTTTAACTTTTGTAGATTTGATTATTAACATAAAAGTTTCTTAATTCATTGAGTCTACTGTTGTGAACTTAAAAACAAAGCTTTCTATACTCACTATACAATTTTGATTCTATTTTTAGTCCATTCAAAATAATGCTCTCTCCGTCCCACAAAAAAGTTCTCATTTTGAATATTATTTAGTCAAATATTTACACGTTTTGACTACAAATGATGAGAAAAGTATATTGAATTATAAAATAAATTTAATACAATTGGATTCATCTTAAGATTTAGTTTTGATATCTCAATTTTTTAGCATTTCTTTATTTAGATTATATTTAATTTATGGTCAAAGCGTGTAACTGTTTGACAAAAAATACATCAAAATGAGAACTTTTTTGTGGGACGGAGAGAGTATTAACATTTAGGACATACGAAGAAAAAATACTCGTAATTTTTTTTTAAAAAAGATCAATTTAATTACTCCCTCCGTCCCTAAATAAAGTTCCATTTTTGACTTTTTGAGGATTTAAGGGAGAGATATTTTGGTGTTGACTTTCTAAAAATACTCTTGATGTGATGTGTTAAAGTAAGATGTGATAGGTAGATTATTAGTAAAAAAGTATGATGTGATAGGTAGAGTATGAAAAAGTAATGGGTAAAAGGGGTTTTTTAAGGAAAAATAGAAGTTTATTTAGGGACAAAGAAATAACGAAAGAGGAACTTTATTTAGGGACGGAAGGAGTACATTTTGTTGTGATGTATAACTAAGCTAACTGCAGCCTATTGTTTTTATTTGGTCTTTGTATATGCCATTTGGCTGGTCGGTTTGAAATCGTTCCGTGATTTACGCATCGATAGTTGCATACGTTTATAATAACGTGCGACTAAAGTCCATACGATGATTCCCATGTAAGAAAATTACAATATGTTGTGGTTCTATTCCTAAATAGGTTAATTATGCGACCTCTTGCTTGCAATTTCACTCTTATTAAACCACTTTCCCTTTATAATAATTTACCACATCTAATTCATTATACATTCACACACACACACACTAAAGAAGCATTGTATATTTATATTTTAGAGGATTATTTACTTTCTACGGACTAATTACGATGAATGCTTGGTAACCTTAGTAAAAAATAAAATATATAACTAAACGGTTAGTTTCTGGTTGATCATGTATAATGCAATTAATGTATGTATTATTATCAGTGTCTCTATATTAAATTCACACGCTCATACTTTTTTAATATTTGTATCCAAATAAACCCCTTGACGAAAACACCTGACGATTTAAATCGATATCATTTCACTTTTAGAAAATTACTCGTGTTTGATTATAATGTTAACAAATCACTCAAAATATATAGAAGTAAACACGTAGCTGTAAGGCCTTTTGGTTGAAGGGGAGGGAAGATAATCTAAGAGGAATTTACTTAAGTAGCATTAAAACATAATGACTTTTTCTAAATAGCACTACATGTGTTTTTCTTCCCAATGTAGCACTTTTAGTCATTATGCATTAGTCATTATTCAAATAAATATTTGTCATCACAAGACATTATGGACATTATTAAGTGCTATTTAGGAAATAAAATAATTTAAGTGCTATTTAGAAAAACGACTTAAGTTTTAATGCTATTTAGTGCAAATATTTCATAATCTAAATCTCTCCACCTCTTTGGTTCAAAAACATGAAGAGGAGGGGATCCAAAATTTTAACTTTAATTCCCTCACCTCGAAATCGAATATAATCTGTTTCCCTCATGTTCTTCTCTTATTCTTCTCTCAGTTTTTCCATCACCTTACCATTAAACAAATAATATAAATAAAAAATAATAAAATAAAATAAATGAATAAATAATAATAATAATAAATAAAAACAAAATAAGTAAATAAATAATTATAAAATAAAATAAATTATTATAGAATACTGTAACAAACAAAAGTTAATAATAACAAAAATGTTTATAATAAAAAAAAAATATATCAATGTATAAAAAAAATCAACGTAATAACAAAAACAACAACCAAGTTGGATCCCACGTAGCAATAAATAATAAATAATAAATAAAATAATGAAAATTTATATAAAAGAAAATTGATAAAAAAAATTAAAAAATAAAATAAATAAAAAACAGAAAAAAAATCATAAAAATAAAAATACTATTTATAATTTTTAGAAAAATAGATCAAAAAATTTAAATTTTAAAAAAAAATTGAAAATAAAACCTCTGAATGGTTGATTGAGTTAGCTGTTTTGACCGGCTGTTTCTGTTAGCAGTTAAATTTTAAGTGTTTGGCAACTTTAGCTTTTTATAGTTAGCTGTTTGTAAATAAAATTACATAAAAGGACATCCCTCCATTTAGGGTATATTTTATTTTACAATTTTTTTAAATATCATATCATAAATATATATTTTTTTAAATTAAAAAATTAAATAAAAAATTATATATATATATATATATATATGTGTGTGTGTGTGTGTATGTATGTATGTATGTGTGTGTGTGTGTGTGTGTGTCTATATATATATAGACATGATATTTATTTTTCATTTTTTTACATGTAAAAATTAAATCTTTACTATATGGAATATTAAATTTTAATTTCATTTAATTCATAATAAATTATAAATATAAATTTTTTAATGAATTATAAATATAATATTTTTTTAATTTCATTTTATTTTTTCGTATTTAATTTTTTTAACTTTTATTTTTTACATATATTATAAAATATCTTTCAACAAAAATGATTTTAAAAAAAATATTTTTCCTAACCGCCAAATCCAAATGCTACTTACCTTGGCATTTCAGATTTTGGCTTTTCGGATCAAAATGCCAAGTGAAAAAGCCATTAGCCAAACAATGGTTTTGGCGGTTCGCTTGGTCAAAAAAGCCAAAGTCAGTCAAAGATGCCAAAAGCTATCCCAAATGCTGTTTTCAAACACGGCCAAAGTGAAGGGAATTCTTTCCATCCCTTACCATTCCCTCCCATCCATTTTTCCACTCTCCTCCCTCCCAACCAAATAGACCATGTAGTCTTTATCCTTGAAATAAAAGTGCCATGGTTTTTATTTTTAAAAAAATATTGTACTGTAATAGTGATTTTTGTGTTAGAATATAGAACTAGTTTTATCCTACAATCTCATCTTTAATTTGAACTTTCAGTTGAGTTGATTTTTTGACACAGTATCTAATCTCTATTAACCAAAAACTCATGAGTTTGAATCTCATTACCACTTAATTTAAAAAAATTAATATTCACGTGCATGTTTTGATCAGAATCAAATCTCGCCTATGTGATATGAGAGGGTGTGTTAGAGTATAAAATCTTTTTTATATGACCTACTATCACAAACTTGAATTTTCGGCTTCTTGATATTTTGATACTCCGTATTATACCCCATCCGTCCACAAATAAACTTCACGTTCACTATTCACAGAGTCAAACTGTATTTATTTTGTTGGCCTATTTTCGCCACCCATTTGATAAAATATTATAGTTATGTTACCTATAGTTTTGTAGATCTTTTGATAGAATTTTTTAATATGTAATTTTTGTTTTTAAATTTTACACCATTTTTCATATAAAATGATTTGAAAATAACTTCAGTCAAATATAGTAACGCGCAACGGGAAGTTTATTTATGAACTGAGGGATTATTAAAATTAGAAATCTTATTTTGAAATACAAATATAAATGTCCTAGTTTATTCTTTTGTTATCCTTTAGTCATATTTGGGTCCTTTTCTTTATAATGTGTTTAGTTTATTTTTATATTGGTGCAAATTTAATTCTATAATAAAATTTGTATATTTAAAAGTAAAGAAAAACTTATAAATAAAAAGTGATTTTACTATGTTATCTTAACAAATAATCACAAAAAATATAAATATTTAATTCGACCATGTGAATTCTTCCAAATAAAATGACTTTTTTTGCGTCAATGGAAATAGATTATTTAAAAGTACAAAGTGAGTAATTTTAAAATTTATTTAAAAGTACAAAGTGAGTAATTTTAAAATTTATATTAAATCGTAAAAAGAATAATACTCCTACTTTTGTACGAGTATTTCCTTTTTTTTGCTCCTAATAGGAGTTTTCCCTATTAGCCAATTATAGGCCTGGGCCGGATTAGATGTTTTTTTGTTGCTCAAGCCCGATTTATCCCATTAAAATGGGCTTGTTGTTTATCTCTTGGCCCGTCCAAATGACTATCAGACGGAGCGCGCCGTCACCACTCCGCCGCCAATCCGCCATCGCCGACTATTGCATTGGTAATTCATTCTCTAAGTTTTAGATTTGGAGATATTCGCACTTTGCAGCTAAGCCATTGGTTTTGTATGAGTCAATGTAATTATCGGAATTTGCAGGGATCGTTTTGTGATAGAATTTAGACTGAAATCTTTACTCCCAGATATATCAGGCAAATTATATTATACATCCAATTGTACCCAATTTCGGGTACAACAAAAAAAATTTATTTATGGTATGGATTTTATTTTACATAAAAATGAACACTAAGTTATTTGAGAATGCTTGCTGTTTTGTTTCACAATGAATGCTACATTATTTGTAGATGAATATTATAATTATATTGAACCAATGTGTGAAAATGAGTACTGCATTATTTTAGAATGAGCACCACGCTAATTGTATTTGTGCGAGAATGAGTACTATTCTACTTCAGAATGAGTACTATCCGGATGTACCGTACATCCGGTTGTACCATATACCTTCCCGATATATCATGAGCTGACATGGCTGGATCATTAGCTTTGATGATATCCAGACGAGGTTTTTGTAAATTGTTCCTCTTCTTTTTCTAGGACTTTAACAAAAGAACACTTGAATCTTTTTGTTTCCACATTGATGGCCATTTTTCCAGGGTTTTTTCACACTGAGAACATACACTCCTTGCCATCTTTTCAGAGTCAATGTGAGTAGCTAGGAACAAGCCTTGAGAAGTTCTTATATGTACCAGTCTTGTGGACATGATCCCATTTGGCCAGTAATGGTGTGGCCTGGTTTGCTGGTTGAGTAAATGAATCCCCAAATCTGTTAAGTCTCCCTTGAACCTTGTATGTAGTCTGCTAAGGTTTCCTCTTGCAGTTTATCATAACTAATTGCCTTAGTTATAGAAGTAGAATTGGAAACCTTAATAGATGACTAGCTTAAACTGAGACTCAAGCCCTGTGACATAGCAGGCCTTTTCGGTGCCATCAATCCTTTTCATCCTTCGAGCTGGTATTCTATGTTCTCTTTTTGCCTCAATTTATCATCTTTAAATTTTGCATACAAATCCACAATAAAGTCCTCCCATTCAATGTGCTTACTCCTTTGTTCATATGCATTGAACCAGACTTTAGCCCTTCCTTTAAGATGAATCGAAGCTAAGGCCACCTTTCTGTTATCGGGAACTTTATAAAGAGAAAAGTCTTTTCCACATTGTTTGATCCATTCTCTTGAATTTTCTCCCATAAACACAGGCAAATCAATTTTAGGGTTAAAGGGAAATCAAGTTCTACCTTCAGATGTTATGGTGCTGTAATTCTTCGAATCAAACCGTAATCTGAACCAAAATTGAAGAACAGAGATAGAGAGATGAGAGATAGATGAGGGAGAGAGAGATGAAGATTTGAGAGGGAAGATTGATTATTTATTCATTTCTTTGTTACTTCAAAATACAAGGATACCAAGGGTTATATAGCACTAACACCCAATTGCAACAAACGGACAGACTCCAACAATTTCTTAACCAACGAACCACTTGTATTTGATTGAATCAAACTCAGAGAGACTTGGAAAATGAACCACCTTAAAAGTTCCAATCCAATCGATTATTAGTTCGACTCAAGAACTCATAAACTCATTAGTTTCTTCATTATATTTTGATGCAGGATGCTACTCACATTTTGAGCATTCTGGGCATATGAGATGTAAAGCTACTAGTTACCCTTTTTCTTCAATTGAAATGCATAGATTTTCAGGCAACAATTGGTCTTGTTAGACATTTAGCTAGCCCTTGTCTTGGTTGGAGCATTATGGAGGGGATTGAAGGAAAGAAGAGTGCATCTCACAAGTTGACAACTGCTTGTCAATGCCCAACCAAGCCCTAATTTCCAACCAAATCTGAGACAATAAAGCTAGGGCTACAACATTTCTACCTCATTTGTACAACACGTTTGTTACAAACACTCACAGACCAGACAATTGTTGTCCGTCAATGACAAACATGGTGTACAAATGTTGGTGTACCATCTCTTGGCATGTCAATGAAGGTGAGACTCTTCTTCATTGGTAATCTTTTAGGGCAGGCAAGCCAAAGAGTGAAGAAAAACTTCGGAGGAACATAGGAGTGCCAAATGAACGACATCCATGGGTTGTTCACATGGCCTTTCTCGAATTCTCGGTAGACACACATGGTGCATATTAACTTCAAAACCCTAAACCTAAACACTGCGATTAGATTCAAACGACATATTGTTCATTCGAAACGCTAGCATACCAAGTGCCTGAAACCACATTTTGATTAGTCGAAAATGATGTTTTAATTAGAGTATATTGTTGAGTATTATGCTAATATAACAACGAAACATGTGTTCCATGTCTCATATTCTTGTGTGTATGTGGGGGGGAAAAGAGTTTGGTGTAAAAAAAAAACATGGTGGACAACAAGTAGATGTCTTGTGACATTAGGTCGGCCATCACTATCCAATAAGTGGGAAGCTAACTTATATAGCCCCGAATAATCACTAGCAACAGAATTGGACGGAATAATCACACAACAGTTTGCCTTATACTTATGTAAAATTTGCACTAAATAGGACTAAAACATAATGACTTTTCCAATGTAGGACTTAAAATTTTTTATTTCCTAAATAGGACTTAATAATGACCTCGTGGGAGGAATAATGTCCAGTAATGATGGATATTTACTTGAATAATGACTACTTGATAATGACCAAAAATCCTACATTGGAAAATAAAAACATATGGTCCTATATTGGGAAAGTCATTATGTTTTAGTCCTATTTAAGTAAATTTCTCTATACTTATAAAAAATAAAACGCTGTTATGCATATAATCCAAGCTTGGGACAAAGTTGATTTATCAATATTTAATGAAATAAATTGTACTCCTTGAACCTTTTTGGCATATAGGGTATAAAGAATCGAATCAGCATTAGTTTTGATCTGCTTCTCCTGGTTTCAATGAACTTGACACGGTCATGTTCGTGACGGTTCTAGAATACGTACTTCTCGGTCTTTGAAATGGAGACTTCAATTCCAGATCTCGGGCGACTAGTAATAAACTTTTGGACACACATCTTAACAAATAAGGTGGGTCATAACCTGCTCTGATACCATGATAGGATGCATTAGTAGATTGAGTCATTGGACACTTGGACTGAAACACATCAAAATATTGAATTCAATCGATTACTTGAATTAAGCTACTTGTACCCCAAACTATACATCGCAGATATGCACCTTCATTTTGTGCTAGTTTGATGCTAGAGTGGCTGTTCACACGCACACAAAATACTAGTGTAAATTTTTTGATCAGACTAGCATATTGTGTCAGTGTGAACAATCGAAATGTTAGTGTATAGTTTCAGTGTAGGCTTTTGGGGTACATTTTATGGGTATCTCTCTCATGGTTGTACTTTTTAACACTATCACATAAAAGTAGAGTGAAAGTAGAGTTTTCACAACTGTTGCTACCAACCCAACAACATTTTTGGATCTTGATTGGGACACTCAAGCCAGCCTTCTTTAGTAGTGTACTATTATAAGCAACACATTTCATATGAGTGGTATCTTACTAAAGAAGGAAATGGCAAAACCACATACCCAAGAAAAAAGATTTGGAATAATTCTGTTTGCCACCCAGCCCAATGTTTTCAAACATAAAGGTTTTGGAATTTTTTTAAGTAAAATTTGCACTAAATAGGACTAAAACATAATGACTTTCTCAATGTAGGACTTAAACTTTTTTATTCCCTAAATAGGACTTAATAATGACCTAGTGGGAGGAATAATGTCCTCTAATGATGGACATTTACTTGAATAATGACTACTTGATAATGACCAAAAGTCCTACATTGGGAAATAAAAATATATGATCCTATATTGGGAAAGTCATTATGTTTTAGTCCTATTTAGGTAAATTTCTCTTTTTTTAATGTGTTTTTCAAGAATGTGATGCTTGGATGAGTGGAATTCACACTCAACTTTGAACATCATCAATTATAAATGCCATGATCTCAACTCTTCAAACAAATTTATTTTAAGTTTCTTTTTAATATTTTAACTTCCATCCCCCAACAAAAGTCCCGACTTGACTTCACAAAATTTAAGAAAATTGTTAAAAAGTAAAAAAATATAAAAAGGAAGGAGAAATGTTGTAAGTCCTATTCGTCTGCCCTAAATTTGGGGCATAAAAAAATATTGCAAACTACTTATTTCTTTCCTTTTATGAAAAGAAAATAAGTAGCAAGTTTATTAAAACATCATGAACTAGTCCTTGGATGGTGGTTTTTTTTCTTGATTTAAAGTTTACTCTACTATATGAAAAATGTAAAGACAACATATTTACAAGGCAAAAAAAGGACAAAAAAAGGATTGAAACAAAGCTTGTGGTTGAAAGCTCAAAAATGAGGTTTTTTTACCATCAAGCTAAGCTTGAAATGATGGTGGTACTGCTGCACATATGAGTGTACTACCCCTAAAGAGCCCTTCTTTGGGGTCCAAAGTAAATTTCTTGCAAAGCAGCACTTCCTTGTTGCACTCTATTCATTATGTCAAAGGACCCTACACCATAAGGGGAGGTCCCAAAAAAGTTGCCCTGACCTGTGCTGAAACTTCCCATGACTCCCCCATTATTATTCCACTGAAAGGGCATTTTCTGGACACCAGAGTTTGTCTGCTGGGGATCTGGCGAAGCCGCCACCGGTTTCTTGTTTTCCGGTGACCGGATTTGTTCTTCGCTGACGTTCACGGTGGTGATGTCGTGAATGCTGGCCCTTCTCTTGTCTTTGCCACCTGAGAGTTGCCTAATGAAGTATTTTTGGGCATGGCTGGCCACTTGTGTTGGTGTCCTGCTTATCACAAAATTCCTAGAAATGTTTCTCCAATCCCCTTTTCCATACTTCTTTAGACCCATTAAGAACAACCTGCGTGACACGTCACACGTGAGAACGTTTCATAACTTCACGTAAAAAAACGTGACAAAAAAATACTAAGATTGAGGTACGGAAAGTAATGTCACATCTCATGACACTAGTATTGGATGTCATAATGTCATATTATGACACCATTTGGGTGCTTCATATGATCCCAAGTGACTCTTACCCTCTAACTTTCATAGAAACCACTCGCCCTAATGTATAACCCATATGAAATAACTGCAAAATACCTGTGTTCTTCTTCCGTCCATGGAACGCCTTTCTTCCTTTCTTGCTCGGGCGTTCGATTGGAGGGCGGTCTTTTCCCGCCAACGGGGAAAGAACGCCCTGGTGGATTGAACCCCCCGCCGCCACCACCTCCCCAATAGTCTAGGGTGAAGGGGGAGGTGGAAGGGGGAGCAAGGGGAGGCGAATCCATCAACCCAGCCTCTATGCAGCTAACATCCTCTTCCAATTCTCTGTACTGCGAAATCACGTCAGCCACCGTCTTCCCGGGGACCATCTCCGCCACCTTCTCCCACCGGTCCGGCGTGTCCTTGTCGTACAACGCCAGCGCGTTCTCGAAGGCTTTGTTCTCGGCCTGGGTCCATTTTGTAGGACTTTTGCAGCTCTCTGCAGCAGCTAACCAGCTTGGATTTGGCAGAATCTCCATATCCCAATTCATCCAAGAAAAAATGTTGGAAGGAAAGAAAGAAAGGAAGAAACCAAGAAAATGTTGAAAGGTGTAAGCTTTAGAATGGTGGCATTATGAGTGTTAAATCAAGAAGCATTTTTTTGTTGTTCTTGAGGGAATCAGAATATCTTTTTCTTTTCTTGAAACAAATTAGCCACCTTCTCAGCAAGAGGAATCTGTCTTTTTTATTATTTAAAGAAAAAAAAACCAAAATCCCAGCTTTTAAAAATTTTAAAAAAAAAATTATGAAAATAATGGTGTTCGAAATAATGCAGAAAAAAAAAGAAGAAAAGAGTGACACTGATATAATTCAGTGGTTCATAGCAGACAAAATAATGGTGTACACACCCACCACAGAAATCGAAATCGAGATCTGAAACAATGAGAAAGGGGGAAATCTTGAAAACCCCCCAAAAATGGAAAGTTTCCAGAACTTATCTGCAACTACAAGAGCTAAGAAAGAACACTGTGGTGTGTCAGCTCCTTAAGAAGAGAGATGAAAGGGGGGAGGGGAGGGAGAAGGGTATAGGTTGGTGGTTCCACTTTAATTGGAGTGAGTTGCTTTTTCATTGATGTTATGGCAACAGGGGAAAAAATAAAGAAAGAAAGAAAGAAAGGATCAGTAAGATGGAAGGTGAGTGGAAAGGAGTTAAAAGGGAAAGCACTAGCTTCTCATAATAAAGAGCCCGGTTAAAATTAATCGGTAGAGCTGGCAAATGGATCGGTCAGATTAGGTTCGAGTTCGGTCACTTCAGATTCGTGTTATTTCGAGTTCGAATTGAGAATTGTATGTTCATGACCCAGTATCATCAGGTTCGGGTCGATCCAACGGGTTATGACTTTGGTTTTTAAAATCTACAAATTCACATTAACACTTGCATTTTGTGTTAAATGCATTTAAAATATCAAAAAATATGTATTAAATCTATTAGATTATTTTATTTTAAATTTTGAAGAAATTTTTAGATATACAAATCAATATAAGGAATTTAAAAAATGTTTAAGTTTAAGAAAAAGTAAGATAATTATGCAATATCATTAAATTTTGTGTGAAAATATAAATTTATACACTAAAAACGAGTAGTAAAATATATGATTTTGAAAAACTTCTACTTTAGCGAGTCAGTCAGGTCGGGTTTGACCCATTTTTAGTTCGGTCATCAAAACTTTTGTTCAAAACTTAGTGTTTTCGAGTCAGCTTTTGGGTCAAAAACAGGTCTAAGCATTTTTTGTCATGTTTATTAACAAGTCATATCTCCCTCACAACATGTAATATTGCAGCTGCCAATTGGCAATATAGAAGGGGTTGAGTTGGGAGACATAGAACATAATTTTTTTTATAAATGTGTGATTTTTATTTTTAAGAAAGAGGAATATTATTAGGCACATATTTTTACTTACTTAAAAAGAACATTAGAATAATACTCCGTTTACAATTAATTTAGGGATTCGCTAGGGATACCCTAAGATGGCGAACACTTTCTCACAGACACACAAACATTCATTGTCTCTACGTGTAGAGTGGATGTTTGTGAGAAGGTACTGTACACTTGGGGTACACCAATTTGGGGTAAGGATAAACGGATGAAAATTAGAATAGTATTCAGTAAATACTTCCTCATCCCTGAAAATATATTGTGTAGTGTACATTGTTTTTCAAAATTATACTCCCTCCGTCCTATAATGTTCTTCCCACTCACTTTTTACACGGTCAAACTTTTATCACTTTCTTTACCTATTTTCATTAGATATTTGATAAAATAATATAATCTTGTCACCACTTGTTTTGTAGAACTTTTGATGTAGTTTTTAAATATATAAATTTTAATTTTTAATTTTACACCTACAATCAAATAAATTGAATTGAAAATAAAGTCGGTCAAACTTCGTAAAATGAACCGGGAAGAACATTATATAAATGAGTTTTTATTTATTACTTAATAAAAAAATATTTTTGTCACATCTTGATTTATAAACATTTTTTAACGCAATTTTTAAATGCATATAAGTTTTATTTTAATTTGTATCTATCTATTTAAATATAATAAATACATACAATCTATTTGACTATTTAGAGATGAAAATCTATTTAGAGCGGAAGGGAGTATATATTACTCCCTCCGTCCTATAATGATCTTCCCAGAGCACTATTCCAACTTCACGGGAATTTATATTTATTTGTGTTTTTTCATGGCCTATATGGTAAAATAAAATATTTTTGTCACCACTTGTTTTGTTGAACTTTTGATGTAGTTTTTAAATATGTATGTTTTATTTTTTATTTCTATACCAATATTTAAATAAAATAGATTTAAAAAACTTGGGATTTTTCTTCGTTTTGCAAACCGGGAAGATTATTATAGGACGGAGGGAGTATTATGAATGGTGAAAATTTTATTATGGAATTGGAAGAGTGGGTAAGAGAGTGGCCTGGGACTATGTGCCAAAACAACAAAGGGAAATAGAGGTGGTGTCGGTCTATGATTGGGTCGTTTTCTTTTTTTCTTTTTTTTTTGGAAAACAAATTATTTGATGGATAAAAAAATACTCTGTTTTTCTGGTGATTTTTCATGTTGAGTTCGCCATTTTAGGATATTATGTGAATGATCCTTAGTAATTGATTTTTAAGGAATATATTGAAAATTCATAACTCTCTTTTCTGAATAATTGATTTTTTTCCCTTCAAATCACCTAGGATAATTTATTAGAGAGCCCATATAATATCATCCCTCTCATAACATTTGTCTAGTTTAATTTTTTGTAGTCATCTAATATCAAATTATGATTAAATAAAAATTACATTGTATATTAATTAGATAAAATAATATTTGAAATTATTTTACAAGATAACATGAAATAAATTTATACTTGTAGCAATATATAATACAAACTTTATTTAATTAATGATCAAAGTTTATCAATTTTAACGACAAAAAATCAACAATACACAAATACTTTGGGGTCAAAAAAATATACTCCCTCCGTCCACAAATAAACTTTCCGTTGTGCGTTACGATGTTTGACTGAAGTTATTTTCAAATCATTTTATATGAAAAATGGTGTAAAATTTAAAAATAAAAGTTACAGATTAAAAAAATATATCACAAGATCTACAAAACTAGAGGTGATATGACTATATTATTTTATCAAATGGTGACGAAAAGAGGCCAACAAAGTGAATAAAATTTGATCATGTGAATAGTGAACGAGAAGTTTATTTGTGGACGGAGGGAGTACTACATATATTTTGGGGTAGTATTTATGTTCTGTTCATGAATACTTCTATTTAAGTGATCAAAATTTGACGTTGATCTAAAATTTCACCACTGTTCTTTTGACACTAGATATTGGTACATGTCATATTATGAGAATGAGTACCTAGTGTGTTCCGATCCAAAAAGTGATACTCCTCCGTTTGGGAAAATATTTCCTCTTTTACTTTTTTTGCTTTCACCAGTATACTCCTTTTTTTGATTAAAATGATTAATATGTCCAAATAAAGTCATTCAAATATACTCCATCCATTCTGTATTGATATAATAAGTGATTTACATGATTTGTCACTCTTTCCTTTTTGACGTTAATGATTTATTTGAAAAGTCAAATTACAAAATTAAATCATGCAAAAGTCAAAACAGAAACTCTTTTGAAGAAGAGAGAGAGAGAGTAGTTTTTATCCAACAAACCCTTCCCCATTCATATTCGACCCGGTCCGGACACACATACCAATTACACTCTCTAGAATTTTGTTGACCTTAGGGTCAATTTTTTTAACCCAAGGTCAACAAATTTTGAAGGTGCAATTGGATAGGTGCGAGGTGCGTTACGACCGTTCTGGTCTAGGGGCTTAGAGTAATAGCTAGGGACCATTAATTTAACCAATGTCATAACATGACACTGAAATTTAATGTCAAAAGAGCCAATTAAAATGTAGAATACCCCTAACAACTTCTAATGTCGTCCTCAGTCCATATATGTTCATTTCTTCGTCGCCTTGCCTCCGAGGCATAGATCTACGAAAAGGGACTGGAGCATTGCGGTTAACCAAGCTAGATCAACCTTTAACCTAGAATTGCATAGAAATTTACATGGTAAATTAACTAAATAAAACAAAATGCTATACTCATATTTTAAAAATATTTTACAATATTGATCTAATAAAAGATTATTTTTATATCAATATCTAAAATAAATTATCAATTTTGACGGTAAAAATTAAAACTAGAGAAAATAATGCAAGACCCAAATTATACAATCTAATTTTTCATCACCTCGATTCTCGAAACCTTAGCTATATTATTCAACGTCCAATAGGCATTGCTAGACGACCATGCTTTGGTGCAGGTGTTTTATTTCATGTGAACTGTACGTGGAGAGAGCAATGCCTCGCTAGCCAGCCATTGGTGGAGAAGAGAAGAGAAGAGAAGAGTCTACTGCAAGTTGATCCATTATAGTTGGAGCTCCACTTGCATGGGTGTCATCACTCCTTTCCATCACATGCCTTTTTTTTTGGTTCCTAGCAGAATTCTTTGGTAAAAAAAGGATGGGTCCCATCCCCGAGAGCCCACTCAGACTCGTCGGACGGTCACTGAAAGGAGATAAATTGAACTTTAATCGCAGATTAGTAGTAAATTAAAGAATAGACCCTACACCTGGTACTTGCACAGACCCTATGCTTAGCATAGTTGCCTCCCAGCGCAGTTGCTAGAAATCGAATCCCCTTGACACCATTTTTCTTGCCAAATGCGCAACGCCCACCGACTAGCAGAATCCTATGGAATTTAGTGCATTTGTAGCATAAAAGAAATTGATTTTTTGCAAAAAAATATTCACATGCAATCTCATGAAAAGTGTAAGAAAGTCTATATTTTAAATGTAGATATTGAGATCATATAAGCATCACTCGTTACTCTTTAGGCAATTGGGTTTGTAACCCCTCTTCCTCTCGTGCCAACTCAGTGATGCATCGACTTTTCCTTTTGCTTCAGCTTCATTTTCCTTCCTTTCCCTTCCTCTTTCTTATTCATTTTTTATATTATTTATTAACATTTAATTTAATTTAAATTAATCAAACTAAAAACATAAAATAGGATTTAATAGTACAAACTTTAAAACTGAAGAGAAATTAATGAGGACATTAAAAAACTTAAAAAACTAAAATATTCATAAAAAATAGAAAAATTTTAAAAATTAAAAACTAAAAAAATAAAAATTGAAGAAGCAAAGAAAACCAATTATAAAATGAAGTTTTCACACAGTCACACAACAATTTAGATGATGCTAAACTCCACTATTGGTCCTTCAACTTTATCAATTGTGCACGATTGGCCTTTCAAATTTCAAAAGTCAATAAATAGTCTTTCAACTTTATGAGTTATGCATGATTGGTCTTTTAAGTTTCAAAAGTCCATAAGTAGTCCCTTAAGTACATGTCAGCCCTCCAGATCAGATCCTTTTGACGGTAAACGTTAAAAGCTAAATGGAATACTAGCTCTATATAGTACGGAGTAGTCGTACCTAATGAAATTTACTCGTATTATATGAAACTAGTATTCCATTTAGCTTTTAATGTTTACTGTCAAAAGGACCTTATCTGAAGGGCTGACGTGTACTTGAAGGACTACTTACGTACTTTTGAAACTAAAAGGACCAATTGTGGACAACTCATAAAGTTGAAGGACTATTCGTGGATTTTTGAAACTTGAAGGACCAATCGTGCATAACTCATAAAGTTGAAGGACCAATGATGGATTTTAGCCTTTAGATGAAGATTTCAACTATGTTAAGTATAGGCGCTAGTTCTATTTTCTGTTATCAATTTCAGATTAAAGTCTAATTTACCTCCTCTTAAGGGATCATTCAGCCTGCAGGTGAAACCTTAGGGATTGTGTCCATTCTTTTTTAGATGAAGATTTGAAAAAAAACCCAAAGAAGAAGCGATGAAAAGTGCAAATTTGTTATCACAATAAAGTTTTGGAATAGCAACACCCCCTGGGATAGCCAAAGTTGCCAACAAACCTTGGATCCAATCAACTTCAAAACAAGCATTTGCTAGGGCGCTGCATTCGGCTCCACCGGAAGAGCTAGGGCGCTATATTTGGCTCCAGGAGAAGAGCGTGAGATGACTGTTTGCTTCTTTGTCCACCATGAAATATGATACTAACCCAACATAATAAAATATCGACCAACGAGTATGAGATCAACTTGCCCAATCAGAGCCAGAGTAGTGAGGCGAGGTTATTGTTGCTTCGTAAAAAAAACCCTTGACCTAAGTGTCCTTTAGACAACGAATGACACGCATAGCTGCATTGAGATGATCCAGACACCTTGTCTGCTTAAACTATGAAATAAAATGCACTGAATAAGGTATATTTGGTCTAGTGATGGTCAAATATAATAGGCATCCCACAATTCTACGATAGTTTGTAGGATATATGATTTTAGCATATTTAGAATTTGCTAGATTATGTCCAGGTTGAAAATGAGTGTCAACCAGTTTGCAACTAGACAAACACACTTCCTGAATAAAATGCAAAGTATATTTTCTCTTGTTCAACACCATACCATCTTTGGATCGTGCACAATCGATCCCTAAATAAGAAATACGATCTGTCTCTCATAAGTGTAAAAACTCTATTTCTTATCTAAGCAAGTGTAAAAAAATCATGTAAAAAAATATTTCAAGTGGAAGCAACCATGTAAATGATGAAGCACGCAAAGACCCATTATTTCCTGCAACAACAATATCGTCAACACACACAAGCACAACCAGGATATTCAAACTGCATGGGCACACAAACAATGTGTGGTCGACATGTGCTTGCCAGAAAGTAATTAAGAAACCATGTGTCCAAAAAGCATTACTCAAAAGCAAAGAGTGACAAGAGAGTGAGATCTGAATTTGAATTCTGTAAGTAACGGGTGCATCCGTGCATCGGTGCATGTTTCCCCACTGCATGTTATACCATTACCAAAAAATAGGATTACTCTTCACAATAACAATAAAAATTAAAATTATTTTGTGCAAATAAATTGCCACTATTTGTAGCAACTTTACCTACTCCAAACAAACAAAGCCAAAAAGGGACCATAAAATGTTGGTGTGTTGTATTTAGGGTCCATTCCAATAAATACTGAGTACAGTATAGCTCTTATTGACACCAAACTTGACCAACAACAACAATTTGAATCTTTCTCTAGATGCGATGCACCTAGTCCATGCTCCCCTCCCTTCACTCCACCCCTATTAAATACTCTCTCCCAGTCTCCCTCCTCAAAAATAATTTGTAGAGCCACTATACAAAAAAAAATACTCCATTTGCAAAAAGACTTTCTATTTTGACTTGGAGCAAAAATAAGGAAGTATTAAATTATAGTTGACTTTCAATTTTGCCCCTGATGTGATGGGTAGAAGTAAAATGTGATGGATAGATTATTAGAGAAAAGTATGATGTGATAGGTAGGGTATGAAAAAGTAAGGGTAAAAATGGTTTTTTTAATAAAAAGTGAAAGTGTTTTGTTGGAAGTGAAAAAAATGAAAGAATAAGTGTTTTTAAGCACGGAGGGAGTATGTACTACAAACAAATATTATTGTAATACGAAAAAATTACAGGGATTATTGAGATAATCCGATACTATAAACAGTACAAAATTTAAATACTTTTTTAGAGTGGCACTTCAAATTATTTTGTCAATAATCTAGTATAAATATTTTCCCGAACTAACATTACAAAAGCAATGAAAATGGCAAAACAAATTCAATAAGGAAAAGGCTATGTGTACACCATTCGTGTACACCGTTTGTACACCATATACTCCCCTCCCTCTTTCTTCTCTCTATCCCCCTCTACTTTCTTTCTCTCTCCCTCTCTCTCTCGCAGATCTCTCTAGGGAAGCTCAGCCCTTCTCCCAGAATTCCTCCTATGGTAACATACACACATATAAACATCACTTATGATCCTTCCTATTGTTGATAAGGGTGGTGAAGTATGTCTAATCCAAAAAATACTCATCAAGTCTATCACAAAAACATTTTTTATCTGTAAAGTTTAATGACACAAATAACCTGAAAATTGAAAAGGCCTAAACATTGAAATTCAATAATTTTAATAAGAGAATTAACATTTGTGGATTTTATACCCCAAATAATGGTCAGTCATTGATGCACTATGACGGCGGTGGGTTGAAAGACCCACAACAATGGTGGCAGCGGGTGGGAAGACACAGAGTAGCACCGACAGCAGGTGGGAAGACATAGAGCAGCAGCGGCGGCGGGTGGGAGGACATATGGCAGCGTCGAGTTATGTTGTTGTAGAGGATTAGCGATGTCCAATGAATCAAATCTACAAAAAATTGAAAAGAAAAAAGAAAACCGAAGGAGAGAGATGGAGTGATAAGATTGAGAAATTGGATGGGAAGAGAAAAAAGAAGGGAGTGGTAGGGGAAAGGTGAGGGGGAGTATATGGTGTGCACATATGGGGTACACAAGTGGTGTACCCCTTGCGGGACTCATTCAATAATTGAGAATTTGGTAGTACTAATTTTTTCTTCACGGTAGTACGAAATTGCACAAACTAATCCAAAACGACACGAAAGATATATACAAGGATTAGCATTAATCTGGTATTCCCTCCGACCCATCTTATAAGACAATTGGGGTAGATTTTTAAAATAAAATTTACATATTTAAAAAAATACATAAAAACTCTACAAAACAAATGTTAATATAACTATATTATTTTATCAAATGACTAACGAAAATAGATAAAAAAAATAAATAAAGTTTAATCCCGTAATTACTATAAAGACTATTTAATTTTGGACAGAAGGCCGGAGCAATAATTTTTTTCAAAACATTGTAAAAGTTGTAAAAATAGCACAAGATTTTTTTCACCAAAATGACACTAGATTTTTTTATGACCCACTGCAACTCTTTTGTTTTGATTTTTCTTGAGTGGAATCTAAATTGTTTCACAGTAGTCCACTTTCATTATTTTTTTGAAAACGACACTACAAAACCAAATTGTGACGACCCAAAACTCACACAAAATTCAATGCAACATCTTGATTATCTAGACCAAGCATCCGATCCTTATTTTAATTATTTGATACTATTTTATTCTTTTAGGGGGTTCAGAAAGCATAAGTTTGCACATTTTGTTAGTTTTTTTATTGATGACTTTAGTATTTCTTTATTATGTTTCTTTTAAAAACAGAAGGAATATTAATTTATCACATACTACCTTCATCTCTGAGTATTTTTTTTCAATTTTTACTTTTTATAGTCAAATTTGTTAAATTTTAACCATTGATTAAATAAGAGTAAAAAATTATACTTTCTGTGTCTCATAATGGATTACAAATTGCGCAAAACGAAGAAAAAATTAAAATTTTTTTAATTCATTTTATTTTACGATTGATATAAATATAAAAAAATAGAACTTGGATACTTAAAAATTACGGAGTATATTAAAAGATCTACAAAATATACAAATAATGAAAAGCTAATGTGATTTTGGAATAGTGCAAATTGTAATCAATTGTGGAACGTAACGGGTGGAATCTTAGATATTGAAACAAGAATAACTTGTAAAATATTTTGAAAATATTATGTTATCGAATTAATACGTAATTATTATTAAATTATACGAGTATGTTAAAAAGTCGATCTCGGTTGATTGAAACTAAGTATTGTTTACAAGACAAATCACAACAGAATGATGTTTGTATAGTCTCACTTAAGAATCTCATATCCTTTTCTATATTTTTCTTATGCAAGTTTGATCGAGAATCAAACTTCTGAGGTTATCAACTATATATGTTTGCTCACATACGATACAAATATGTATCAAAATAGTTGTTAAGAACCAAATAAGGTCACTCAATACACCAAAATCAATTAGGGAGAATGTCAAACTTTTTGTCTAATATTCTTTATCTTTTCTTCACCTAGAAAAGATAGAATAAGAGTAATTTATCTAAATAGGACTAAAACATAATGACTTTCCCAATACAGGATCATATGTTTTTATTTCCCAATGTAGGACCTTTAGTCATTATCATGTAGTCATTATTCAACTAAATGTCCATCATTACTGGACATTAATTCTCCCACAAGGTCATTATTAAGTCCTATTTAAGAAATAAAAAAGTTTAAGTCCTACATTAGGAAAGTCATTATGTTTTAATCCTATTTAGTGCAAATTTCACAAAGAATAACCATAGAAAGTAGACAAAAAGTAAAACTCTTGAAACCAAGTAGACAACATGCATGTTCCAAAGTATACATCTTAAGTTATCTTAGTGTGGTGAACCAGAAACTTGTACTCTTCATCTATTCACCCATCTAGGGCCTCAATATGCAAATAAGTGTAATAGTCAAACCTCAAACGACAAGGCGATCCTGTATTTGTTTCAGAGTCATTTAACTGGACATCATGATTGCTCTCAAACAATGGATCACAACAATGAAACCAAACTTAAAAATACACTACGACATGAAATCGTCTTAAAACTAAGGCCTTGTGTGGGACAATGTTTTAGATAAAATTTTAATGGCGTAGATTAATTCTGAAAACATTGACGCTAAAGGCTACCGTTGGATAGCCTTTTCAAAACGTTAACGCTAATCACTAACGTTGTTGCCAAACGGGGCCTAAAACTTCCAACACATAGAACCCTGTTTCTTAAAAATAAAAATACATTCTAATTATTTTTAATTTTTTCAAATCAATTTAGAATTGTGGTTGTTCTTGATTAATCCACATGCAAAACATCTGAAAGTATAATTGGGCATCCACCAAATGAAAATGAGTTTAAAACGTAAATATCATACCAATTACTTTCTTTTTTTCAGGATTTTTCTAGCTATGTTATCTTGACCCCAATTCAATTTTCATAGGGCAGGGGATATCTATCTCAATTAGATTTTTGAAAAGGAGTAATTCAGTTTTATCTATATATAGAAGAAATAAAAAAAGAGGGGCAATAAAATTACCTAGAAGAAGACAATCAGGCGGTGGAGAAGAAGAAATATACTCCGTATATGGAAGAAGATGATGAGAGAAACAGAGGCGATATGGCGCAGAGTGTTGTACGGGTGTTTATTGACTTATTGTCTAAGTAGTTTTTAATGCATTAGCTATTTATAAATTAATTATTCTTTTGTAGAAATATAATGACTTAAAATGATAGATAATTCATTTTTAAATATTCATAAGTGGTGATGAACAATTTTATAAATAATCTAGTCAAAACGGAGAAACAAAAAGAATCTGACTTAAAAATAAATAGTTAAGACATACTATTTTATGGTTTATAATCTGTAGCAGCTTATAAGTCAACTTATAAACACACGAAAACATGTCATCAGTTGACTTATAAATTAAAAATCACTTATACACAGTTTTGCTCAACTTAAAAATACAGAGAAACACCAACCAAATTTCCATCGATCACTTTTTTTAGTACGGTCAAAATGCTCTTTCGGAGTATACATCTTGCAACAAATGTGAAAATAAAAGTGTTCATGTGCCCGCGCTCTAAAGTCTGTGGACGTTGAAAATATTATCATCCGCTCCATTTTACACTAATATGAATCCCTTTGAATCTATTTTTAAGGTCAATCTTTTATTACCATAGTAAAATCTAAAATGTAGCTAGTTGCATATTTCATAGTTTGAAAACCATATAAAACTTGGAAATAAGTCTATAATGGGCAGACAAAAGTTAGACAAATGTAACAATACTACGAATATTGATCACAATTAAGAACTACAAAGAGGTTGCATCACTTATGTTTCCACAAATATGTACTCCCTAAAATCCATAAATTTTTAGACTTTATTTTCATCTTAAGATAAGGTCAGAAAACTAAAGATTGAATATACAAAAGAATTTGATACTAAAATTGAAGTATAGATATTCATAATTAAATTTTAGAACTTCGAGTTGATCCAAGCCACCCCCTCCGAAAGTAGTACTCCAACCCGTAGTACAGTAATATGGGTATCAGACTATCCTTATTCAATAATGTAAATGGGATTTAGGGATTCTAAATATAATATGGAGTATAAAAAACCACAAAACATAAATTGCAATTCTTCCATCTCAATATCACACAATAGAAAAGAAGAAAAAATACTCCATAAAAACAAATGCTGATCACTAGATTAAAGACAATCATCCGTAATATAGTCTTTGTATGTATCAGTGACATATTTTACTTTTGAACTCCTCATTGATCTCTCTAAGACTACAATTTGATTTATCTCGTTTAAGGGTACTCTCTTGACAACCCTAGATGGCCTTAAGATGAGGTTCATTCTCAATTTTGTCCAAGAAGCAACAATGGATCAACAACATAGTAAAATTTCACGAAAGTAGGCCTTGGGTAGGGTGTGTGTGCGTAGACATTACCGCTACTCGGAAGTAGAAGATTCGTTTCCAAGAGACTCCCAAATTGAGTAACACAGAAACAACATTTGGTGTGAATCAATGCAAACTTCCTCATTTAAGTCGGTCGCTCCACCACTAAAACAAAATTTCATGCATGTATCTAGTTTTAATCTTACTTTTTTTATGCCAAGTGTGCGTTGAATTACTCAATGTCTAATTGAATTACATTGATAATGAAAAGAGGTAGACTAGGAAGCCAAACAATGATATCAGTCCTTGAACTAGGCGCCCGAGCGAGCACATGAGCAACTTGGTTTGTTGATCGCTTCACAAAACTGATCAAAGCTCCCTCAACATTCAAAATCAATTGCTGACAATCCTTAATAATATCTCCAAAAGGTGATCCATCATTGTTGGTGGTTTTCACTGCATTTATTAGAGTCATTGAATCCAATTCTACTTTCACATTCCTCCAATTTGACATCTTAATCCAGCTTAAGACCTCTCGAAGAAAAATTGGCCTGTGCTGTACTAGGCTCCAGCAAACCATCTCGAAGCAAAGACACGGCGCCAATCACCACCCAACCATCATCTCTAACGACACCACCACGCCCCCATTTTTCGCCATTTGCAAATAAAGCAGCAACAATATTGCACTTTAAACGTTTTGTCTCCGGTTTACTCCATCGCTCAACCTTCCTAGATCTCGGTTCACCACAAATTAAATTTTCCTTCATCGTTGCACCCCTCCAATTATGCAAAAATTCCAACCCCGCCTATAGAATAGATGAGACTGGGCTACAATTATCACTCCACACCATTTTATTTCTATTACGCCATAACAACCACATGATCACCACCATCTCTTCGTTCTTACACCGACCAACCCGATCTCTAACTTCCACACGATTTAGTTTTAGTCTTACTTTGCTATAAACCTTTCGATTCCAAAAAAAATAGTTTGTACTTCCTCGCTTCAGAAAAAATTTCCATCAATCTCTCTCCCTATTTTAAACTTTGCATCTTTACTGTGCGTTTAAGGAAGTTAATGTCCCTAACTTAGGGTGTTTGGTGCCCTAATTTACAAAAAATACCCAATAGTTTTTTAGAGCATCTCGTTGTCACTTTGTAACATTTGCGGAGTATAATTAAATTAAGACCTTTTATGTGTGATTCTAGAAATAAAAAAAATGTACTTTGTATTAAGCATGTAAGTTTCGGTGAGGTTCTAGTGACACCGGAGTACAGTACCACTCCGGTGCCACTGGCATTTTGGGCTCCAAAAACACAGTGACACCGTACTCTGGTGTTACTAGAACCCCACCGTTTAAGTTTTGATTGATTATTTGATAAAATATAATGTTTTTTGTCAATTCTTATTTTGTAAAATTTTTATAAAAATTTTAAATTTATAATTTTTTTAAATAAAATATCAATTTGTAAATATTATTTTAAATGTCACAAAATTTTGTACATTGATCAAGAGGAATAATTCATTTTGGGGGAGAAGAATATTTAGTCTTATTTTTGCTGATGAAATTCAAAGACATTGTAGCCTGATTTTTCTAAAAATATCGAGTGAATAAAGAACTTAGTTCCCCTAATTTAAGGAAATTGTATTCCGTATACTGAGTGATCCGTATAAAAGATGATGAAGAACAGAAGAAGCAGTGTTAAACAGATTTTCTGTCCGGCAATACGTACACGATTCATCCCATCAATGAAAGAATTTATGTCCCGGCCGGCGTTTACAGTACGAATCCGGCAAGCAACAACGCAGGAGAGTTGAAAGAGAAGAAGAAGAAGAAGAAAGAAGAAGCTTCATTAACTCCGATCGATTTTCACGGCATTTCTTCGCAGCAAGCCCACTGCTAGAGTTCTTAGATGCAAAATTGACCGAGGCCGAGTAAGAAATCTCCTTCTCCCTAGCTCCATTAAACACCATTATTCTCGGATTTCTCTTCTGCATTTTGGTGCGAGTTCATCTTTCTCATCCCGTTTATTTTGGTTCTCTGATGATTAGAACTAGAAACGACTCAAAACAGTGTGAAATGTGATTCGATCCGAAATGTACAATTTTTGTCTATAAAATGCTACTCTGTTGAGAAGATTAAACTAAATGAAAAGATGTTGAACCTCTGTAATTTATGGATTTGGCTGGTTCGCAATTTACTCCATTATTGAGGAGATTGTCTTACCGTTGTTGCCAGTTTAGGCTCTATCATATGATCTGGCTCAACTTTAGGAATTTGATTGATCATTTACTGTAGTTCTTTGATACTCTGCCCATATTAGATGAAGTAATCCGTATTAATGAACTCATGTTTTTTTATTAGTAATACTTGAAGTGATTTTCCATTTCTAGTCTGGTTTGGGCAAGATTATAGATGTATCTGGTCAGGACACTACATTTAATGCGTCAGTGTTACAGCTTTATCCCATATCCTGGGTTTGACTTTTTGCAGGGAATTTTTTTTGGTTCTGTTTAAAGGTAAAACACAGATCCAGCATTCTTGTGGGAAAAAAGAGGATGATGAAGTTAGGTTTTGCTCTCAAGCTTCATACGGAGAGACTGTTTGTTTGGTTGTACCTGATACTGCTATTGTTTCCCGGAGATGGTAGTGTGGAGGCAGATTCTAGTTACTTAATTGGGCTTGGTAGCTATGATATCACAGGGCCAGCAGCTGATGCCAACATGATGGGGTATGCTAACATGGACCAGATTGCATCTGGAGTTCACTTCAGGCTGCGAGCTCGCACATTTATTGTAGCAGAGCCACAGGGGAACCGCATTGTATTTGTAAATCTTGATGCTTGTATGGCATCGCAGATTGTGACCATTAAAGTTCTTGAGAGATTGAAAGTTAGGTATGCTTTCAAACATTACTGCTAGCTTAATACTTTTCCCTATTATTTCATTTCACTAAACTGATGTGATGTTTCCATTCACAATTTCTGCTATTATTTTTACGGAGTATATTTTTTTTGTCAAATGTGCTCCAGTTGCTCATGATATGCTCTAGCTTATATACTAACTATATTACTACAAGTGCCTTTTAGGTATGGGAATCTGTATACCGAAAACAATGTTGCGATTAGTGGTATCCACTCTCATTCTGGCCCTGGGGGATATCTACAGTATGTAGTGTATATAGTAACATCTCTCGGTTTTGTCCGCCAGTCGTTTGATGCCCTTGTTGATGGCATTGAACAGAGCATAATGCAAGCTCATGAAAACCTGCGACCTGGATCAATATTTGTGAATAAAGGTATTGGAGTGGAGTTGCTCCTTTCTCTTCCATTTCCCCTTCCCCCTCCCCCTCCCCTCTAAGATTCTCTGTATATTTGTATAATTTCAATAAGGCAGTTCTGTCGGATGAATTATCTTTATCTCATTCTTGTCTGATAGTAAAACCTAGCTCTTCATAGGAATGTAATTTAATATGACCTATAGACCCACCACACTTGTCATCAAAAGTTAGTGACTGTCATTACTACTTGGTAATGCATACTGAAAGGGTATAAAACCTTTTATGTCAAGTGCAAACCACAGGTTTGTGCTTTTGATCGAGTCATTTCCTTGACATGGTATCAAAGCTTTGTTGACCTAGAGTTCACGAATTCAAATCAAGGGACTTGGGATGAACTTTTAAGGTGACCAGGTGCATCTAGAAAGAAAGATATATGTCCTCCTCGGATGCTCTGTGCCAGGCCCTATTGCTACCTTACCTTATATTGAGGGGAGGATCTCTTACATCTGTGTAGAATTGACCAACAGTAGCAAAAATAAATGCGCAAGTGCTATCTTTAATAAACTGTTACCCTTTATGCTCCCCCCTTGTTCTTATAGCTCGCTATCCACTACTTCATCTAATAGTCTCTTAGAGTGTTTTGCTATTATTCATTTGGCCATGTTATCCTTATTAGTTTTGTCTGCTTCAATTGAATAGGAGAGCTGTTGGATGCTGGTGTTAATCGCAGCCCTAGTGCTTATCTGAATAATCCCTCTGCTGAACGTAATAAATACAAGTACAATGTCGATAAGGAAATGACCCTCTTAAAGTTTGTAGATGAGGACTGGGGTCCGGTTGGTAGCTTTAATTGGTTTGCTACTCATGGAACCTCTATGGGTCGTACAAATTCTCTAATAAGTGGAGACAATAAAGGAGCTGCTGCAAGATTTATGGAAGATTGGTTCAAACAAAGTGGTAATGAAACCCATGCTGCTAATGCCACCAAAGGTAGAAAATTGCCAAGAAGGATTTCAAACATCATCCCTGTTCATAATAAGCGTAAGATCATTATCTTTTATGGTATACTACTGACAGAATTCTTGTAAGTATAATGCAAAGACTGATTGCATTTATTATTAAGAATCTTGTAGTCTGTTGAATATTTTCTTCCATCTCCAAGCTGCAGATTTCCTTTGGTTGGTCTTTTCGACACTACTTGCTTTTGTGAATGTGATCATTGCTCAAGCTTGTTGCAGATGATTCTGTGCTCGCTCAAAGTTTTTTCACTTTAATGAACTTTAAAGTTTGCATAAAGTCAAGAAATATTTTCTGAGAGCCTATGTGACTTAATATAACAGCTATAAAAGGGTACATATGAGCAAAAAAATTATTTAGGAAAAGAAAAAAAGGATGAGCTCCATCCTCGAGGGCCTCCTCCAAACTGGCCGGATGGTCACCTGAGAAGAGGTAAATTGAGCTTTAGTCATAGATTGGCTCGAAAAGGGTGGAGCGTGCAACTGGTACTTGCAGAGAGGCCCCATGTATAGTTGCCTCCTAGCACAGTTGTTAGGAATCAAACCCAGGTGTTACCCCATTGACACCCCTTGCCTCGCCAACTGAGCTACGGCCCCGGCTTATATATGAAAAGATTGGTAATTGACATTGACAACATTGGCCTGATAACATAATTAATCCGTGAAGTAAAAGGAAGTAGAACTGTAGAAGCATATTGGAAATGAGAAGAAAAGGTACTCTCATCGAAAAATAGAAGGAAAAAATTAGTGAATTTGATGTGGCCAAATTTTAATACAGTAGGAGTGATTTGTGGAAGAGTGATGTATGAGATTGAATCACTGACCTAAGACCAAGATGATTTGTTTGAATGACTTTATTGATTTCCTCCATCCAACTCATCCCACTCTAGTTTATCTCGTTTGATTTTAATCCAAGTCTGCTTTGATGTTTTCACTTTTACAATTCTCCTATGCATGAGTTCATTTTTATTAGTAATCAATATATAATGTGTTTATCCATACCCGATGGTGAAGTCATGACTTATGTGGTGGATGTATGTAGAGATTGGAACTAATGGCGGAACAGCTAACTTATTGGGTGCTATAATGATGCAGATCATGAGTTGCTGGAGCTTGCTGCTTCGTTCCAGTCTTCCCCGGGTAAACGAGCTACTAGGCTCATGAGCGTTGCTCGACGTGTTAGGTCTGCTCTTAGGCTTGCTGATAAGCCTAGATTTGTCTCGGCATTTTGCCAAACAAACTGTGGCGATGTCAGTCCAAATGTACTTGGTGCTTATTGCATCGATTCAGGGTTACCATGTGACTTTAATCAAAGCACGTGTAATGGGAAAAATGAGTTATGTTATGGACGCGGACCAGGGTATGCAATGTGAAATTTTCACAATTTTGAATTTCCATTTAGATTTACAGCTGTTTGGTAAGGCTTAAATTAAAGTGGTTGAATGACTTGAATCTACTGATATTGGCTGATATGCTTGAATCTACTAAAATGTGTGCAAAAAGTCACACATGCAGAAACATATATGTGAGTAAATAAGTTGCTTTGTAAAAAAATAAATATCTAAAAGTTAAGCTAAAAGTACCAATTTCATCAATTTTATGTCGGTTAAGCAAAAAAAGTGAGAGAAAGAAGTAACAACTGTGCCCTTTTTTGTCATCGGACATGAAGAAAACTGGCTGGTAAGCCAGAAATGAAGCCTACAAAATGGGATCATATATTGATTATAATGTATAAGATTTTATCTTGCTTGACTTGCAGATACCCAGATGAGTTTGAGAGTACACGCATCATTGGGGAGAGGCAATTTAAAAAGGCAGCGGAGCTTTTCAATTCAGCAACAGAGCAGTTGAAGGGGAAAGTCGATTACCGTCATGCCTATCTGGACTTCTCAAACCTTGAAGTGACAGTTCCAAAACAAGGTGGCGGTACTGATGTTGTAAAAACATGTCCTGCAGCAATGGGGTTTGCATTTGCTGCTGGTACAACTGATGGTCCTGGGGCTTTTGATTTTAAGCAGGGTGATGACCAGGTACTGAATTTGGGTGAACTATGGGTTTTCATTAATGGTAGAAAGCTGAGGTTAAATGCACTTATCTTCTCAAAACTTGATATTCGCTTAGGGAAATGCATTTTGGAGAGTGGTACGCAACGTCCTTAAAACTCCTGGTAAGGAACAAGAGGAGTGCCATAAACCAAAACCCATATTGCTTGATACTGGAGAAATGAAGATACCTTATGACTGGGCTGTGAGTTTCGTCCTTCAAATGTCACTTAGCTTTAATATCATTGAATATAAACACCATCATGCATATTCTTGAGTTGCTGCCTAATGGCTTGGTGGGGATGGTAGTCATATATGACCCATGCCATAAACATTAATTGGGTATTTACTAGCCTTCGGGACAAGGGTACACCACTCGTCTTCTTCTTTCCATTTTATGCACCTAATAAGGTTCTTTAAACAAACATTGATTTTGCAGCCTGCTATACTTCCGATCCAGATCCTAAGAGTAGGGCAGCTTGTGATTCTAAGTGTACCTGGAGGTATTTATTGGAGTCTCAGTGATTTGTTCTTCATAACTTGACCTCTAGAAGATAGCAACACTTCATCTATCAAGTTTTAATTTATTTAGTAATTTTTTTCCTCTGATTGTTTCTTTGTAGAATTTACAACAATGGCTGGGAGACGTCTACGAGATGCTGTAAAAGCAGTTTTCACTGATGCTGCATCGGAGTTCAGCAATAATAATGTTCACGTAGTCATAGCTGGTTTGACTAATACATATTCACAATATGTTACTACCCATGAGGAGTACCAGATTCAAAGATATGAGGTTAGTTAACCGAGCTGCACAATGCTCTATCAAACATGATTACGCATATCCTTCAAAGCTAGTAACAAAGCATCATGTTTTCATATGTTGTTGAACACCCGTTTGCAGGGTGCCTCTACACTGTTTGGCCCACACACGCTCAGTGCCTACATTCAAGAGTTTAAGAAGCTTGCAAAGGCCTTGATAGCTGGTCAGCCGGTGGAAGCTGGGCCACAACCACCAGATTTCCTAGACAAGCAGTTGAGCTTCTTGACACCGGTCGTGGTGGACTCCACTCCGCTAGGAGCCAATTTCGGAGATGTCTTGACAGACGTTCCTAAAAACTCCACCACAAAGAGGGGAGACCTAGTGAGTGTCAGTTTCCGTTCCGCATGCCCGCGGAATGACCTCATGACAGAGGGTACGTTTGCCCTTGTGGAGATCCTCCAAGGAAAGGACTCGTGGGTTCCTGCTTATGACGACGACGATTTCTGCCTTAGGTTTAAATGGTCAAGGCCCTATAAACTCAGTGCCAGGAGCGAAGCAACCATAGAATGGAGAATACCATCGACGGCTGTTCCGGGTGTGTACAGAATAAGGCATTTTGGTGCTGCAAAGTCCCTTCTAGGCTCCATTAAGCACTTCACAGGTACATCAAGTGCTTTTGTGGTGGCGGCTTAGGTGTGAAGCAGTCTATAATATATACTCCTAATGATTAAAAGAACAGTTCTTAAAACCACCTCTTATACACTTGTGTTTTTAAAAATCAGTTATTGTGCATTACAATAAAGCTTACTACTCCTTGTATTTATTAATTATTACGGAGTATTCCGTAGGTTTTTATCCTCTTTAAAAACTCTTTCATTAGACCTGACAATCGGATCAACCGGTTCGGTTTTGGTTCGGATCTAATTGGTTTTGGTTTATTTTGGATATGTATTATACTCCCTTTGTTTCTAAAAAGGGTTTCTATTTTGACTAATGGATAAAATAAGGAGTATATATCTATGGTTGACTTTCCAATTTTGTCATTGATGTAATGATTATAAGTAAGTTGTGATATGTAGATTATTAATGAGTAAATTCCATAATTGGTCCTTTATAACAGGGAGGTTTCCCTATTTAATCCTTTATTATCAATTATTACTCCAGTGGTCCTTCTTTTATGGGTATCTTTCCACAAATAGTCTCTTTTTTGATCTTCTATCATGTTGATGTTAATTTGAAGGCTAAAAGTGCAATTTCACAATGATAATATATTGTTTTTGTCATACAAAATTCCAAAGGTTGTTTCATTTGCATCGTTTGTGAACTACATTCGCTTTCTACTACAACCATAGTCTACAAATGTGTTCCTCCGTTAGAATCCTAGCCCACAATAATAGTCATTATTTTTGTGTCATCCGCTTAATCAATATCAGAACATGTCACTAGATATAATGTTGAAGTCAAATTATATTTTTAGCCATTAAATTAATACCCACATGGCGGAAGATCAAAAAAAGACCATTTGTGGAAAGACTCCTTTAAAAAAAGGACTACGAGGGTAATATTTGATAATAGAGGACTAAATATGGAAACCCCCCTGTTATAAAGGACCAATTAAGGAATTTACTCATTATTAATGAAAAAGTATGATGTGATAGATAGGGTAAAAAGTAGAGGTAAAAGTTATTTTTTAATAGAAAGTGGAAGTCTTTTGGGGAAATAAAAAGAAATAAAAGAAGTATTTTAAAAAGCGAAGAGAATAGTCATTTTGGATCGATTTAGTTTGAGTTTTGAATGATTCAAATAGTATCAGTTTAAATATAAAATGATTGAAATACATATTTGTATGATTTAAGGTGGTGCATTATTTGGTCTGAACCCAAAATGACCCATTGACTCGAGGCTTTGTCTAGATCGATTTAGACTGTCACTTTTTAGTTTGAGACGTTATTGGACATTAAATAAAATCGTATCATTTTTATCCATATTTTGGTTGTTTTCTAAAGTATTTTTATTTCTCAAAAATACCATTTTTATGTGCAATATCATTTTTCCATAGTTTTAGTCTTTAATTACAAAATCACTTTAAAATGAAATCTTATGGATGCTATTTTTGAGATGAAGTTATTTGGGTCAAGTTATACCCAAATTTAGGTCCTCTTAGTGTTTTGGTCAACAAATCGGAAAGTGGAAAGCGAATAGCACAAATGGATGCTATTTTCTCTCCATTTTTTTCCTTCTCATATAGTTAATTTATGACTAAAGAGTCATGACACTAATTTAAGAGAGAAAAATTGTTCCATAAATAGAACATTGAAGTGAGGAGATTTGATAAGTAACAGTTTCCACAAAATATTACGGAGTATACTAATACCCCTAAAAGTGAAAGCATCTTTAATGTTAGATGTCTAGATATAGTTATTAATAATTTTTTATTATTAAAATGCTAAAAAACTAACACTAAAGATGGATTAATAACATTTATGTCTCAAATCAACTAACGCTAAACAAGTAACACTAAAGATGGATATCCTAACAAGAGAGCTAGTGGGTCACACCGGTTTGGCTCCCGGTTTGGCGATTTTCAGTCTGAACTGGTCAGTCATGTCCAATTTTTAAAACTATGGTCAAAACTGATAATATTTAACTAATAATTTAATAAAATTTATATTAGAAAACTATGCAAAAATAACTTATTTGAATTATCATGTAAAATATTTTTAAAATGTTGTTTTATGTAAGTAATATATGAAGTACGATTTACGGAGTAATTTTTATTTAATTATAAATCAAAGATCGATCCTCACTGATTTTTATTTTCTAAAATTTGAAAAATATTTTAAAATGGAGGAAATTTAAATTTTATTTTTTATTTTAATTTTTTTATTAAATTGAATTTAAAATAAATATGGAGTAATCCATAAAAAAATTTTGGACCATGCTACACTTACACCAACAAATATACCTCATTTGTACACCATAGGTTTGCACAAACATTTCGATGGTTTACACTGACACAAGTGTTGGTGCGTTAATAAAAATTCACACGGACACAAATGTTGATGCGTTTAACAAAAATTAGTTTTACACCAATACAAAATGTTAGTGCAAAACTGCGGGGTACAAATTGAGGTACAAATGTGGGATACAATGGCATAATCCAAAATTTTTTTACCTCGAAGTTCAAGACTCCTGCTGGATCGCTCACATGCTTGAAACTTGTTAATCATACATACATACACACACTATCAGTTCTTCTTCAGCATATGCATATAAACACTCTCCCCGCGAGTCAACCGTCGGCGATTTCCCCTTCCCGATGGCGTCCGATCTGCTCGAGATCTCCTTCGCCGGAATATTCGCCTGTAGCGCTTTCGCCGCTTGCTTCGCCGAGGTAATTTTTCACTTCAATTTCACCTCATTTTCGCGTTCCCGTCATAATGTCGGCACTGTGCGAGGCCGCCGTTATCGAAGTGAAATTTGATTTTCTGATTATGAACGGCGATGCTAAATTTAGAAGTTGCATTGATTTGGTCGCCGAATTGCCACATAAGATGCCGGTGTTGGGCGTGATACTGAAATTTGGAGTTGTATTGATTTGATATATTTTTGTTTCTGGCAGTTCTGTACTCTGCCTTTAGACACAGCGAAAGTTAGGTTACAACTGCAAAAGGGGGCAGCGTCTGGGGAAGGAGGATGCGGTGCATCTAAGTACAGGGGATTGTTTGGTACTATGGTGACAATAGCTAAGGAAGAAGGGATGGTTTCTCTCTGGAAGGGCATTGTTCCTGGCTTGCATCGACAGTTTCTCTATGGGGGCCTAAGAATCGGGTTGTACCAGCCTGTGAGTGTTCAACTTGTCTGTGTGACTGTTAGCTATGTATGTTCATTAATGCTGGATTTGCGTATGTGCTAGGCAGGTTAAGGTCTTACTTGTAGGCAGTGATTATGTGGGAGAAGTTTCTTTGCTCCCTAAAATACTAGCTGCATTGTTAACTGGTAAGTTAGTTGCAGAGCATTGATCTTTAAGCACTACACAGTTTTTCTCTAGATGTAGTTTCAGTTCATAACAAGTTTTTTTATTACTTATTTTTGGTTTTGGGTGCATTTTCATGAAAGGTGCTATAGCAATTTCTGTGGCTAATCCCACTGATCTAGTGAAGGTTAGACTTCAGGCTGAAAGTAAAACGCCTGCTGGTGCACCCAGGCGTTATTTTGGAGCTATGGATGCATATTATACAATAGCAAAACAGGTATCACCAGGCAATCATATAGCTAGTCTGATATGTATAGCTTTGAGCTTAACGGATTAGAATCATAGGAAGGGTTTGCAGCTTTATGGACAGGGCTTGTGCCAAATGTTGCACGGAATGCTATTATAAATGCTGCTGAGCTAGCTAGTTATGATCATGTCAAAGAGGTGCGCACGACATTCCTTGTATCGCTCTGTACGATTAAGCATTTGCAGTGAGCCGATGTTGTTCACGAATTCATATTTCATAGATTCACTTTCTCTTTTTACAGACCGTCCTAAAAATTCCAGGCTTCACTGATGGTCCTTTAACCCATCTCCTGGCGGGTTTAGGAGCGGGATTTTTCGCAGTCTGTATTGGCTCTCCTGTTGATGTGGTAGCATTTCCAAGAAAACACAATACCCTCACAGTTATAGATTATTTTCTTCTTGCGATTGAAATGTTTTACAGTAAAATAATTCGAGGATGCGGTAAGGCTAATATCTATAATATTGATTTCAGACTAGAGGATAAAATATTCAACTGAAGTAATCTGTAGACACTTGACACCACTAAGGTGCTTACAGAGTTTGCACAACCCCTAGGAGGAGAAACCTAATTAGTACTCTGTATTTGACTGTTTTGGTGTATTATTGACTGTCATTTTTACCAAATTTTTCTCTTAATCTAACATTTCCTTAGTGTATCAAATTCTTCAAATGATTAATCATGTGAATTATGAAATACTACGTATGGGTGAAGCCAACCTGCGACTGTGTACATTATTATGGATGACCAAACAAACTGAGGGTGCTTCCATTTAAGCTAGTGAGAATGATTGCAGGATTTCCAAAGAATCATTTAGACTATATATGAGTATGTGGTATACGTGTTCATTTCATTCTGAACTCTGTGCTTATTTTCTATTTTAAAGGTTAAGTCTAGAATGATGGGAGACTCAATTTACAAGAGCACTTTGGATTGCGTTTTCAAAACTTTAAAGACTGAGGTATTCTTCTTCCGTTTTTGAAACCTCTATTGCATTAGAAATTAAAGACTACTATCTTTTTGGCTCCACCATCTATATTATCAACTAAGAATGGGAAAGGTCATGAAATAAGTGGTCATACATAGCATATATTTTTAATTTCTCTTGTTTATGTAGCAACAGCTTTAAACGAATACTTATCCTTCAGTCCTCTTTTTGGACAATAAATAGAAGCTAGTCGTCTACTTGTCTTGATTTATTTTTAGATGCTCATTGTAGATATGGTACATGATAGGGTGCTATGACGTCACTTGATCCATGTAGCCGACCCACCTAGTGGGATGAAGCTGTGTTGTTGTTGTTGTTTTAAAATCACCACTGGTGCTAGAACTTTTCATGCTATAATATTGTGTGTGTGGCCTTTCTTTTAGATTGTCGGATTGTGTAAACCACAATTACTCTTTTCGTTCCATAAAGAGTCATGTTTCAAATTTTCAATAATTAATTTTTTTTGTCCCAATTGGCCATCAGTTTTAGTCCATTACCCAACCTTGAGAGGGCGTGCTAAAAAATCAAACTGCTTTCATTTTCACAGTTCATATTTCTGGTTTTACTAATTTGACATTGGAGATAGACTCGAGCAATGAGAATTTGTTTCACCAAAACTTTATTGTGAGGAATTCATTTTTGCAGGGGCCTTTTGCTTTGTATAAGGGGTTCCTTCCCAATTTCACTCGACTAGGATTATGGAATGCTATCATGTTCTTGACTCTTGAGCATGTAAGTGCATAGTACATCAACTTAAAAGTAGGACTTCTTCAATACACTCACAAAGAAATACTTGGCTAGATTATCCAAACAATCACTTTCCAAAAGTTGTGAAACTCATGATGTTCTAAGGGCTTGTATGGAAACATATGAGAATGACATAAAATCAATTGGAGAATCATGAGTTTCAAAGTCGCTAGGTAGGCGTAGAAAATGTGAAAGACGAGAGCCACATGCGGGGATGACCTAATATTCTTCGGAATCTGTTTTCTTGTTACCCTTTTTTCAATGCTATTGACTCGATTTGAATGTAGTATCTGTTCATTGTTTTCTTGTTACTAATTGGTACATTTAAACTGTGTGTCATAATTCTAGGTTAAGAGATTCTTCAGATGAGCCACAAGGATTTGGCCTCTTGCCTGCTGCTTTGATTAGGAGAACATGTGCCCTTATTCATTCATTGTAAATCTCCATATAAATTACCAGATTCTTTCATTGCATTCATATTTCAAGTTGGAAATTGCAATTTCAATCGATGGAAAGTCATGTTTATTTTTATCTGGAGCCACCCCCACTACAATTTCATACCAATTTCAAACCAATCCTTAGTGCATTGACTGTTAGAAAATATTTTTATTCGTAAAAAAACAATCAACAAAATTTAAAAAAATTGGTGCACCATTTCATTATTTTTATGCATTCTTACTTAACAATGTATTGTTCAGTTGTAATTTTTGACAAGATACAATTATAGTTTAATTTTCTTATAAAACTTACAAGTATAAATTGAGTTGTACAGAATAATAAAATAATTTCTCCTGTGGGATTTAACTGGGTTGTTGTTGTTGTTGTAGAATAATAAAATAATTTAAGAACACGAACATAAGACTGAGTAAGTTAAACCGCTCCAAGAGTCCAAGGAAATAAGAATTAAACATATTTAAAAATAACAATACCAAATTTAAAATTGGTTGATTAATATGGTATTTTTGTAGTAATGATTTAGTTTGGGAATTCCAATTCTTACTTTTTGACAATTTGTCCAGTACCATTGTAAAACGGAATGTCTCGATTCAGTAAAGAAAGCAATTTATTAGAACGATTTGAAAACTCATTTTTTTAATGATATAAGCTAAGTTCAAAATGATGTCACCATGTTGCGTCTATTGTCTATTGTTCAAAAGAAATTACTTTAAATAAGAGTAAAGCATACGGGAAATACCAAAATAAGAGTTCCATGCTTTTATCTCCAAAATATGAGTTTACAATACTTTTTGCTAATTTACATGGGCATGATTGACACTGTAAATATAATTTAACTTTTATTTCGAAAATAAAAATATAAATATCTTATTTTAATATGTTTTTAATGTTACTCATATTTTCGTACTTTTCCTTCAATAAAATAAAATATTTTTATGAGAGCCAATACGAAGCTTCCAAAAACCAATTGTATTGCTTTTTGGGCCAGAGGAAGCAATTAGAAGGATTTTCAACAATCTACGTTGGATCCAAATTTCGGGTCCGATCATCCAGAACCTTCTATTCGTAGCCGGTAGTATAAATTACGTTTTCGTCGCCGGGCACCACTTTCTGGATCATTCTAGCGTCCATTGTTTCACATAATCGCAAGAGGAAGAAGGAAAAGAGGGCTCAGTCACTCCAAGGAAGACGATTAAGGTAACTTCATCTGAATCACTCATTAGACCTGCGCTTCGATTTTCTGGAAGTTTTATGTAATTTGCATCCTTCAACGTAATTCGAATTCCTCCAGGCGTATTATATAGCTTGTTCGATTTATTCTACAAAAAAGTGTTGAGTTCTATCGATTATGAGAATCTTATGGCGTTTTATGACCATTTTTGTTAGTTCCACTTTATGTAATTTGCATCCTTCCCACTTTTGCTCCTTATCTCCCCCCAAGGTGTCGGCTAGCTTCTTCATTCCCTCTTTGTTGGTGGCCTTTAGCAAGGAGTTTGCTTGGGCGTTGTTCACAGCTTTCTCAACTTGCTTAGGAGGGAGAGGAGGCTGCCAAATCAGACCTGGTCTTCGTCGTTTTCTTCTTGATGATCTTAGCCAAAGCTGGTGGCCTATCTCCTCCTCTTGGTTGGTTATCACTAGCTTGGAGGTTGCTTGGTCTTCACATACCTCACTGTCCAAGCTAATCTTCCCAACTTCCTCAATTTGCATAGCATTGGAGATGGTGCCAACCAGCAGATCACCCTATCCATCCACAACAGGTTGTTCACCTTTCGAAGTCTTCTTTTTCTTCTTCCGGTTAGCTTCAGTAATCAGCACATTTACCCCTACCAAAAGCGTGGCAGCAGGTTCATTCTGGCTTCCCTCAGCTGCAATCGTACCCAGCACAATGGTCATGATTGCCTGACCAGAACGGGCGGGGGGGGGGGGGGGGGTGAGCTACTGGTTTAGGCATGGCCGCTTGCGATGGTGAAGGAAAATGCAGGCGGCAGATTTTCGTTGCCGGACATTGAAATTGGTGGAGAGAGATTAGGAAGAGACTAATAGACTATATATCCACATTGTATTTTCCTCGTATTGTGAGGGGGAGGCTTGTCATCATGAGTATTTGAGGTCAGGAGTACTTGAGCTCAACACATGTGGAATTGTGCATATGCAAAAGTGACACAGGAAGGTGAAGAAACTAATCTCTTATCTGTATCAATTTGTAGTGGTCATCTCTTTTTTCTGACATAGAAATCTCCCTCATTTTAGCGATTGTTGTAATAGTCATCTTCACTTGTCAACCTCACGATAGATTGACTTGTTGACTCCTTGGTCCGTGTTTTAAGACGGGTTAAATGGAGAGCACACAAGTCAACGACTCGGGTACACAAGTGTCGAAACACACGCGGGGAGCGCACTACTTCCCACAATACAAGAGATGAAATCCCCTAGAATATCAAATGCTCAAGCTTTAACCGCCGCCTAAATTCTTGCTGATCCATACCCAGGGTCTATCAGCAGACCGACTAACCACCGTTCCACATCCAACTTGGGCTTATCGCCGGTCTCCATTCGCTTTCCTCTCGACAATTTCAAGCACTCCTTGGCTCTTTTTTTAGAGTTCTTTTTATTTTTCTGTCGCGGTTTTTGTTCGTTAGCCTTGAACGGAATTCACCACCAAATTTGGGTTGCATTCCCAAACAACCCGACTCTAAGACAGCATCTCGTGGTGCGACAGAGTCTAGGTGCAATGGCGCTCTCACCCTATCTGGCGCCCCTTTCAAGGGACTTGGGCTTAGTTCGTCGCTATGGGCGCTTTTCCATACTACAATTCAAACGGCAAAACCATTTGATTCTAAGGCTTGACTATTCCGAGATCACTCACGATTACTAAGGAAATCTTTGTAAGTTTCTTCTCTTTCGCTTATTGATATGCTTAAAATCAACAGGTAGTCTCTCCTGGGGTTGCAATCAAAGAGCCAACACCGACAACTTCATAGGATACGAATGCCACAATGAAGTCGAGCAAGGTTGGCAATTATGCACACTTGGTACATCCCTTGCACACCAAGACATCAACTAAATCATAGGATACGAATGCCACGATGAAGTCGAGCAAGGTTCGCATTTTGCTACATTCTTCATCGATGACAGAGTTGAGATAGCCATTGTCAAGAGTCATTTTTATTAAATGGTTGCATACTCATTATGAAATTCTTTGGCGCAACATACACATTAAGAGATTTTTGTAGTAATGGCGAGTGAATTGGGAATAGCTCAGCCTTAGAATCGAAAGGTTTTGTCGTCTTAATTGTAGTATGGAAAAGCGTCCTAAACGGCAGACTTTTCCGCTGGGTGAAAACCGGAGTCCATGTGAAGAAATCCTTTTAGACAAAGTTGTGGTTGGAGAATGGAGAGAAGGTTATTATCTCGACAGAGGGTTACTCCTTTCTTGAAGAAGATTTAGGGTTCTGTTTGGTGGGTTGCTTCACTGGCCGGTTTCCTGGCATCAAAGCCATTGAGGGACTCATTTCCTCATGGCATATACAGTTTAAATTTTCCCCTCACGAGCGAGGTTGGGTTATCTTCCAATTCCTTAGTAATGAAGACTGAAGGATGGTTCTCTATAATGGGTCATACACACTCTTTGGTATGATCCTTTACTTCGCATTTTCCGGATGTATTTCGCTTTAATTTTGATGCTTTCATGACGGTTGACATGTGGGTCAAGTTTATTGATGTGCCTTTGCAATGCTAGAATAAAATTGCATTTGATTGCTTGGGGTCTAGAGTGGGAACCCCAAGCGCACTGATCAAGGAACTAAGAGGAGGAGAAGGGTTTGTTTTTGTAGAATGTTGATTCAAGTCGACATGTCAAAGGAACTACCCTCTTCCTTTGAGGTTTGTCTACCTGATGGGGACAAGTATTGCCAAAAGGTTGTGTACGAAGGCCTCTCAAAGTATTGCTATCATTGCAAAAAATTTAGACACAACCTATTGGACTTTAGGGTTCTCTGTGCCCTACGCCTCAAGAAAACCAGAGATTTTGTTGACAAATTTACAAGAGACACCAAGTGGCTGGCTAAACCGGCCAATGAGGGAGGGACTCCTACAAACCATGGGCTAGGAGCAATTGCAGCACGGGTGCTGGCAGTGGGGCCTGTGACAACGCTACTGTCATGCTAAAACTTGTTGAGCAGGCCCCTCTCCCCGAATAGATAGTCAAGGCAAGTGTGGTGGATACGGCCGATGCTGAGGGAGGCCAAACTGAGCCTACTGCCACGCCATCGGCAGGGGGTAAGGACCTGGTCCCTGAAGCTAAGCGGAAGAAGAAAACCAAGCCTTTGAGAGGTGATGAACCTTTTGTTGATGGAACTGGTGCTACGCTCAATGCCGCCCCCTCAACTTCTGCGCAAGTTGAGGAAAAGGATGTGAGCAAGGCAGGAACTTCGGCTAAGAGTACCAAGAAAACCAACGCAAAAGCCAAATCTGATGTGCCAACCACCTCGGCCCCTAAACGAGTTGAGAAAGTTGTCCAAGCCAACTACTTGCTGCCGGCCACCAAAAATGAGGTAAAGGCAAAGCTAGCCGAGGAGGACTACCTTGATTATTTGCTTCGAAAAGCTTTGTAGAGAGTGAATCATAAGGTACTACGACGGCCAAAGCTTGCTCGAAATATGCTTAGACAACTTATTGCAAATGACCCAAATAGCTTACAAAATACTAATGGCGACCATGTGAGCTTTTGGGATGGCAAAAGTGTGAGGGAGACAGTGTCAACAACCAGAAGACGATAGTCGTTTAGTTGTGTATTGTTTCTTCCTTTTGTTTGGCATGACTTGCCTTTGATTTATAGGGGTATGCCCCGATGCTTTGTACTTGTACCTTGTACTCTGTATTGACTCTTGAATTAATAATTTACATGTTATCCTCGAAAGAGCTCTCAATCTGCCAATCCTTACTATGTTTGGACCTGGTAAATTTGCCCGTGTTGATTTTGTTTTATAACCACAGGATTCCATTTGTTAACCTAACTAGCATTAAGATAGTGTTGTGGCTGATCGTAAGAATATAGACCTAATAAATCAAGTATCAAATTAATCTCAATATCTTCCTACGCTATTGATTTGACATACAATCCAATATCGGAACAGAAAAAGTGTTGCTGGTGAACTTATACAGATGCTATAAGTTTTGCTTTATTGTTCGCTCTTGCTGATTAGGCAATATCTTGTGCACGGCCTCTTGCCTTTGAAGTTGAATTCTTTCAACTCTTCACGAAGTTGAAGAGTTATTTATTTACCACTTTTTGGACTCAACTCTTCCTCTTGATCCTAACATTTAGAGCTTTACTTTTCTTGCAGATGTCGTACTCCAGACGATCAAGGTGTGTTCTGAAGTTGGCATTTCATGCTTCATCTCGTCTTTTCATTGTGATTGCTTGTTTTTTTTTTCCTTTTATTTTTTGGTTGGCTCCAATAGTTCTAATGCTCCCCTAGGTACTCTCGTTCTCCTTCTTACAAGTATAGCAGCATATCTGTCTCACGGTCGATATCCATGTCCCCATCTTTTTCAAGGAGCCAATCAAGGTTATATCTCATGTTCAATTTCCAGAGGAGATTCAGAAAGTCCAATTCTTAGTTTCTTTTTTACTGATTGGTGCATTCTTAATGGGATTGCAGTAGCCATTACTCGAGGGATGTTGAAAATTTTGGAAATAACTTGTATGTAACTGGACTTTCAAGCCGAGTGAGAGAGCAGGATCTTGAAGATCACTTCTCATCCGAGGGAAAGGTATTCATGTTCTTGGATTGCTTGCTCTTGATTCTCATGTCTTTATATGTAGCTTACTTTTGACTGTTTCTTTTCAGGTTCAAGATATTCATCTTGTTGTCGATCCATGGACCAGAGAGCCACGGGGATTTGCTTTTGTGACGATGTCCACGCTGGAAGATGCCAAGCGGTGCATCAAGTATTTGAACCGTTCAGTACTTGAAGGTCGGATTATTACTGTTGAAAGGGTAATAAGCCAACATCCTCATTTGTTTATATCTCTATTTCTAGGATACATCCTCTAGTCTCTACTAACCATAACTCAATATATGCATCATCATTTGTTGCTTATGGTATTATTATTCAAGTTTTTAAGTTGTTTGCTTGTGTCTGCAAAGTTTTTGTGACAGCAAATGTAGCAGCTCTTCGCCAATGCCAAATTAACAAATCAAAGCAAACAGATCGTATATAGTCATCAGGGTTGTTTTATATACTTGTAGTATATTCATCATTGTGAATCTTTTTTTAATAATTATTATTTTTGTCGTTGGAGGTTGTAATTTGTGGTCTCTTAATCAGGCTAGGAGGAGAAGAGGCCGCACACCAACACCTGGGAGGTATCTTGGCATGAGAACAGTTCGTGGTATGATAATAACATTGCTCTAGTAGCTTTTAAAGTTTTACATTTTTACGCTGGTATTGCACAAAAAAATGACTTATTTTTCTTGTAAGATGCAGATTAAGAATTAAGTATATCCCCTCAAAAAAAAGTTGCTTATAATGTATTGAATTAATATATTTTGACTTTTATGATCTGCTTTGATTGGGCTGGTTTCCACTGGTTGGTCTAATGATTTTAATTGCTACATGAAAACATGTTATAATAAACTAAATCTACCGAGGCTTATCGTAATCATGTTTATTTGATAATTACGTATTTTTATTGGGGGTGGATTTGCTTCCGTGTGAGTGCCATATAAAATCCCAGTTTTATTTCCAAACTATGGATTTTAGTTCTTTGAAACCACCCTAAGCATGGTCATATTTGGCTTTATGTGAAAGGTTGCTTCCAAAAAGTATTCTCTGTTTTAGAAATTTCATCAACCAATTAATTTGTATATTAAATGGGCTCTAAAGCTAACCACAATAGTTTCATTGATGTAGATCGACGACGTTCCCCAAGTTCTGAAAGAAGTCGCTTTCTCTCATCTGAGCGAAGCAGGAGCAGGAGCAGATCATACTCTCCATATTATAGGCGTAGGCATATATCATATTATCATAGACATCCATCTCCCTCTCCCTCTCCCTATTCTCCCTACTCCCACCGCCGCCACCACTACTACTATAGAAGGAGCAGATATCAGCCCCCTGATGATAGAGACTATTACTATTACCGAAGAAGCCGGTGGTATCGTTCAATTTCTCGGAGCATCTCCCCAAGGCCTCGAAGGTACACAAGACGCTACACGCCAAGTGTGTCTCCTCCTAGGTATCGAAGAAGAAGCTACTCTAGAAGTGTTTCTCCAATGCCAAGGAAGTGCTACAGATGGAATGGTTCTCATTCTTATAGGCGCGGTCGACGTGTTTGGGACCGCTCCTCTTCCACCTCCACCACCTCCATTTCCACTTCCACTTCTACTTGGTCTTCAGGAAGTGTTTCATCTCCAATGCCAAGGAAGAGCTACAGACGGAATGGTATTTGTTCTCATAGACGTGGTCGACGTGTTTGGGACAGTTCCACTTACACTTCTAGTTGGTCTTCAGGAAGTGTTTCGTCTCCAATGGTGAGGAAGAGTTACAGACGGAATGGTTATCGTTCTCATAGAAGTGGTCGGCGTGATCGGGACAGTGGGTCTTCATCAACTTCCACATCTAGTTGGTCTTCAAGTGCATATTCAAGAAGCACATCCTCTTCAACATCTCAGTCCAGGGGTAGTGCTGCTACATGTGCATCTTCAAGATCTCATTCGCGATCTGTTACGCCCGAGTCTGCATCGCCTTCTCGTTGAAGGCTCCATGTATGGTATGGTTCGACCATTGTCAGGCGTGTTTCTTGGTGTTTTATCTATATTTATTTGTTACTTATATAGTTCCTATCTGTAGGGGTTTTTATATGATGGAGGTTTGTTGATCTGAGATGAGACTGTATTTGATCTGACTCTTCATGTTCTCTACCTGAATGTGAATATATAAAGGTTTCATACATCTATCACAGCTGCAAGCATGGATAGGGTTATTGAATTTAGTCGGATTTAGACCGGACGAGACCGGACCGAAATACTTAGAACTGAACTGGTCCAAACTAATTGGACCGAATTAAAAAAATATTGTGATCAATTAAATACGTAGTACTAATATTTTAAGCTTTTTATTTTATATTGTGCAAATAGAAAGAATACAAAATAGACAAATACACATGGATTACTTTTATGTAAAATCATAAAATCTAATGTGAAATAGCGTAGTGTTCATTATTAAAAAAACAATACTCATTCTCAAATAAGGAAAGGTTCATTCTGAAATAAAGTATTGTTCAATTTTTTCACAATTAAAAAGTTCAGGACCATCATCAACTTCTTTATCCATACCCTTTTCATCCATACCCTTTTCGTTGGATATTCATCTATTCGATTTGTTCCTACTTATTTATACTCTCTGAGCATAGAGAATTTAAAACTCATGTTTATTCATGTTTGTATTGAATAAGAATATAATAATTCTCATAAGTGCTGGTACTCCTTCTCAAATCTGTTAATACTCATTGTCATATATAATAGTTCTCATATATGTTCTGGGTATTAGATAAAAAGTTTGCAAAATTTACAAAAATATCAGGCTGTACATAAAGGAAGGTACAGCTGGATGTACCATATAATTTGCCCTCTGAGGATGAAGAAGCAAAAGGAGGAGAGAGATGAAGAGAAGAAAGAGAGAAAAAGAAAAAGTAAAAGACAATTGGCATCTTCAATATACATATCCCCTTGACGCCGAGTCTCCATCGGGGTGGGGGCGGTGTTCTCCTTTGGGTAGTCGTCCACCCAAAAGTCGAAGGACCATGCTAGGGTGCCACCACATGAGTGCTACCATGGGTGCACCCATGCTTCGCACAGACAAACACAGACGATAATTGTCGCAGACAATTATCGTCTGTGTTTGTCTGTGCGAAGCATGGGTGCACCCATGGTAGCATCCATGTGGTGGCACCGTAGCATTTTCCAAAGCCGAATGATTTCATCGCCCCCACACCAAGGAGCCTCATGTTCATTTTATAAATATTACTCTATTCAATCATAAAAGAGACCTTCTAGAGCCACTAGAATCCAGTGGCTACGGAAGCCACTGTCCTCCTACGGAACTCTGTTCATAAAATTGATGATTTTTACCCCCCTAACCCCTCCGATAAACCCCCCCACCAAATCTCGACCCAAACTACTCCCCCACCTACGTCAATTGCACTTCGCAAGTATAATTGACTTTAAAGTAAAAAAAATTGACTTTATACTTGCGAGGTGCAATTGACGTAGGTGTGGGAGTAGTTTGGGTTGAAACTTGGGTAGAGATTTACCGGGGGGTTAGATGGGGTAGAAATCATCAATTTCATGAACGGAGCTCCGTAGAGGAGCAGTGGCTTTCGTAGCCACTGGATTCCAGTGACTCTAGAACGGGTCTCTTCATAAAAAATGTGTGACATTCCACATGTGGACTTTAAGTAAAACAACTCAACAAATTCTGGAAATGAAAGATTCACAAACAAATGTTTTAAGAACTTGTCTTTTGTGAATTTTAAATTAAAATATACTACTTCTTCCTAAAACATTCTTTCCAGTTACTAATTACGCGATTAAACTTTAATCATTTTTTTACCTAGTTATGTTAGTTATTTGATAAAATAATATAATCTTACCACATCTTACTTTATACCGATTAAAACTTTTAATGTAGTTTTTAAATATATAAATTTTACTTTTTAATTTACACCTACAATCAAATAAATTGAATTGAAAATAAAGTTAGTCAAACCTCGTAAAAAATGAGAAAAACATTTTAGAATGGAAAGAATATTTTATTATTTGAATACATTTTATTTCTATTAAAATGTTAAAAATAGAAATTTGTGAATTAAATTTCCAAGAAATTAAGTGATGTAAGATTAAATTTCTCTCCGGAATTTACTCAAAATTGGGAGTAGGTTTCAACAACGGGCCCACGTCGCCGTGTGAGCTCTGCTTTTCTCACTCTCACTTTCTCCACATTTCTCTCTCTCCCTCTCTCTCTCTCTTTCTGATTCCCACTCCTCTGTGTTTTTATTATAATGAGCCCACTGGTTTCCTGCCAACCTAATCAATGGCTCTAAAGCCCGATCCACGGATCCGCACCCGAACCCGCAACTTCCCTGCATGCTACCGCCACCGCACCCAATCCTCTACCGGCATTTGCGCCGCCTGCTTGCGCGAGCGGCTCTCCGGTTTCGACCCTTCCGCTGACCCGGAGCTCTCTTCATTGCCCATCAATCCCTCCTTGCTTCCCTCCGTCGCCGGCGATGGTCGATGCAATGCCAGGCTCGATGGACGTCGGAGCAAAGCTTCTGCTGTAGGAGATCCCTCTTCCTCCTTCGCGCCGGATCTCCGACGGTGCAGGTCAGTTTCGGGCGTCCACCCGGACGCTTCGTGTAGCTCCTCCGAGCCCCGTCGCACGTCTTGCGATGTTAGGGATCGGAACTCACTCGCGCTTCTGTTTGACATCAACGACGGACCACCCTCCGCGGACATCAAAGTGGAAACGAAGAACATTGGATTCTCCCGGTTAGGTCGTTTTGACGGAGAGGCAATTAAAGATGCAGAAATTGGGGGAGAAGCTACGGTTCCAATTGACCCGAATGTGAATGATGTTGACATGGAAGGAGAGCTCAAGACGATGAAGGAGTTTATAGATCTCGAAATACAGAGTGGAAAACAGAGGTCAAAGGATTTGAGAGTCATTGCTGGCAATTTCTGGGAAGCTGCCTCAGTTTTCAGCAAGAAATTGCAAAAATGGAGGCATAAGCAACATGGTAAGAGGATCCAAAGTGGAGAAGACGGTAACCCCGTTAGTTCTAATGCTAATACTAGTGATGGGTTTTCTATAACAAAGAGTGGTAACCAAAAAACAGAGAATCTGAGGGAAACACAATCTGATGTAGGGGAAAATGCGGTGGGTCGAAGATCTTGTGATACTGAACCTCGATTTTCTGTTGAAAACCCTCACATTATGATTGATGAGCCAAGAGCATCTTGGGATGGCTATTTAGTAGCTAGGAACATTTCTGGGCAGTCCAATTCGGATTCTTCCTTCTCTCAGAGGGAGAGTTGTTCTGACAGGTCCAGTTCTGTACTGAGCTTTGACAATAACAAAGGTTTGGGATTAGAGTGCCATCAGCAGCAGCATCATCTTGACTCTACTAAGTCTGCAAGCCTCAAGCTGGTCATCACAGAGAAAGAACTGAAAGATTGGCACCTTAAGTCTGTCAAAGACCCTTCCTTTAAATCTTTCGAACCTCCCCCCATAGAAACCCCTCCTGCTGCTGCTGCTGCTGCTGGATCTTGTAACAACAAACACTCGAACAGATCAACAAAGAAGAATGCCACCACATGGAAGAAGGTCTGGAATGTGTTTGGTTTCAAGCAAATACTCAGTGACACTACAGGAGAAGTGCAATCCGATAATTCGGAGAAGAAGCAAAACCCGGAGCTTGAGAATCCAATGAGGTTTGCACGTAGCAGTAGCATTGTTAGAGCTAGAAATTTGACCGATAAGATTGATATGATTCCCGGTAGGCGTAGTGTTTCTGAAGGTGTTGGATATGGTTATGCTAACAATAAAGGGAGGTTTCTTCTAGCAGAGAGGAACAGAAATGGGAAATGTAATTCTAGCAGCTTGGATGGTGGTGGTGTACTACCATTTTATTTGATGCCACTGAGGACTTCTAGGAGCAAAAGTAGTAGTAGTAGAAGTATGCTGCTGAACTCTGATTGTATTTCTGAAAATGTTCTGAATTGAATGGCATAGTTACCATAAATGTACCACCATTGTTTATCAAATGCCAAAGAATATTGTATTGTTATCACACTTTTGTTTACTGAGTTTGTTTTTGTACTGAATATATTCTCTATTGTGAAAACACATTTTTTAAAAGTTTTTTTTTTATTGTTTTAGGATTGGTGTCATATATGATATGAAGCATGTTTTCCAGAACAACAAAAACCTCAAATTTATGTCTCCAAATCTCCATACATTTATAATAAATCTCATTGGTTTTGGAACATGTCAACTAAGAGTCCTCACTGGCCTTTTGTAAGTATACCAATGTGCAAACCAGAGAAAAACTCCCAAGTTCATCACACTAAGAGCTGCCAACAGATAGTAGAAGTAATCCGCGTGCCCACGGTTCAGATCATCTGGAATCCACCCTGGCTTCCCATTCTTTGCTGTAATACCCATTACGACAGTGACCAACAAAGAGCTAAGATAGTTACCTAATGCAACAGTGGTGAGTGAGAGAGCCGAGCACAAACTTCTCATGCCATCTGGTGCCTGCTCGTAGAAAAACTCCAATTGCCCTATGAGAGTGAAGACCTCCGCGCATCCTATGAGGAAGTACTGGGGAACCTGCCATAGTATTGACATGGAAACCTCCTCCACATGTTCGAGTCTGTTTCGCTCCAGAATCCCCGCGGATGACATGGCAAAGATGGATATGGCGAAGCCTGTGCCAATTCTCTGGAGTGTGGTCAACCCGTTTTCATGGCCCGTGAACTTTCTTGAAACGGGGACTATGATCCTGTCATAAATGGGTACCCAGAAGATGACACTGAGAGTGTCGAAGATGCTGAGCGATGCTGGCGGGATCTTGAATTTGGTAGGGCCCACACGAGTGTCCATGGCTGCGCCTTGCAACACGAACAAGGTCGTCACTTGGCTATACACTGTGCTGAAGATAATCCCAGTGGCCCAAATCGGTAGCATCCTCACAACCGCTTTCAGCTCTTCAACTTGAGTCACTGTGCACAGTCTCCATGGATCATTATCTATCAAGCCTTCTCTTTTGTCTGACTCTGTCTTAACTGCTGCCTTGTCAAAGAATCTGTGTCAAACATTTAAAAACAAGCCAATAATAAGGTAATGTATTTCATATATCACAAAAGCTAAACATGAATGGCTAATGAAACTATATATGCTTACTGAAAACCATTGGTATGATCAAGCTTGCAGCTCCCAAAGATGGCAGACTCTGGATCTACAGTTTCATACAGAAGTGACTTTTCTTTTGGCACTTCAATTTGACACTTTCGTAAAGAGGCTACCACCACTTGACATATCCTTGTCAAAGGGCTACCACCCGGTTTCTGTTTCCGGTACAATTTTGTGCCTGAAAAGAAGCTTACGACAGCAATAACCATGGTTGCTGCAGGAATGCCGAATCCCCACCCCCACCCCAAATTATCTTGCATCCAAACGAGGACAGAAGAAGCAACCAGTGCACCTATGTTAATAGATAAATAGAACCAGTTGAAGAATGAGGACTTTTGCCTTTTCTCAACTCCGTCACCATCATCAAACTGGTCTGCCCCAAAGGATGACACGCACGGCTTGATCCCACCGGTAGCCAGGGCTATCACATAAAGTGCTATAAAGGAAACTGAGCTTTGAGCCACTGTTGGATTACAAACACCATTGGAACATGTTGGCTTTAGTGCAGAAAGTGAAGCTGACAGTGTCAACAATGCCATTCCCTGCACACATTGCATAAGAGCCCCTCATGACTGTTCTTATGGCAACAACTTCTTGGTTTACATAATCTAGACATTAGCTTTTATTGTGCCAAACATAATGTAGACATTAGCTTTTGACTTATTTATATGTTTTACCCAAATGAGTCTAACAAAACATGCTGTAAGGAGATGAAGACTCACAAAAACATAGAGGATTGAGAAGGCGGCAATAGACCAGTATTTTCCCATGTAGGAATCAGCGAGAAAGGCTCCGATGAGGGGCGTTATGTAGCATGTTCCTGCCCAATTTGAGACATTTCTGGAAGCAGTGGCACTGTGCTGGTTCAGCCTGTGCTTGAAATATAACACCAGATTTGTGCTCATCCCATAATATGCCAACCTTTCAGAGCATTCATTTCCTGCTCATCAAACCAAAGCTTCACCTCCTACCATTTTTATGAACAAACTTTCCATTTTCTTTTTCTTTTTTTTTCTTTCTCAACTGTTAACTAGTTGAGATTCATGTTTTTAATAAAAAAGAACTTAGAGACAGTGATGAACAGTGAAAGTTCATGAGAATAAACATACCTAAGATAAAAGGGCAGGCTTTCCAGGTGCCAGTTTCTCTCTTTCTGGCAGGGTTACCCTTATAATCCACAGTCCCATCTTTGGTGTAAAGATCTTCATCTTTTCTGCTCTTCATATCTGCCATTGCTTTCACAGTGTGAAATCATGCAGCTGAAAGATATGAGAAATTAGGAGACAGAAATTGAAGCAGGAATCTTGATTTCGACATTCACATGAAATTTTCTCAAAGTTAATTAAGATTTCCCAAGAACACACAATTACGATTTACTAGAAAAAGAAAGAAAATCCCAGAAAATGAAAAAAGAAAAAGAAGCAAGACCGGAAAGAAATACGGAGTAAGAGCAATGCTACTCTCGCCTGCACCTAATTTGGCATAATTTTAGTCCCACAAACAATAATTATCTCTGCGTCTCTACGAAACAATCCTACACGCCAAGTTAATTACTTCTTACATTTTGTGAATACGTTGTGGCAGTGTTTTTAAGAGCTCCAGCTTAGAAGGAGAATGTTTTTTTTTGAAAACCAAGTAATAGACGAAACAATAAGACCATGGGTTATGGGGTGTGTGGTGGATTGGCCCGTAACGCCCCCATGCCGTGACCATGGCGACTCCCGGGGCGTGACGGGGGGCGTTTCGGAGAGGCCATGAAGTTGACCACGGGTGTTGCTCGTTTCGTTTCCTGCGCCCTATAAATTAATCAAAAACCCCACCATCTCCACACGTCATCTTCATCTCTTCTTCATTCATCTTTAATTCAATTTCTTTTATCAAGGATTCGAATCATCCAAATTTTCTATATCCTAATATTTTTCGATTGTTATCGACCCTGATGGATATCGGGTCTGAATCCGGACAAAGCACCCCAGGGTTGGGTACGACCCCAGGCCAATCAGGTGACATCCTCTAATCGCGAATCGCGGCAACGAATCGGCCGCGGTGGGAGCCAAGCGCCGATGCGGCCACTGGTGGTCCTAAACGAAGACGAAGTTCAGAGCCAGGTCAGGGTCCCAACACCGCAGCGTCTGGGGCCGCAAGTACCGGAAGCCGGCGAATTCCAGGATCTGAGGTAACAGATCCAGGAGATGCAGAGGAAGATAAACAGGGGACGAGTATTCACTACCCGGACGAATACTCCCCTTGCCCCAGAGATCTTTGCGGAACCGTATCCGTAGGGATTCAAGATGCCGTTCGTTAAGCGTTATGATGGGGAGTCGGATCCCCAGGAACACATAAACAGCTATGTCCAGGTGATGATTGCCATTGATGCCAGCGATGCATTGATGTGCCGATGCTTCTTGCAGACGGTGGATAGCAAGGTGGCAGATTGGGTGAATCACATTCCTGCCGGATCGACCCGGACATGGGATGAGTTGGGTTTGCGGTTCCTAGAACATTTCGCATGGGAACTGCCGACCCAAGAAGCATTTCACTCACCTGGCTTCAGTATGGCAGAAGCACAGAGAATCCTTGAAGAATTTCCTAATACAGTGGAGGAAAGAGTCCATGGAGGTTGAAGGAACCGACGATAAATCCAGGTTGGCCATGTTCACGGCGACATTACGGGATGGTCTCCTTCATACTGATCTTACAACTCATCCCCCGGATACCTTTGAAGAAGCAATGGTCCGGGCCGGAAGGTATGTTACCCTTGAGGAAAGGAAAGAGGAAGAAGACGAGTCCAGAAGGGGTTATATCCATTGAAAGGAGGGACCCAAGGCACTCGAGTGCGATGTTTCTAATCCGACACGAAAACCGAAGGCGGCTCATCATTAGTTTTCTAGCGACACGTCGCCAGAAAACTAGAGGGCTTGTGATGGATATCGAGTCTGACGGACCCGACTCCAGGCCCAATAAAGGCCCATAATAGCGCAAGATGGAAAAGGCCAGGCGGGGGTAACGGGCCGAGCCCGCTACTACACGCATGGCGAATGGGAAAAAGACGGCCCAATCATGGATTAAATCAAGACGACCCAGTCCAAAGAAGGAACGGGACACGTGGCCCACACCACCAGATTATGGACGAGATGGGAAGAGAACGAGACCGGAAAAGAGGGAATCACAACCCCATAATCTCCATAATTCCTCCCATTATGTATAATTTTAATTACAATGTTAGAAGTACTATAAAAGGGGAAAGAACCCGCCATTGTAAAGGGACAACTCAAGCAATTCTGCACTTAATCAAAGAATATTATTACGAGATTATATCTTTCTGATTCATATTACGTTCTTAGTCCGCCATCCGATCGGGTTAATCCCATCAGACCCTAAATCGACCCAAATAATCTAAATTCTCCAAATTCACCGACAAATCCTACATATAATTACTCGAATTAAATCCAACCGGGCGAATTTCCTAGCCCGTCGTTCCAACTACCCAACCCACACTCAAATATGGGAACAAATTCATTCCCAAAACCCAATTCCAAGCATCTCCTCAATTCCAACCCGCCACCGATTCCGGGTTGAGACTCTTGAAGAGAAAACACAAGAAGAAAGAGGTGTCGACAAGGCAACAAAAATTACAAATCCTGGTATGATCAAATGGACAGAAAAGGAGGAGGTTGCACTTGCCAGATCCTACATCGACACCTTCGAAGATCCTCATATTGGTATGGGTTTAGTATTTTTTGTGAAATTTGCACTGAATATGACTAAAATATAAGTCATTGCCCAATGCACGACTTAAACTTTTTTATTCCCTAAATAAGACTTAATAATTTTTAGTTGAATAATGATTAATAGATAATGAGCAATGGTCTTACATTAAGAAATAAAAACATATGGTCCTATATTGAGAAAATCATTATGTTTTAGTCCTATTTAGGTAAATTACCCAACAACTTAAGTTTAATCTTTTTTAGGGCGTAATCAAACATCGTCATAGTTTTGGACTCGCATTCGGAGTCAATTTTTTTAGACGATGGGTCGTGCCCAATACCGCACCAACGACATGATCTCGAGTAAATGACAAGACATGCAAGCGAAAGTTTCCAAATTTTGCGGGATTTAGAATGAGGTGAAAAGCTCGCAAAAGAATGACCAAAATGACTAACAAGTTTTGGTCGATGCGTTGTCCCAATACACTCGTGAGCGTGGCGCGTTCACGAGTATCAAGGAATGGAAAGTCATGCGTGAATCCATGAAGTGGCATACGGTCACGAGGCTTCGAGTGTCAAAAAGGTTAAAAACAGATTCGTGAACCGACGTGGGGTCGGGCCATTCCTCGTCTATAGTCGAAATATCTTTGAAAGGCTTTGATGAAGATGACGAGGAGTACTCCATGCCTCCCAAACCTTATTGCCCACCCGGTCGCAACAACCGAGGAAAACGTCTAATATCCTTAGGGAGTAATAGCAAGTTGGAAGAGAAGTTGGATAAGATATCAATGTACATGAAGACGTTTGTTTCTCTCTAACAAGAAAAACAATACAACAACCACATGCGCATGTTGTGGACTCCAACGGATCATTTAACTGGCGTGCTAGAGAAGATTCCAAAAAGGTGAAGGAGAATATCCATGCTAAATTGAACATGGAAGACTAGTTATGTTTTTCCCTAATGTGTTTCAATGTATTTTTTTTTCTATTCTTGTATTTTTATCATTTTTGTTATTTTTTTCGTTAGATCTTTTTTCTCATATTTTTTTCCATTCAAAGTATGTTTAAGTTAATACTTTAATTTATATGTTTACAAAAAAATATTATCTATAAAATAAAATAAAAAAATTGGTCAAGCCCTCATCATTACGTATCTATAAGTGATGGAGCTTGATGGAAGGGCCAAACCACATGGTGCATATGTGGCGGTGGTCAAGTCCTCATCAAGCCTCATGATAACACAGGATCTATAGTCGGGGGGACCAACCCACTCTCCCATGCTCTAGAGTGAATGAGGAGTGCACGCTAACAGATACGCTGCCTCATTAGCCGAGCGAAACATAAAATGAAAACTAAAAACTCTACCACACGAGGCTAAGAATGTTTTACAATTGCCAATAATAAAAGAGAAATAAGACCAATCATTTAGGGAATTGTTAAGAGTATCTGTAACTTCTTTGCAATTGGTCTCAAACTCTCAGTGATCACTTGCTTCCATCCTTTCGAGTAATGCTCGAGTTATAAATAAAAATATTCACAAAATTCACAACTTGCCAAATAAGTTAGGTAATGACTAATAAGTTTGAATAATGGTCTAAAATAAATAAAAGATAAAAACTAAAACACATAAATAGTAATTTTTATATATTCCGTGAATATTTAATTTGTAATTCTGACATTAATCGGAAAAAAAGGAATATATGAAAAGAGATAATGATCAAATTAATTAGAACACATCATTTGTTGGTTGCATTGCACATATTCCAGTCAATACCAAAGTCTAACTTTACCTACTTTGTCAACGCATTGGACTATCAATGGAGTGTACTTTGTTATATACCCATTGTTCCTTGTACATCTATTAAACTGTATGATTAAATTATGTTTAATTAGATGAGTGAGTAAAGTGAATTAAAATTAAGTCAAGTATTTTTCGAAAGTCCCCCCTCCGAACTTTGTTGCTAGTGTTTTGATGATTTAAATTTGATGCAAAGGTTTGTTTATCCCTAAAGAAAATGAAATGAGTGAAATATTTGTTGAGACGTTCAAAAGGAACACCTGAGTAAAACAATGTGCCTGTTTGAGAATAGCATTAGCGATTTAAAAAGCTTATCTACAAACAACGTTTAGCTTTAGCATTTTCAAAGTAATCTGCACCATTAAAATTTTATCCAAAACGTTAATGCTAATCTCTAACGTTATTCCCAAATAGACCCAATATCACTAACAGGTGCCATATTGCCATTCATGTTTTATTTAAAAGAAAAGAAAAGAAAGGGAGACAAAAAGAGTAAAATAATGGTCTCTCAAACACAAAGAATAAAAGTGTGGAATCCACTAAAAAGGGAATTTTTTTTTCTTTTAATCCCCAGCCGAAAAAAGGGTAGCCTGAGTTTGGCATTTAGGGAAAAGGGATAAGTGGAAAAAAGACCCTCTACCAAAATTGTCATTTTATATGGATTCTCTACTTTATTTTCATGCCAATCCGTGATCTGAAAACCCAAAATTCCCCAATATTATTGGTACTTTTTATATAAAATAAATACACAATTTACCATTTCTCACGGATAAACAATTGTGAAAGAAAAGAAGTTAAAGAACAAATCTGCATCCACAATATGAGAAAAAAAGGGGCTTAGCTTGCATTATGGGGCTAAACAAATGAAAAAAGAGATTGATTGATTCATATCTGTAATCATATTCCTTTGAAGAAGAGAAAAAGAAAAGAGCAATCCGTATGAGTTTTTTTACATCAACACGAAGAACTGAAACCGCTTTAGGAATTACAAGTTCTCAGCAACCGCGAGGTCGGAGTCGTCCCTGTTGATGGCCTTTTTGTATGTGTACATTTTCGCCACGGCAACGAAAACCCCCAGGTTGATGGCGCTCAGCGCAGCGAGAAGCCAGAAAAAGTAATCCAGGTGGCCGTAGTTGAGGTTGTCTGCCAGCCACCCAGGCTTCCCATTCCTGGTACTTATGTCTGTAACAATGGAGACAAGGAGAGCACTGAGGTAGTTCCCTATAGCAGTGGTTGTGAGGGATAGAGCAGAGCACAGACTTCTCATGGAGTCCGGTGCTTGGTCGTAGAAGAACTCCAGTTGTCCTATGAATGTGAACACTTCTGCGCATCCGATGATGAAGTATTGGGGCACTTGCCAGAAGACAGAGATGGGTATTTCCTTGGTGTCGTAAAGGTTGTCTCTCTTAACCATTGAGAGCCTGACCATCTCCAGCACGGCCGCGGAAACCATGGCCAGGATGGATATGAACAGCCCGATCCCCATTCGCTGGATATGGGTCAGGCCTGTCTTCTGGCCCGTGAGTTTTCTCGCCATCGGGACTATGATCTTGTCGTAGATTGGGACCCACACGATGACGCTGATCGTGTCGAAAACGCTCAGGGACGCCTCGGGGATCTTGAACTGGGGGGCCCTCCCCACCCGAGTGTTCATTCCTTCGGCTTGTGTCACAAACTGTGTGCTCATTTGCCCGTACACCGTGCTGAAGATTATGCCCGTGGCCCAGATTGGGAGCAATCGTATGATTGACTTCAGCTCCTCGACCTGGGTCACAGTGCACAGTCTCCACCCACTAACCGACCCCTTCTTGTCGTCGGATTCTAGTGCCACTGCTGCCTTGTCAAAGAACCTAAAAATCATACATTTACCGTTCTTAGAGTATAAAAAATCTTTCCTGAACCTCTTAATAACAACAAGCTTGATCGAGCTTGTAGGTTAATTAGTTGGTTCTTTTAACGTGATATCAGAGCCTTGTTGACCTATCCAAGTCTCTAAAAACTCACCTGAATCCATTCGTGTGACCAAGTTTCCGACTCCCTTTGATGTTAGACTCAACGCCAGACGTCTCGTGCAAAAGCGACCCATCAGAAGGCACTTTAACCTTATGTTTCCTGAATGAAGCCACAACCACCTGACACAGGCGCGTCAAGGGGCTGCCCCCGGGCTTCTGGTACCGATACAAGCGTGTTCCCGAGAAGAAGAACCCAACAGCAATGGCCATCGCGACAGCAGGGACGCCGAACCCCCACCCCCAGCTCACGTCCTGTTGAATCCAGACAATCAAAGACGAGGCGACCAGCGCCCCAATATTTATAGAGAAATAGAACCAATTGAAGAAGGAACTCTTCTGCTTCTTCTCCTCCTCGTCCGCATCGTCAAACTGGTCGGCACCGTAAGAGGACACGCACGGCTTGATCCCACCGGTCCCCAGCGCCACCAGGTACAGCGCCAGAAAGCACACCGTAGTCTGTCTCCCAGTCGCGGTGCACTTGTTTGGCGCTGTACAAGTGGGGCTGATGCCAGAAACCGTCGCAGACATTGTCAAAAGAGTCATCCCCTTGAATATATATATAACCCACATCAACAAATCACAAAACAACAAGATTATATGTATCTGCTGAATGAATTGAAGTGCTTACAATCACATAGATGATGGAGAAGCTAGCAATGGTCCAGTACCGGCCGAGGTAGGCGTCGGCGAGAAAAGCGCCGAGGAGGGGCATGACATAGCAAGTTCCAGACCAATTGGAGAGGTTTTTGGAAGCGCTAATGTTGGACAGATTCAGTCGGGTCTGGAAGTAAATCATGAGATTGGAACTCATGCCGTAGTAAGCCAATCTCTCGGAGCATTCGTTGCCTGTCCAGATTCATTGAATCTCGATCGATTAATGAAAGGACGGAATCGCAGATTCGCAGAATGAATGAATGAAGAACACAAACATGAGTAAAAAATCGACAGAAATCTGTACTGATTACCGAGGATAAAAGGACAGGCCTTCCAGGTGCCGGTTCTCTTCTTGTTTGCCGGCCGGTTCCGGTAGTTCAGGGTTCCGTCCTTGGTACAAACGTCGTCGTCCTCCATTGATGAGAAACCTGAGAAGTTGGTTTGATGGACTGGTGGTGGTGGGGAGGAGGAGGAGGAGGAGGGAGTATTTAATGTATCAGGAAAAGATTCTGGGAATCGGAGCAGGAAAACGGGGTTGACAATTTCATTCTCCAAAAAACGTGAAATAGCTCCAGTGCGCCTCACCCCTATCTGAGGGGAATGTGAGAGGAGGTACACGTTTGGTTTGGGTTTGGTTTGGTTCATACACTTCAAGTAGGAGAGACTCCCAACGGGGCACGTTTGGTTTGGGTTTGGCCTACACCCATTCCTTGCGTTGACTGTTGACTCTCGTGAGGGAAATTTGTACTCCATTGAAGTATTTGGCAACTCGTCTAAGATACATTGCAAAATGTTATCGAGAGAAAGACCAAAGTAGGAGTAAAATATAAAAAAATATATTAAAATAAAATTTTCATGTTTTTATTCTCAAAATAGGACTTACATTACCAAACATTGTCATGTACATTACCAAAAAAGTATAGTAATGTGCACATGTACACTACCACATTACCACAGTGCAAAGTCCTATTTCGTGAAAAAATATAAAATTTCTATTTTGGTACTTTTCTCTATGTTTTAGACTTATTTAGGGTGATTTCTAAATGTTATTTTCAAATGGAAAAATTGTTTCAAATAATTCCACTTTTCGCGCTCTTTTAAAAATAATCTTATTTTTCACTGTCACCGGTAATGGGTATTAACCCATTGATTCCACTCGGTAGGTCCGCGACCGTCCGGGAGGTACCTAAGTCTAACGCTCCTTGACTTAGTCGACCTGGGCAGTCTGACCGGTCAAGTATGAGAAGATTCGAAATCAAAGACATGGCTTCGACTGACAAAGGCATGCTTATTGACCGGTTGGATACTGACCGGCCGAAAGAACAGTAACGTCGAGACGTGCTTGACGTGCTTATTTATTACGGAGTATTATAAATAGGCTTAAAAGCCTCATTAGGAAGGCATGCTTTAATTAAACCGCACGGCTTGTAACTTTGTAAAATGTCATATTATCATTAATAACAAATCGGGTTACAGGTGTTTCCACCTACACCTCTTTTGATTATTCTTACTTAGTATTTGCACGGTTTTACACCATCAACCGGAAACAATCTCATCTTTATGCGTATGTGCGAGTTTTGGATCGCCGTTAAAAAAACTAACGGTCACTTAACGTAATTTTTAGAAAATGTCTTTTTTCGCAAATAAATAAAAGATGGATTATTTTAGGTAAATTTAATTTTTACTTTTAAAATTTAAAATTAATATTTTTAAAAATATAACAGTACACTCTTGAGAGAGATTTGTCTAACGATTTACAGATTTTGTTTTCGGTTCTCGGAAAATATAATATTGAATTATCAAAAATAATTCAGAGTATCGATCAAGAAAAAAAATATTGTGCCACTTTCACAACTTTTGATTACTATTTTGGGGAAAATTTGTACTGAATTATCAAAAAAATCACAAATTAGATAGTTCTATTTTAGAAAAAAATAATATAGGCAATAGAAGATTATCAATAAATTGTTTTGTTATTTTCACAATTATTGCATTGTTGTTTCGCGAAAAATATTTATATAGAATTATCAAAAAATATTCACCAATTTTGTAGTGCCATTTTATAAGAAATAATAATAATATAGTATCAAAAACAATTCGAAATGCTCTCAAGAAAAATAATTGTAAATTACAAAAAAATGTAGTGAGTTATGAAGTAAATAAACTAGCTTTATTGTGTAGAATAATTTATTTTTTAATTATTACGAGATTATCGATTATTGAAAAAAACAATTAGTTTCACCTCGAAAAACACTTAAATTTGGTAATATTTTTCCCAGAAAAAAATTAAAAATACATTTTAATTCAAAGTTAGAAATTAAAACAACAAAAAAAAGAGAATTTACCTAAAATAAACCCACCTTTCATTTATCAGCAAAAAACAGGCATTTTTCAAAAATTTCATGAAGTGACCGTTAGTTTTTTAACAGTGATCCAAAACTCGCACACATACGGAAATGTGGGATTATTTCCGGTAACAGTAAAATGTGGGATTATTTTTGAAAGAGCACGAAAAGGTGAGGTTATTTGAGATAATTCTTCTTTTTCAAATATGGTCTAGAAAAAATACAAACAATATTTTTTAGACAGAGAAAACTATATTTTCATACCCATGTGGCCATGTCCATTAGTCAAAATATAATAAAATCATTATACTCTCACTGATCCTAAAAGATTGCCTTTAATCGTGAATTATAGAAAAAATATTTTTAGTTATAATCTAAATTTAGTAAAGTTGAGTTTATTTTAAAATATAGCTTTGAAATATCAAAATTTTATCAGATTTAATTATTTTAAACTATATTTAATTTATGGTAAAAGGATGCCATGATTTTACCAAAAAAGTCAAACTGTGTCAATCTTTTAAGAACGAACGAAGTATAAAACATTTGTGTTTGATCAATGTTTAAAAAAGTAATCATAAATTTATTTGTATAAAAATTTCTTTTCTAACTACCATCCAACCAAACAAGGTAATTTAATCCTCCCTTCCATTTTCTTCTACTTCACTTCTTTCCTCTCATTTGTTTCATTTTTTTCCGCTTCCTTTCTTTCCCAAACATAATGTAAAATCAAATGGGTAATTTACGCAAATAGAAATTAAACATGTTACTTTTTCTACAAGTCCTATCAACTTTAATGTTTGGCCATGCAAAGTTCTAAAATGTTATGCCTTTATGAAAAATGATTTACACAAATCAAGTAGAATTAGACATCATTAAAAACAACTTGAATAGTCATTGAAATAATTACTCATTATCTAATACTTATTGTTAATGACCACATTCGTAGTCATTCGTATAATCAGTTATTATCTACTCCCTCCGTCCCAAATTATTTGTCACATATGCTTTTTCAACAGTCACGGAAAATTTTGTTTATTTCTACGTTTTCATTGGTTATTTGATAAAAAAATATTCTTGACACCTCTTAATTCGAAGAACTTTTCATGTAGTTTTTTTATATGTAATTTTTATTTTTTTATTTCTTTACAATACGTAAATAAAATGAATTGAAAAAACTTAATATTTTACCTCGGTAATAGAAATGTGACAAATAATTTGAGACGGAGGGAGTAATATTTATTACTCCCTACTCTGTATTAATAAGAGCATATATATGACATATTATATGGAATTATGTGTCAAATCAATTTAGAGGTCAGACTGTCAGAGTGAGCATTTATGGTTTTTACATTTCTATTTCAGGCTAATTTTTTTTAATGCTACTTCGGCCATACTGGTTCTGCATAAATACATTTTTCGGTGAAATAAATAAGGAGTTGACTTATTTTGTCCCATTATTCCTACCCTTTTTTAGACCTCTCAAAGAAAATTAATCCTTTATTATACTCCGTAATATTTGAAACTCAGGAATGTCGACATGTGGCGGGTTTACTTGGCAAGTTTTTTATGATTCATCCGCCATCTTTGATGACTTTAATGACTTGGCACTTTTATATTAAAATATAGAAATATCAAATTCTAATTAATATGCCTAATATATACCTTATACGGCGACTAGAATATAATTTCGAAGTAGAAAAATAAGAAGATAATTATGAGTAATTTTTAAACTTTTTTCTAATGTATTTTGATTAATTATAATGAGTACAATGTAAAAAACATCATAGTTCTTTCTATTGATAATATATGTTCAATTTATTTTTTATGTAAATTAATTATTCCATTGAATAAAAATAATACGTTTAAGTTAGAACAAAGCGAAAACGTTAAAGAAGAGAAAGACTATTATAGAAGTAAAATATAAAAAAAGTATCAAAATTACTTATTTTGAGTTCTACCTCAATACTTCTCCCTCCTAACTATTACTGTCATTTCAGTTTACTCTCATCTTTTCTTATTGTGTATTCTAACGCCTAACATTTGATAATTTTAAAAATAATTAAAATTTTAATTCTAGGCATTTTTTAACTTAGAAAATTACAATATCTAAAGTGGACACTTAATCATAATGTTTAATACAGAGAGAAAATAATATCTAAATTACTCCCTCCGTCCCACTCTCTTTGTCCACTTACCTTTTGGCACACCATCCAATGCACTTCTTTAATCTATTTTATCTTGTAATTTGTATATTAAAAAATTATATATTAATAATCTATATGTTAAGACAAATCAAACAAGATCACACATGACTATATTTAGGCTTACACATTGAGAGATTTTGATGAGTCAAAGTGCTTAGATGAACAGTTCCAAAAGTCAAAAGTGGACAAAGAGAGTGGGACGGAGGTAGTATAAAGTAAGGAAAAAGTTAGAAAATAATATCTAAATTATACATTTTTAAAGGAGTTTTGTAACACCCTAATCCGTCTAGGTCTGCAGCCCCTTTCGGACTAAAGTATTGATTTGGTAATCGTGATAATTTAAAACTTTTCAAACACACTTTATTAATCCCAATAATATTTTTCATAACATATACAGTACGGAGTATTTAACAATATTGCGGAAGCGAATTTAATATTGACATATCATAAATTATTTCAAAACTTGTCACATCCATCCTGACAATCTCGCTCCATCTGCCGCCAGGATCACATTAATCTTTCTGTTTACCTGCGTGTAGCAAATAAAACACACTACACGCTCAGCGGTGAAGCTGAGTAAGCATATCTAAAACGTCGAACATCCACATAAATTGAATCTCAATTCATAATCAACCATTTGATATCATGCACACAATATATGGTTCAAACATTCAAAATATTTTCAATATTTTATTCCAAGTCATTTGATATTCAATATATATCAATAATGCTCTTAAATTATTCTTAATCTAAGGCCACATCATTTTATATTCAGCTCTTAGCTATTCCTAGTCTAAGGCAGTAATTCTAACCAGGCCCTTAAACTATAAATAGTTTAATGCAGAACACAAGAATCGATAATCCACCCTATGAGTCATGTGGATTACGTACCAACCGAACAGTGAACTGTCGGGTGGGTGATATCCGTTCTGGATCTCGTACGTACGTTTTAACCCGAAATATGAATTGGTCAAGTAGGTATATCTTAGAGTTCTTCTAGATATCCTTAATAATCATCATCAATATACAAGTGGGTATATCTTAGAGTTCTTCTAGATATCCTTAATAATATACACCGTTTTCATGATCACCATTAATTCATTTTTTTTAATCATGACTTAATCATCAATAATCATTTTAATCAGTAGGTTTATCATTCATAATTATCCATAATAATTTTTCATCATAATGATCATTCAACATAATATTTAATAGCAAACAGCGGCCTAGTCTCGGGTGTTAACACCCGAACTTATCGTCATGCATCACATAATGTTTTATATGCCAAAAACATCATTTATTATACAAAATCATATTTAAATTGTTCATAATTAATTAGTGTTTTAAAAGAATATTTCCAAGAATATTTTCGGAACACTGGAATTAAGGAAAAATCGATTTATTCAATAATTAATATAAAAATCGATTTTTAAATATATATTAATCTATTAAATATATAAAAATCGATTTTTCAACATATTTTAATCGATTAAATTTGAAAAATCGATTTTTCAACGTATTTTAATCGATTAATTTGTAAAATCGATTTTATAATATATTTTAATCGATTAAATACCAAAAATCGATTTTATACCTTAATATAATCGATTATTATTATTTTTATTTTGATACGCGTTACCTGAACAAGTTTTAATCGATTCTTAGGAAGAAAATAATCGATTTTCGGTCACTGTTCATCGTCTTCTACCTTCGGTCCATTTTCGGACATATCGATTTTAGTTACCAAACTTCAATTAAACTATATAGAAATGTTCTCCAAGGTTCATAGATCATTTTAGAATCATTAAAACATATTTTTAACATCAAATTCAAGGTTTATGATTCTTGGTTCTTCAAACATGTCAAACACAAAACTCAACCAAATGACCATTTATGAACGTAAAAACAACCTATATGAACATTCTAATCTTTAGATATATCTACGGGCTTACCTTGAAGCGTAAGGGAGGTTTTGAAGATTTTCCGGCGAACCTTCCGGCGACTCTATCTCACTGCTCCGGCGACCTCACACAAAGATGACAGCACCACTGCACTCTACTCTCAGCAAGGAACAATGTAGAAGGAAGAATGAGTTGTTTTGGTGATGAAATGAGGGAGTTGGGTTGTCCTTAAATAGCCAAGTGAGGAAGGAAGAAGACATGGGTTGCAGCTTCCGTGATTGAGCGACGATTTGGAATCGGCGTAATTGAACAGGGCGCCGTTTGGTGTGTAGTCCCTGATTGGGACTAATTTTGGTCCCAGTTGGGATACACTTTTTGTTCCAACTTTCTCCGAATTGAAATCTGTTTGCACCGTTGCGATCAGACAGTCGAACTTTATCCAACGATATAATTTTTATATTCATTCGTTATACTTTTTCCGACACCACATTTTTGGGTGTTTGACTTTAACAGAGTAAAAATTGGTTTAATTGACCTTTCTCATAAAAGGTTCTCTTAATTCATATCAATTATTCTCGTGATTTATTTCAACAAATCAATTCAATATTTACATTCTAAACAAATTCTTTATTTACTCTTGATTTGGGTCTGTACTCAGGTTCTCAATCAAGACCATACAAATAGTTCACATATTGGATTTATCTCTATGAGACTTATCCAGATTTTGATATAAGATGTCAAAAAAATTTCTTATCGGCCCAAAGCCCAACAATAATTTATTTTAATCAAAACAAATTTGATTAATTGATTATTTATTCATTAATAATTCTAGGGTATATTTTGGGGCGTTACAAGTTCAGTGGTATGTCATTTCCAGATGATAGTCACTTAATAGATTTCAAAATAATTTCTTGATTAAGAACTTCAATTATGACAAAGAAAAATTGTTATATGATTTTAGAGGATATTTATCTACGATGAATGAAGATCAAAGAAATATATCTGATGCGATAATGGAAGTCTGATATCTGAAAGAGGAAGTTTCTTTTTTGTATATGGTTACGGGAGACTTGGAAAAACATTTATATAGAAACCAATGTTTGCTTCTCAAGAACGAATGGTATGTAAGGCTGTTTTGAACGTTGCATCCAGTGGCCTTGCAGCATTGCTTTTGCCTGGTGGAAGGACAACACACTCAAGATTCTCAATCTCTCTGGCTTTAACTGAGTGCTCAACGTGTGCTATCAAACAAGGGGGTCTGAAAGCAAAATTAATCTAACAAGCAAGTGGAATCGTATGAGATGAAACATGTGTGATGAATAGATTTGCTTTTGAGGCATTGGATCACACACTGAGAGATATAATGAGGTTCTATAATAATAACTATAGAAATGAACCATTCAGAGGGGAAATATTAGTACTCGAAAGTGATTTTCTCCAGATCCTTCCAATTTTACCAAAGCTTCGAGAGAGGAAATTGTAGGTGCTACCGTGAATTCCTCAAAATTGTGGTTGTATTGTAAAGTTTTTATGTTGACCAAGAATATGATATTGCATTCATCTATGTCCTATTATGCAAATAGGGGTACACAAGCTTTTTCTGATTGTATAATCAAAATTAGAGGTGGAAAGCTTGATCAGGTGATTGATGGAATTGCTAACGTTGAAATTCCACCCGGATTCTTGATTCTTGACATAAGTTATCCTCTCAAGAGTATAGTATTGGAATTTACTTATCTGAACTTATTGGAGAATATGAAAAAAATATTATTTTTTAGGATAGGGCACCATTAGCACCCACTCTCGAAGTTGTTGAAATGGTAAATGAATTTGTCCTATTCCTCATTCTCGGTGATGAAAAAGGAGTACTTGAGTTATCATTCTTAATGGCAAACAGATGCCAATGTAGGTGTTGATTCTTATTGGATAACATTTGAATTTTTGAATGAAATCAAATGTTCAGATGTTCGGGGATCCCAAACCAAAAATAGTTTTGAAAAAAGGGTACTGATTATGTTATTTGGATTGTGTAATGATACAAGATTAATTGTTGAAAAGCTACGAAAAAATGTTAACCGTGCAATCGTGGTTTCGAGAAATCGAGACGGGGAAAAGGTTTACATACCTCGAATGAATTTGGTACCATTTGATCATAGGCTACCCCCTAAAGTTTCAAAAAGACAATTCCAAATAGTTTTATGTTTTGCTATGACTATTAAAAAAAGTTAAGGTGAAACATTAACTTTTGTTAGATTATTTTAACTAAGTCACTATTCACTTATGGTCAATTTTATGTTGTTGCTTTACGAGTGAAGACAAATACATGATCAAAGTCCATAAAATAAAGACTCCATATAAAGTCAAAGACCACATAAAAATTTGTCTCTAATATAAGGTATACATCATTTATCTCATTATTTTAACACCCATACCAATTTTTTTATACATTGAAAATTTGGATGTGTAAGTATTCTATTTCTCCTTTTTCTTGGAAAAATTCACATCATAATCCAACATCGATACTTTCAGAAAAAATATTTTAACAATGCATAGAGCCTATTTTTAAATTTACACTATGTACAGTACAGTTTATTGACAATTTTTTGCCCCAAATGGAGGGTGTAAAACAAGTAGTTAAAAATCAATAGTGTAAGATTTAAAGTAGTTTCTAGGGTGTATTTATACAAGTTTCTCGTAGATACTGTAAAAATTATTTTGTTGATTTCTACCCCTTTTTTATAAAACAAAAAAATGTAAACTTTTCTTGGGATATCATATCCTATCGTTTAAAAAATATATAGGAATAAGTATTTAAATATTTATTTTTTTCAAAATTTAGAAAAAATATATAATATCAGATCAATTCAAACACTGCAATAAACATGAACAATAATAGACGAGAATAAATGGGGGATAGCATTTCAACGCACAAATGATGGATCTTAAATTTTTCGTTTATAGCCATATAAACTCTGGTCAAGAATTGTGCATTTCTTATTATTTTCTCATATGTTCTCTACCAACTTATGTCTTTGTTCTCTACCATTATTATTATTATTATTATTATTATTATTCGCATTCAAAAAATATTATTATTATTAAGCACTCTCTATGTCCATTAAAGGTCTTCACATTACCCAAAGTTTTGAGAATAAAATTTATGTAATAAAAAAAATACATAAAAAGTTCTACAAAATTAGGGTTGAAAATAAGTAATCAAAGTAAGTTAAGTTTGATCATGTGAATAGTATTTAGAAAGGTCTATGGCAAACAGATGGTGTAACTTGTTCAATATTTCTTTGGAAAAATGTGCTGAAATACTTCTACAAATCTCTGAATTTTTTAAGAATACTTTGAAAATCAAATAATTACACTCTAAAATTGCTTTTTTCAAAAACATTCTCTTGCCATCTCACTTGCAAAATCATAATATCTAAATGGATTTTTAGAGTGATAACTTGAAAAATAAACCACTTTTTTTAATTATCATAAAAAATTAAATTACTTATTCATCCTCTAACTCAAATATTGAAAAAAAATTAAAAAACTAGAAGAAGTTGAGGACATATTAGAAAAAGTTAATACTCAATTAAATGATTAATCAAATACAGAGTAATGATATAATTAAATAAATTTCAAAATATTCTTATAAAATCAGATATTTGTTAAAGCATTGTTGTAAATTTTTCGTAATTATTTTCCGGGAGAAGCTCTACTCCATCTCCCTTGAAATGAGCACGGCATAGGATAAGGATTTCTCCTCCTCCATCTAATTCAATGCGAAAAATGAAAAAATAAATTTGATCGGTCCAAAATTTACATTTTGGGTCCTGTTTTATTTTTTTAGCATACTTTTGCTTTAAAATTATTAACAAATATAAATATATGGGACTCTAAAATTTTAGGGCTTTTGTGCAGTTGACCACTTTGCACATCCTCCGGACCATCCATGCGACTTCTCATCCCTCAAAAAATTATTTTGTGATTTTCAGAAAGTTACTTGGAACTTTTGATGCAACTAGTCAGTTGGGTCGGGTTCGATCGAGTTTGAGTATATTGAAATCCGATCAAACTTACATCGTATTTGGATTTAATTTTGGCGAGTCGGTTTTGGATATTTATTTTTTAAGTTCAGATTGGATTTAAGATTCAGTCGAATCGGTTACGGTCAAATTCGGATTTGAATACAAATAAAAGTGTTCATGAAAACTTTTAGATTGAAATACATTAAAATTTTAACTTTTTAAAGACAGCTTAAAATTGAAGATATTAAAAATAATTATAAAAATAATTATGGCTAAACAACCCTCAAAAAATTAAATAGTGAGTCATAACTAATAATATACAGTACAATGAAAAAAACATAGAGGTGACACACATGATTTATCTACAATAAAAAATAAAATACAAAAAAATGTAATAAGTTTTATTACATTCAAAATACGTGAATCAAACATACATGGAATAAAGAAATTGAAAGTTGGGTACATGTTGGGTCGCTTACGGGTCGGGTCAATCAAATATACTGACCCAACAAGAATCAGATTCGGTCTAGTTTTTTGTTCGGTTTCGGATATTTAATAAGTTGAACGGAACACAATCTTAGTTGTGAAAACTATCCATTTTCTTTTACAGAAAAGTTTGTGAATTCCACAATTCTCTACAAATGAGAATTGACAAGATGACTATTATATTTTTCAAATTCATAAATAAATATGAGTTGTAATGTTGAAATCTTATATGGACAGGGAACCAACTCAATCAAAACTTTAAACATTGCATATAGTTGTATACTTGTATGTCAATGAAAATTTTTATGCTTTAACACGCCCCCAGACATGCACCCATGTAACACCATGAGAAGCAGCTTAGTAGTTAGTTGATATTTTGAAAAAAAATAAATATAATTTTTTATTTACTTACTCCAAAATATAAACTATTTATAAAGTCGATCTTTTTAATTTAAAACTTGATTATTCGACAGATCTCGTAAAAATATGACCAACGATATATAGTTTATTAAGTTGGACTTACGTTTAGAAGTTAGTGTTGCAATTACAAAACACGATTAAAAGACCTATCTATATGAACATAAAGTGTGGTCACTTCACCAAGTTAAGGGCTTGACTTGGTTGTGTTCAAGAATAGATATGTATACATGGCCTAAAGAGAAAGTGTCAAGTTATTATTGTACTTTAAGAAAAAAAATTGTATGTATAATATCTTCAATATTTTAAAGTGGTTACATAGTTCAATTCAAAGCTTAGTCTACTATTGTAATCCAAAATATTGTACGTTAAGTGTATTACACTAAGGGAAAGTTCAATATGCGTTACACTTTCATTTATGCATGATTTTTTTTTTTGAAATTTGTCTTGGGGGCATATTTATGTATTTTGAATTCGAAATAAATGGAGGGGGATTGTTGGAGATTTGTTTTGAATTCAAAATTGAATTTTAAATAAATGGATACAACTCTTTGAAGAGACATGTTTATTCTTAAATGATATAACTCTTGAATATTTATTTTGAATTTAAATAGAAAGTTTTAATTAAATGGGTGTGCCTCTTACAAAAGAGACTTGATCATTTATAATGAGGCATATTATTTTCTATAAATAGGGCCTATCTCACAATGCAAAGAAAGAAAAGGGAAAAATTATGTTAGAAAAATGATTTATTACTAATAATTATTTCATTGATTATTTATAATAATAAATAAATAATGTATTTATTTCTTGTGTTTATTCTATGATGAAGAAATATTAATTAGTGTATTTTTCTATATTTTTCATCCACTTTGTTTCGAGACAAGTCTGGTTAAGTACATCAGCAAATTGTTTTGTAGAGCAACCAAACAATTTGGTCTTTTTCATTGTATCCCAAAAGTTTTATCTTGTAATATTTGTTCCTTATAATAGGATAGATAAGAAACTTTTAGGAAAGTGTATCCAGGAATCGCGCACGCATTGAAGGTTTATCCGGTTAATTTAACCAACCTTGTTCTGAACTATATTGGGGCACACAATTAACTTAGAATGTTTTATTTTTCTAAGTGCAATAATAACATTATTTTTTATTGTTCCAACAACAAGCCATGCATGTAAGATGTGTTTTTGCTCGAATTTTGCTCGCGAATATTAATTCTTTAAAATTGTGTGACTGTAAGATTTGAACTAGTAATCTCTTGGTTAGCAATGCCTTGATATCATTGTCAAAAAATCAAATCAACCAAAAATTCAAGTTTGTTATTGTAGGTCCAATTTTTTTTTATTAATCTAACATAAAGGGCCGCAAATAGGCACTCTTCATATTGACTTTATGTGTTGGCATTATATGTTTTATTTTAGTATAGAAATATTAAAAATATTATTTTTATTTATGAAACACAATCTAGTCTTAGGTGCGTAGTATTTTTCCATGTTCCAAATTCTTCGTTATCCTAAAACCAAATCTAGATATAGGAAGTATTACTTAATAGTGTTGGGCTAAAGACTCCATTTGGGTTTCCCTATCAATTAAATGAGATGGGTTTATTAATAGTGGGCTGACACAATAGACATGCGGAATAAATATCATGGAGTACCTCCTTATTATTTGTCATCAAAAAAAAAAAATTCGTCTAATTTAATTTTTTTTTGTTAAATTGAACAATTTGTTATCACCAATTAAGGAAAATTCTATTGTACATAGTACTTCTTTTGTCCTAAATGAGTTACACTTTACTCAAAACAAAGTATAAACTTTGCGTTTTTCAATTCATTTTATTAAAAGATGAATGTACAAATAAAAAATAATTTACATATTTGAAAAGTATATTAAAGTTCTCGAAAAGTTAGAAGTAACATAAATTTTTATTTAAACAGATAATCAATGAAAACACACAAACAAACAAAAGTTCCTTTAATTTTTAAATAGTGAAGTGTGTATATAAGTATATAAGTATGAAAATAAGGTACGATCATACCATACTAATGCACCAGATCCCATCCGAATTCCAAAGTGTTTGGACGAGTGTAGTACTAAAATGAATGACACCTTAGAAAGTCATTGTCTTGTACCTTTTTTCCCGTTAGTTTTCAAAAAAAAAATTATGAAAATAATTTTGATTAGCTTTATCTTATGAAAAGTATTTTAAAATTATCTAATCGTTTTAACAAGTAACATAAATTTAATAGAATTAATAATTAAAAATTTTCATTTTATACAAAAAAAATTAAATTGGACAAATGCTCTAAATGTGAGGGAGTATAATGTAATATTCCATCAATTGCATGTGGATGTGCAGACAACAAAACCAGTCTTACTTGTATGAGAAGATGTGATGTGCATCAATTTTACTAAGGACAACGGCATCAATAATATATCTCTTGCTTCAAAGGGACTCCAATTCAAAGTGACTGCAAAGCGCACGTACTCCATGCCTACATACATTTTCTCATAAACAAAGGTTGTGTCAAATTAGTTTTCTAATTTTAGACAACCTTAGTTTATACATTTTACCATTTCATCAGTGCCAAATTTAATTGGTCGGATAAAACATTTTCCTTTCCATTTTCGATTTTTGTTGCCATTTTCATCTCCATGTGGGGTGGACAAGGATCCCGATCCGGCAGTGTCGTTCCTAATTCCTATGATGTCTTGTTTTGTACTATTGTTCGTGACGATAAAGTTTGTCCTGAACTCGTCTCAAATCAGTTTAAAATAGAATGAGACCACGACAAATAAAAAGTATCTTGTTATGTCCTTATGTCTTGTTTGTATATTGAGTTTTTTTGCACCATTTACCCTCGAACTCTATACAAAGTGCATATTTTCCTCTTGAATTTTAAAAATTGCATCATTAGTCCCTTTATTTTTGTTAGAGTACATCCCACATCGGAAAATCCAAGAGAAAATAATCGGTATATAAGCTCTCACCCTCCCCTCCTCCGTTACCCCGTGCCCGTGAACGCCGACCCCCTCCCCACCTCTCTGATTACTACTGTCACACAGCTCGGACCGTGACTCCCCTTGCTACTTCCGTTTCCTCTTTGCGTTCTTCAGGTACCCGGTATCCTATACATAATTTTGTTCATTATGGAAAGTTACATGACAGGTACAAGGGTTATTTGGCAGCCATTTCCACTACTGAGGTGCCACGAAATTTCAAGAGGCTATGCCCCATGCCAATTGGCGTCTTGCCATGCAACAAGAGATTGATGCGTTGGAGAAAAATCATACATGGGAGATCACTGATCTTCCTCCTAATCGGAAAGCTTTGGGTTGTCAGTGGATTTATCGTACCAAATTTCGATCTGATGGCACAAAAGAACGGGATAAGGCACGCTTGGTTGTCTTATGTAATCACCAGGAATTTGGTACAGACTATACTGACACTTTTGCTCCTGTCGCCAAAATGGGTACGGTACGTATTCTCTTATCTGTGGTTGTTGCTAGAGGTTGGGAGATCCACCAACTTGATGTGAATAATGCCTTTTTAAATGGTGATTTAATTGAAGAGGTCTATATGCGCAAGCCTCCTGGGTTTTCTATTCCCGGGAAAGTATGCCGTTTACGCAAATCTCTGTATGGGTTGCGTCAGTCTCCCCGGAATTGGTTTCATAAACTCAGTGCTGCACTTCGCCAATGGGGTTTCAAGCAAGCCCATAAAGATCACACTCTATTTATTCTTCGTCGTGGGTCAGATATTCTCACGGTCTTGGTTTATGTTGATGATATCTTGGTCCCTGGTAATAATGCCTCTATGTGTTCTTCGTTCAAACGATACCTGGACCGTTGTTTTCAACTTAAAGGTTTGGGCCCAGTGAACTATTTTTTGGGCATTGAGTGTGCCCGATCCCCTTCTGGGATGGTGTTATGTCAGCGGAAGTATGCCATGGATATTTTGCATGAAGCCGGTTTGCTAGGGTGTAAACCTGCGTCTACACCACTCCTTACTACCCACGGCTTGGGTACCTCCGCGGCTCCCTTTCCGATGTGGGATGTACTCTAACAATTTTTAACAAGGTCCGTGCTTTACCCCAAGAGTTGTTCTATTATGGTCCTAAGATTTAAATGTAAAATGTATACCTTCTTACATATTTTTCATGGGCCCGCAGTTGGATTTCCTAATTTATACAATGCCCATTACATAAAATTATTTTATGTGTTTAGGTCAATAAAATGAGCATAGACTTAAGGACCATAGATTAATTTGTCTTACATCAAACTTTTAAAAAAGTGCATGTTTTGACTTCTGAACTTTTAAAGTGCACTATTAGTTCTTATACTTTTCATAAAATGTGTGTTTTCTTCTATGAATTTTAAAAGTGTACCATTAGTTTTATATATATTTTAAAAATGGCACATGGTTGAAACCCTAAGAATTTATGTTGGTCTAACAATGAGTTTAATAGGACTAATGTTACACTTTTGGAAGTTTGAGTGAAGAAAACATTTTTTATAATATAATTCAATTTATATAAATTATTGTAAAAAATTTTAAAATAAAATTTATATATTTAAAAAGTATAACAAATGATGCTGGAAATATTACCGAAAAATAACGGGGCAAGTTGGAACTTGATCAGACAGAAAATAAAACAAGAGGAAAAGTAATTCAAGAGTAAGACTATAAGGTACTGAAGGTCGGGAAAGATCTCCCGTATCAATATCTTTTTTTTATTACTCTATTTCTAGGGTATAGTAGGTTTCTGACAACTAGGTGGGACCCATTTGGATCATTTGCTTCATTTGAGTTGATCCTCACTTGATCGAGACTCGTTTGATGCCCCAACTTCCCATTACATGGATGGCTCGAGAACATCCTCCTTGGTTAGTTTCACCAAGATTCTCATGACATGGATGGCTCGAGAACATCCTCCTTTGCTTGTTATATGACTTCCATTAATCCTTGTAGTTTGTTACATGAACATCCTCAGAGAATAGGGGTGTACACATGTTGGATCAAGTTGATTTTCATTGGACCCGACCCCAACATGTTTTTATAACAAACGAGGTGGGTTGGGCTGATTCGTCAAAAAAATTAAAACCATCCCAAACCAACTTGTTTCAAACGCTTCAGTTTCACAAGTTTATAATTTTTTTCTATTAAATCACGAGCTAGTTTAAGATACTGAGAAATAAATAAACAACTTATATAAAAATAGATTATTACATATATCGTGAAACCAATCCATGTAATTATATTAATGTAATTCAATGTTGAATATAAGACGACATAGAACCTATTTATTATTCTTTACGTTTTCAAAAACACTTTATCTTCCATTTTTTCCACTCCCAAAAAAATACTTACACTTTCTATTAGAATCACTTTTACCTTTACTTTTTCATACCATACCTATCACATCATATTTTTTTCTTTATTAATTTATTCATCACATCTTACTTTTATCTATCACATCAATGACAAAATTGGAAGTCAACTACTACAATTTAACAATTTCTTATTTTTATACTTGGTCAAATCATGAACTTTTTTTGAGAACGCATGGAGTAGTATAACTTGATGAAAAAGCTAACAATGTAATGTTGAGTTGGGAGTTTACTATGATTTACTCCGTATTTGGTATATTTATAGTTTTATTAAATTATAAGAACTGACTCGAGCCATTTTGCTAAAGGGCTTGCCCCATTTTCAAATATAAAATTTTGGACGCACCCCTAGATCTCCTCGAGCCGTGCAATTCGGTTCTGACCGGCGGCTCTAAAATCATTTGCCCACCCTTCTTCGTGCGCTATTTTCCCATTAACGTCCTCCATGCCCGAAAAGGAAATCATTGCCTCCTCTATCAGTGTCATCGTGTCCCAATTGACGCCTTCTTCATCACTCCTAAGGTTTTTTTTCTCTTTGTCCATTTTCTAAACATCCCGCCTAACGAACCGTGAATTAAGAATTATTTTTTTCAATCAACCATGCTACTTGCATAGTACATTAGAGCATTTACATCCATGCAAAGGCGTCGCGCCGCACGGATTTTGAAGGAGATATGGGGCTCGCCTGCCGCTGTAACTGATTCGGTGGGCTGCACGCTTGGCTCTCCGCTGCAATTGATTCGGGGATAGCCCACTTTTGCACCTAAAATTCGCGGTGGGCGCCCACTGCAGGCGGTTCGCCGCACCAAAAAATGCTTTTTATTTATTTTTTTTATATCGATGTGAATTTTAATAAGAATATCTATCTTAGCATTTTTATTTTAATGATATATTTTTTGTTTTTTTTTAAAATTATAATTAAAAATGATGGTTCATGTAAAAGAAATGAAGATGCCAATTTTCAAGGCGATATCATTGCAAGATTTTGGGTGAGGCAAAAAAGTAAGTGAGATGCTTATGTGGCAGAAGTTGAGACGTGGTAGATTTGATATTGTTGTAATTGCTCTTAGTGCCTTGCACTGGTACAAAATGTTAAACTAGTGTGGAATTATCATTTTGTGTCAATGTGTGTTGTATAAATTAAAACTTGATTTTTTTTATTATTTAAAAAAGTACTCGGGAAATGATGAAACATTTTTTGGGTGACCAAAAAAGACTAAAGAAGATAGATCATAGTCTCCCTAGATTTTAGTGGAGTATCATTTTCTTGGACTATTGGTCCACAACGTGAAAATAATTTACTGATAGTAACTAAATGGGCTTTCGCCTTCTTCAGTAAAATTCCAACCGTTAGATTTCCATACGTTAATAAACGCATCTCCATCCGCCAAACAAGCCACAGCTGTACTACTAATTCCTCTCCCAATTCAAATTTCAAAATTCAAAAAAAAAAACGATGCTTTTCTCTACGCCGTCCGATTAACCCTTGCCCTAAATCTTCCCCTCTCTCCCGTCCATATAAACCCCCCCTTTACCTTATCCCTCTCGTAACGCTTCTTCCATTTCCTCTCCCGTCTTCCGATCTCTCTCTTCTTTCTCCGTCAGATTTCTCCGGCGCAGAGAAAATGCGTGAGATTCTCCACATTCAGGGCGGCCAATGCGGCAACCAGATCGGAGCCAAGTTCTGGGAAGTGGTCTGCGCCGAGCACGGCATTGATGACACCGGGAGGTACCATGGCGACTCTGATCTTCAGTTGGAGCGTGTCAATGTGTACTACAACGAGGCTAGCTGTGGCCGCTTCGTCCCCAGGGCTGTGCTCATGGATCTCGAGCCTGGGACCATGGACAGCATCAGATCTGGGCCGTACGGCCAGATTTTCCGACCCGATAACTTTGTTTTCGGGCAATCTGGGGCGGGGAACAACTGGGCTAAGGGCCATTACACTGAAGGCGCTGAGCTGATCGATTCCGTTCTGGATGTTGTTCGGAAAGAGGCCGAGAACTGCGATTGCCTTCAAGGTATTTGATGAAATGTGTTCCGAGTTTCATTTCTCCTCGAAAATGAGTGTTTATCAACTTAGATAAGTGTAGATCTAGTGGTTTTTGTTTTTCATCAGATCTGAAATGTTGTGGTTCGATCGTTGCAGGATTCCAAGTCTGTCACTCGTTGGGTGGAGGAACTGGATCTGGAATGGGGACCCTCCTGATCTCTAAGATCAGAGAAGAGTACCCCGATAGGATGATGCTCACATTCTCCGTCTTCCCCTCCCCCAAAGTTTCAGATACTGTTGTTGAGCCTTACAATGCCACTTTGTCTGTCCACCAGCTTGTGGAGAATGCAGATGAGTGTATGGTTCTTGACAATGAAGCTCTGTATGACATCTGCTTCCGTACTCTCAAGCTTACCACACCAAGCTGTAAGTTACTCGCTGCATTATCCCAGATCTTTCGTATTAGTATTATTGCTGTATATCCTTAGCAAGTTTGAATGCTATGTTCTCTTGGCCTGCGGTATTTATGTTCAAAATAGTTTTGCAAGTAAAGATATATGCCTTGTTTTGGTTTGCTACAGATCTGTATTTGATCTCAAATCTTTACTTTGATGAAATGGTAGTTTTGCTTCGTATTTGATGAAATGGTAGTTTTGCTTCGTATTTGTTGAAAAGGCAGTTTTGCTATTCATTTCCAAGAGTTCTTATGATATGTCTCTGGGTTTTTTCAGTTGGTGATCTGAATCACTTGATCTCTGCAACCATGTCTGGTGTCACTTGTTGCCTAAGGTTTCCTGGGCAGTTGAACTCTGATTTAAGGAAGTTGGCAGTGAATCTCATCCCCTTCCCCCGTCTCCACTTCTTCATGGTGGGTTTTGCCCCCCTGACCTCCCGAGGTTCCCAACAGTACAGAGCCCTTACTGTCCCAGAGCTTACCCAGCAGATGTGGGACTCAAAGAACATGATGTGTGCAGCTGATCCTCGCCATGGCAGGTACCTGACAGCATCTGCCATGTTCCGAGGGAAGATGAGCACCAAGGAGGTGGACGAACAGATGCTGAATGTGCAGAACAAGAACTCATCCTACTTTGTCGAGTGGATTCCGAACAATGTCAAGTCTACAGTTTGTGACATTGCACCCACTGGTCTGAAGATGGCTGCCACTTTCATTGGGAACTCTACATCCATTCAAGAAATGTTCCGCCGGGTGAGCGAGCAGTTCACTGCCATGTTCAGGAGAAAGGCTTTCTTGCATTGGTACACCGGAGAAGGGATGGATGAAATGGAATTCACCGAGGCCGAGAGCAACATGAATGACCTGGTGTCCGAGTACCAGCAGTACCAGGACGCAACTGCGGACGAAGAGGCCGAGTATGAGGATGAAGAGCCAGAGTATCAGGAGTAATATGTGTTTAACTTGATTCAACTGTTGAGGATGAATTTTCTATGTTTGGTTCAATGTCCCTTTCATTTTAATCTTTGTTTATCTGTGGTTGTATTCTCAACTACCAGTTGTCATCTCAATCCTCGAGAACATTTGTTGATGTTGGAGACAGTTTACCTATATTATGATGTTTGTTAATGAATCTCTGTTTGTGGATGCCCATTGTCATTGATTATTATATGCCGGAGCCTTTGTTCATGAATCACTCTGCATGATGGGAAGGAGTACTTAATTTTTAGTGAGAAGTATAGCTGGGTGCCTATGAATGAACATGGGCTGTTGTGTTTGGTAACCTGTATGCTTCACTTATACCCCACCAATTTTTGAACAAAAAATGGATCTAGTAAAAACATGGGGGCATTTTCCATATAAGAGTGAACCAATAACAAAGAAAAATTATAGAATGGTTGTCCAAATATTTTCTTGCCATGAACTTTTATCATCAATATTCATTCTTTTGCAAGTGTAAACTTTGCAATAGATTCATGGGATCATCAACGTGAATACTAGGGCTGTGCATTATTCGGTCCAAACCCGGACTGACTCGAAGATCGGCCAAAACCGGACTGGACCGGTTTTAATTCGGTCCGGTCTCTGGTCCATCAATTTTCGATATCTGGGTTCTGGTCCGGTCTGGTCCAAACCCGGTGAGACCAGTGGACCGGTTACATGGACTTTTATATTACTATTTTAGACTTTTAGTATATGGGCTTTACCATACACAAACCCATTACCTCAAATTATGGAATCCACCTTAATCCACAACCCTATCCAATAAGGAGTAGCTAGTAGCAAATCCACAGACCACTCTCTTCTCGCCGGCAAAAAAATATCAAACGACAAACACTTTGTCAACTTCGATTCCGCCGAACACTTAGTTGGTCTTCATTCATTACCGTAATGAGCAGTGATATTACCGAGTAGCTGTTTCCCATTTGTTTTGTTTTTTTAAATTTAAAACATAATGAAGTATGAAATTAAAATTGGATAGCAGTGATGAGCAGTGATGTTTCTCTTCAATTCAAAGTTTCAATTAATTGGTATATTCCCCTTATTAGGTCAGGCCGGTCCCGGTCTTACATTTTGTCGGTCCGGTCTACGGTCCATTACTTTGCTCTTATTCAGTCCGGTCCAGTCCGGTCCGGTCTGGGTCGATCCGGGTTTAGACCGATGCACAGCCCTAGTGAATACAGTCTGCAAAAAAAAGAAAAAGAAGACATACATCTGCTGGTGGTCTCCCAACATGTTGACTACATGCATCTCAATTGGTCTCAAAAGCGGAATTTGGAACAAGAGACTAGGGATTGAGCTTCACCCGCGGCAGTGTGGGACACAACTCTCAAAAGATGACGGGGTTCTTTGTGCGCACTGAAGCCTCGGTTTTCGGTTTAGTCACCATGATTTATTTCTTCTCACAATCTCGTCGAGCAGGAACTGAGGAGCGCCCCACTTGTAACTTCCTAACTCGTACTGTCTATCACGAGTTAGAGCCTATTCTTCAAAGCTTAAATTTTTGACTTTCAGTTTATTCTAATTCTTCCAGTTTTTTTCCATTTTCTTCAATTTTTCCAATTATTCCCATTTTTTTCAATCATTTTTACTCTCAAGTAATGAGCCCAAAAATGATACGTTTTTCATGTATTAATAATAATAATAATAATATTATTATTATTATTATTATAACTATAGTTTATTGATTATTTCAAATTTTTATTTTTATTTTTCTCATGTCACTACTTTGTGAACCACATTCATTATTATTTTTTCTTTTACTTTGGGAAAATTGTTCTTTTTTATTTACATGACACTAAACTATGTTCTAAAAATTATAGATATTTTATTAATATGAATTGATATGGGAAAAATATCAATCCTTTAAATTAAAAATAGTAATTATACTAATCTCTATGTCCCTAATCAACTGGTTTACTCGTGGTCCATTCGCCACGGAAAATCAATCTTTGATGTAATTTCATAACTCGCTCACCTCCTCGACCTGGGTGACCGAGTTTCAAAGAGATGCATCGATGGTATTGAAGATCCATGAAACCAACATGGCATTCACAATCAATCACTCTTCGTATTTTAGGTCGTCTGCTTGGGGTTAAGGAATTGATCCATCGACGACTTCACATTTTCTTTTGACATGAAGAGCAATTGAGACAACGTGTGCCCATTTTTCATAATTACTATCAATCAATTTGGTCTGGGTGATAACTAGTGCTAGTGTGTCTGCATATGTTAGTTCGATCGTAAGGACTAACCTTGGTGAATTATTTATCGTTGTTGTCCATTCCAACATCGGAGGAGATGATTTTAGAGAATGAGTTCTCTTCTCGTTCGTCGACCATCTCAGAAGTTTGGCAACAAGACAGCGATGACGAGGCGTCAAGATTAGGTTTTGAGATTTTGCTCTGTTAAAATAATAGAGGAAGAAAATTTTTGTAGATCCAAATGTTCCATCTGTTTATAAGAGAAGGGCCCTCTTTATATAGAAAGAGAGAATGACGAAGACGTAAACTTGTACTTCTACCATTAATCTAATTCTTTCATAACAAGAAACAAATCAAACAAGGAAAGTCAACATACCAAATCCCACGAGGATTTAGTTTCCTTTCTGTGTACATATCTCATCAACAAAATATATTTCTAATATGTATAAGAATTTAATGCTTAACAAGATCATTCTTCTTTAGTGTTGTCAATGTTCAAACTCATGTTAATTCTTTGTGTCACCACCTTGTGGACCAGTCTAACAAAGATCCATAAAAAAATTAGTAAAATTAAGATTGAGCATCTCTGATGAGAGACAGATAATTATATTGGTGAATATGATAATAGGGAAAGAGAAAGAGAAAAATTATTAGAGAGGGGTGTAGAATATAGGAGAGAAAAGAGAATAAGTGAATAAAATTTTCTTAGAGATAGGAAAGATTACGTATACGATTGATTAATTGTTATTGATGGTGTAAATTACCATATGGGTAAACTACTCAAGATCAGGCCTAGGGTGGTTTACTGTGTTTAGATGCTAAAAGAACTTAAGAGATAGTTACACAAATTACACACGTACTTCAATTGTTATTAAGTTTGGGAAAAGTACAGTGACGAATTACACAATGTGCTCTAGAGTGATAAATTTTGGATCCCTTCTACTGAGGGTTACAAATCTATTCATAGTGGGATTAGAAGGCAAAGTGGCGCGCACCTATGCTTGACCATGTGCCTAGCACGTGACATGGCGCAAGTTCTGCTGCCTCTTTTAGCTCGTAGTGTTTGTCTCTTGTTCCTTGGGGCTTATCCCTTGTGACTGTCCCCTTTTGGCGGGTAGAGTTTGGCTGGGATCCCCCTATATATTCGTTGGAGCAAGGGAATCTAGTCAGATCAAATTACTTCTACATTGTTACCTTCCAACATGCTTAACAACCCGGATGGTTTCTTGCATTATTGCCTTGAAGATCTGAAGACCCTTTCCGCAAAGTCACGGGGCCTGACCGATAGTGCGATGGATACCCAACCAGCTGGGTGGTTTTCTCCCCCACCGGTCAGATCCCAATTCGGCCCCAAATTCTTGGCTTGTGTTGCTCTTCTGTCTCTCGGTTGTTTCTTGTTGTGTACAACCCGGGTCGAGTCTTGGGTGGGAATGTGTGTGTGTGTGTGTGTGTGTGTGTGTGTGTGTGTATATATATATATATATATATATATATATATATATATATATATATATATATATATATATATATATATATATATATATATATATATATAGACACACACACACACACATACATACATATATATATATGTATATATATATATATATATATATATATATGTATATATGTATATATATATATGTGTGTATATATATATGTGTGTGTGTGTGTATTCTGCATTAGAAATAGATGATATTAGGGGTGTTCAATCAGATCGATCCGATCTGAAAATTTGGATATCCGAAAATTTCGGATCATGTAAAACTCAGTCAATTTCCGATGTGAAAATATTCGGATATCCGAAATTCAGATATCCGATTTTTCGGATCGGATCACTGGGTTATCCGAAAAGTTGATTTTTTAGCCAAAATTTACAAAAAAAAGGTAAAATATCAAAATCAACCCAAAATATCAAATTTAATATAGATTTACTAAAAGAAAAATTTCACCACTAGGTAATGGCCTAATAAAAAATGATACCAAATTTAATTTGGGAGTAACTTTAGTAATTTTGTCTAAACAAACAAAAAAACACTATTAAGAAAAAGATTATAAAAAGCTAATGTAAAAAGTCCAAAATGGTTTAGTTCCAAAATCAACATAAAATTACATTTAAACATATAGTCATAATATATATCCATAAAATTCCAAAAACATATAGCAAAAAAAACGGATATTCGATTATCTGCAAAATTTTAGAAATTGAATCGATATTCGATTCGGTTTTTCTTGGGTATCCGATCCAAAATAAATCCTAAAATATCGGATCGGATATCCATTTTTCGGATCAGATTGGCCCGGATCGTAGATGGATATTTCAGATCGGATATTTTTGAACACCCCTAGATGATACCCCTCCGTCCCAAAATATTCACAACATTTGCTTTTTCAGCAGTCGCGGGAACTTTTGTTTATTTCCACGTTTTCATTGGTTATTTGATAAAATAAAATATTCTTGACACCTTTTATTTCGAAGAACTTTTCATGTAGTTTTTTAATATGTAATTTTATTTTTTATTTCTATACTAATATGTAAATAAAATGAATTGAAAAAATTTGATATTCTGTCTCGAAAATACAAATATAGCAAATATTTAGGGACAGAGTGAATATGAGAGAAAAAACAAGAAGAAATGAGTAGATGTCCCTATTTTTTTTCGAGCGCTATAAAACTAAGGATTATGCTATGTGTACCCCAAGATTTGTACCCCAATTTGTACCCCGCAGTTTTGCACCAATATTTTGTGTTGGTGTAAAACTAATTTTTGTTAAACGCACCAACATTTGTGTCCGTGTGAATTTTTATTAACGCACTAACACTTGTGTCGGTGTAAACCATCGAAATGTTTGTGCAAACCTGTGGTGTACAAATGGGGTATATTTGTTGGTTTAAATGTAGCATGGTCCTAAAACTAAAATTAAAATAAATGGTGGATGTAGGGTTGGGCCCTACAAGGAAAATGAGGTTCAAAGCAGGGGAGGGCCCCCCGGCTTCATCCCTGTGATCTTACACCACCGAAAAATGAACAGTAGAAGCATTACGACTAACCACTGCACTCATTATCTTCTTCCACCACTCCAAAAAAATCTGACACTCTTTGCCTTTACCCCACCGTTCATGGCAACCATATGGCCTATGTGACGTACATCATGTCACGGACAAAGTAATCCTGAAACCACCTTAATCCCAACCTTTCCCCTGTCTTCTGGTTTTCCTTTTCCGTGAATTCTTTGAGTTTTTCATTTACCCAATTTCCTCTCCATTTTTTTTCACGGAGCTTTGCCGTGAAATGGAGGCTGCGGCGGAAGTTGACGAGGAGGCCAATGGAGGCGGCGGGGCTGGAAATCTTCAGTACAATCGCCGCCGGCGCCGGAGACAGCGTCGGCGCAGGCCGTCTTTGGCGGCGAGCAGCGAGACCACGACCGACGGGAGCTTCCGCTTCACGGACTCGGACTCGGACCAGTCCTGGGCGTCGGCCGCCGGTGGGCCCTACGAGGAATGCCGGTTTTCCGCGGCGGCTGAGCGGCTGAGGCATAGCCGGAGAAACGTTTTCTCGGTGCAGGGGTGGGTGTCGGACGACGAGATCGATTTGGAGAGCGGTGAATTGGAGCTGAAGTTAGTGGGTAAGGAGGAGGTGGAGGAGGAGACGAGGGATTGTAGGATTTGCCGTCTGAGCTTGTCTGGAAGCGGAGGCATCGGCGGCGACGGGGAGCTCGAGCCTTCCTCCGGCGACGCCATTCAATTGGGGTGCTCTTGTAGAGGTGATTTGGGCACTGCCCACAAACAGTGTGCTGAAACTTGGTTTAAGATCAGAGGAAACACGTAAGCACTTAAAGTTTCTTGATTGGATTCTTGATAAAAATGTGATCTTTTTTGCTTGATTATTTTTCTTTCAGTGATTTTTCCTCTTCTTTACTGGAATTCTTTTGATTTATTTGGTTGATGTGAATTGAAACATTCTCCTTCCAGGGCTATCTCCAATCTACAAGATTAAAGAATTGGCCTAGAAATCCATTCATAACCCTAGAAATCCAATTTGCAATCTAAGAGGGCGTTTGGGGTTGTGTTTGAAAACCACGGAGTATTTTTTGAACTTTAGCTACATCTAAATGCAGTATAGCATTACAATTTGATTCTGCTTGTAGTTTATGGCTTGGGAAGTCTAAGACTAAGTGCTCTCCTTCCACTTGTAACTTTTGTTTCTTTTCAGAAATCTATCATAACCCCAAACACTCTTTAAAGCAATAAACTTTGTATAGGTTCCTAGCATGCATTCATCTGATATCAAAGAATACATGGTGGGCATTAAAGAGAATGTGCGTTTCTCCACTTCATTTTCGTTCTTGTGTGTTTTTTACTCCTACTACTTGGTTGTGTGATCCTAGAACCAAGGTTTGAGGCAAATGTTTCTAATGTGTTTGCTTATAAAACAAACAAGTAGACCGTTCTATAGCATCAACAAACACTACTCAAAGTGTTCTAAATTGTGCTAAGCTAGTCGGACAAAAGTCACAAAACACAGGCATGGTTAGATGGCCATCTTGAAAAAGAAAAAACCGCTGAAATCCAAGAAACATACATCTTTTTACAGAGTAGTGCTGCATGCTCCGTAAATCTTAACCCCAAATTCCCAACTGAATTGAGATTATACCGGGCTTTGTTGATGTTGTTGTTTGATTATAGATGTTGCATAAGCTAGAAACAAATACGTTTCCAAACTTGAGTATCCTAAAATGTAATGCAGAACATGTGAAATCTGTGGTGAGACTGCAGTCAATATCGCCGGGGAGCAGACAACCGAAGAAAATGAAACTAGCGGTGGAGCAGCTCTAACAGCACCAACATTCATTCCCGAGACCCAGCGCTTTTGGAATGGTCGTCGCGTTATGAACTTTCTACTTGCCTCTATGATCCTTGCCTTTGTCATCTCATGGCTCTTTCACTTCAACATTCTCCCTTGAAGAGGGTACAGGGTGGGTTCCAAAAGCTCTTAGCTTCTCCTTTTAAAATCAAGTCCAAATTAAAGATAGCTCACTCACATCAACTTTCAAGTTCATTCCTTTGGGATGATGTTTTGTTCTGAACTGGAGACACAGATTAGTTTGTTGTACATAAAGAAGCCTTTTTCTTGAAGATCCTGTAAATGGTTACTACTCCTTTGCTCTCTTGCTAATTAAGCTTTGCATGATTAGCACCTTAATCTCAGATTATGAGGGGGATGCTAACAGTTGACAAAGAATCTGTGGTTTAGTCATCTCTTTAGGGCCCCATGAGGGAGAGAGTTTGACAGGTGACCAAACCTGACATGTCTCTTTGTTCCCAAAATATGGCATAATGCTTCAATGAATCATTGCTTGATTTTCTTCCAAGGAATCTTCTTCTTCAGCAAGCAATGAGTCTTGGGTTTAATCATTATGCACCTCTCCATTGCAGGGTTGTTGTCTATGGTTGATGCCAATGTCAATTGTGAACTCTTGAGAGTGTTTTTAACAAAATTGGATTAAGCTATTTGTACCCCACTTTGTACACCGCAAGTGTGCACCTTCATTTTGTTCACATAGATACAAAATGTTAGTGTAAATTTTTGTTAACGCACTAGCATTTTGTGTCAGTATGAACCACCAAAATGTTAGTGTATACCTTTGGTGTAACTTTGGAATACACCTTTTGGTGTAAGTCTAGCATGATTGAACAAAATTTGTTCAAGTTGTCTTATTTTTTAGGACGAACCAAACTCAAAGCATTGATGAATATTTTTCATTATTGTGGCAACTAATGTCAGATAATGTTCAAATATAATGTTAAATAATGTCAAATAAATAATACTCTCTCCGTCCCAATTTATGTAACATGTTTACCATTCACGGTGTTAAACTTTTATCTCGTCCTTGTCATTTTTATTACCCATTTGATAAAATAAATTAATTTGTATTTCCTCTTGTTTTGCAGGATAAATCTTTTTATTTAATTTTTAAATATGTAAATTTTATCTTTTTAATTCTACACTAACTTTGAAATAAATAGCATTAAAAATAATTTCAGATTTGAGGAGGGAATAGTGCGGGCCTGTTTGGGAATAGCGTTAGAGATTAGCGTCAGCGTTTTGAAAAAGAGTATCCACGGACAGTGTTTAGTGTTTTTAAAGTAATCTGTAACGTTAAAATTTATTCAAAACGCTAATGTTAATCTCTAACGCTATTCTCAAACATGCTCTAAGAAATACTCTATAATTTTTTAATATGGCCCTATACTCTTTTAATAAAATGGTTAACCTTCCTTATTTTCTCGTTAACCTCTTTGTCAAGAAACGCCGTCGTTTCTTTTTTCTTGTTCCCCAGACTATTCGCCAAAGAATTCAGTAAAAGATTAAAGATCCATTGGGCATTGAACAAAAAAAGAAGAAGCCTTTTTTTTACAGTTTGATTTACGCATAGCATTTGTAAGATGGCTGCGGAGAACACTTCATCTACTGCAGTAAATAAGCAAGGTGTTTCACCATCTACATCAAAGCAGCCCCAAAAGGTTCTTTTTTTTACCCCGATCTTCTAATTAGGGTTTTGAGGTGGGTTTTAGGGGTTTAAGATTAGTCCCCCAAAGTCGGGAAACATACAATGAAAGACTTTCTACAATGTTGAAGTTAGAACTTTTTCATTAGTTGTGAGAATGTTGGATTGTTATTATGGTTTTGCTAATGACAGATCTAACGGTTCAATTTTTTTATGTTTTGAAAAAAATGGCACGAGGATATGCGTATAAAAAAACAACTTTACCCAATTTGACTTTTACAGTAAAGTAAGAAAAGAACGGATCATCCGATTTTATTTAGATAATAGAAAAATCTTGTGAGACACATGTTCGTTCATTACTAAAAAAATAATGTAAAAAGTATTTGTTAGGATGTGTATAAGAAGAATAACCTAGCTAAGTTGCATTGAGACAAGACGATGCTCAATTAAGGACAAGGTCAAGTGCGGGGAAATACCCATTTTTTCTAATGCAAATGATTTGAATGTCGGAATGTCTCCGAGAATCTAAAGGGAGATAGCAATGAGGATTCGTTTTGTCAAGAGAGAAAAGTGCTAGAAATGCACATCAACAACAACCTTGGAGGGTGTCATTAGCGAAACCCGCTATCACTATAATAACCTTAATTACCACTTCTCATTGACTACTATTGTTCTTGTTGTTGTTGTGCAGATCGTTGGTTGGATGGAGGAGTTGGAGTACAGAGCGGAGATGTTTAACACGTAATTATAGTCATAGTAAATAAGTTCATTAAAGCCCCCCTTCCATGCCTGTGTACGCAAGTAGTATAGTATTTGATGAAATGGGTAAAAAAAACTAAAGATTTTGTTGTGATGAACCAAATGCACACAATTTTTGTGGAACCTGCAGGCTTACACACACCTGTTTCCACAAGTGCATCTCCAGCAAGGATTACAAAGAGGTCGAGCTTTACATTGGCGAGAATGCTTGCATCGATCGCTGTGTTTCAAAGTACTGGCAGGTTCGTATCATTCAATGTATGATTATAGCTTCGTTTGAGCGGTTGATTTTATGCGTGGCGTGGAATGCTTAATTAAATGTACTAAGAACAGATTTCACTGTTTTTCCTAGGTAACAAATATTATAGGTCAGTTGCTTGCTTCCGGGCGTGCTGGAACTGGCCCTCAGTGAAATTAATTCTGAAAATTGCCGGAAAATCTTTCTCTTTCTTTTTTTTCATGAAGTGTTGACATTTTTTATGATAATAAAATGCATACAGTTTTTTTGGTAATGTTCATTAACTCCAAAGGAGACTTTAGGCTCTTTTTGCTAGCCATTACTGACTTTACAAACAGAATAGAATGGATAAGCAAGTTTTGATTTGCTTAGTTTTTGACTGAAGTACATGTTTACCCTTTCAGAAAATCAAACTGATTCAATCATTTCAACCATAATAAAACCTTACCAAACATGCCCCTATCATGTGGGACCTACCCATTGTGTTTCAATAAAAACTCTGAAAGTAGAAGGGACATGATGAAATCACCTCCTGTTGGTGGTTGTCACATTGTCAAGTGTTTTAAACATTTCTTGAGCATTCAAATGGAAGATGTCTCCCACCAAGAATGAGTCAAATAAAGAAACAAGAGAAAAAGATAAAAAGAACAGAGTTTCATATATACAGAGTTTTTTTTACTGTCTTTTTCTTTGGGCTTCCAGAGAAGCACCATCAGCCAGGGTGTCCCTGGCATCGGAGTCCATGCCCAGAGTGAAGAGAGCGGCAGCTTGAAGGTAGAAAGCAGTGGGCCATTCAGGATACACAGTTTGCGCTTGCATCGCATCTGCTAGGGCTTCTTGTGCCTTATTGCTCATCAGGTAGCACAGTGACCGCCTCGCTAGCACTGTTGGAGACACCACTGTTCCCCCCTCAATAAACTGCAAACCAAACACACACACACACACCTATACATTGAGTTGATAAGAACACAATCTAAAAATCACATTTTTGTGCCCCAATTCCCAAGAATTACTCGAAACAGATATTTTTGTACATACACACATACATGTGGGTGAGAGAGAGAGAGAAATGGGTGGCTTACTTCGGTGTAGCAACCAATGGCAGTGGTGAGATCTTTAACACGGAAAGCGTTGTCACCTCTTTTCCTACTATTTAAGGTTTCCTGTATTTGGCCAGTCCACATCTGAAATGAGAGCTTCAAAAGCAGAAGAGAACTTTTACTAAACAAGCATTTGAAGATATAGGGGAAATTGAGTTAGGAGAATGTGAAAGAAGAAACACCAACCTCGTTCGCAACCCCTTCGTCATCCTTGTATCCTGTATTTTCCAAAATGTTGTGGATGGCTGTTAAATCATTTCTTGAACAAGCTTCGCCGAGAGGGGATAGTTTGGGGGAGTGTGTTGGAGATGGCGTTTCATCAGACTTTATGCCCATCAGAACATATGATGCCACCTGATGCAATCAAATCAAACCAAATATATACAGTTTAAGATGCCGCACACTATAAACAACAACAACAACAAATCCAATGTTTATATTTATTGTCGAGAGGGTGGTATTTCTTTTTTCAAATAAGGAAAAAATAGAAGAAAAGTTACATCGGTTTCTCTCTGAAGAGAAGTGAGATTGGTGACAAGGGATTTGACACTTGGCCTCTCACGAGATTCGTACTGTAAACAACGTGTGGCTAAACGCACCACCTGAGTTCCCTCATCGTCTGAGAAATGACCCTCCAAACATGAATCCATCAGCACCAGATAATTCTTTCCACGTATCAAGTCAAGTGCCTGCACACACACAGATTAAGCAGATGAACCAATGGGACTTGTTTCTAATGTATTCGTGTTACAGCTACATTCTGATAAAGAAGAAGAAAAAGAAGAAGACAAAGAAGAAGAACAAGAAAAATAAGAAGAAGAAGAAGAAGAAGAAGATTACATGAGACGGTGGAATATGCTTCCCACTCAGAAGATCAAGCAACAGTGTGCCAAAACTGAAAATGACACTCTCGGGAGTTATTCTACCTGCCAACAAAAAGAAAAAGAAAGTTTTATAACAGCTACACATGTCCCCGCTCTTGAATACCTGTCGATTTAGCAAACCGAAAACGGGAAAAGAGAGAAAAATGACCAAAAAAGTACTTGAAATAGAAGAGAAATTTGAATAAACATACCCAGTGAAATTTCACAAAAGTATGATCTGGAGAGGGCACGTGTACACAAATTTTATCCCTACTTTTTTTTCCCGAAAGGAACTTTACCCCTAGTTGGTAGTAGAAAGATAAGAGAAATTTGAATACCTGTTCTTAAATACTCCGGAGGGGTGAAAGCCAAATTCGTACTATAACTCTTTCCATCTCGGCTGTTCTTCATTAATCCAAAACATGAAAGCCTAGGATTGCCGTCCTGTATACACACCCGAAATGTAAGAGAAATACGGGTTATAGTAGGGAGTAAATGGGAGGTCAATTGACTTACTTGATCAAAGAGGATTCTGTAAGCATTCAGGTCATGATATAGTGCCCTCCCCTTACTACTGCAATAATCCAATGCTTGTGCCAAATACAAAGCCACCCTTAACCTCATTGTCCATTTCAATGGCTGTGAATCCCCTACAACCGTTCGGCCAAACATCAATCATATACACCGAGAAAAAAAGAATATTTTGTAGGTTAAAATCAAACAAAAGAAGAAAAAAAAACTTTCTCTAGTGTTTTCTGGGAGACAAACATGCCATAGGATCTGTTTGGACTCATGAAAATTGCTAAGAAAAAAATAGGGGCATTGGAAGGAATGAAGGAAAATGACCAGGTTCCATTTTCTTGGAAATAGAAGTGAAATTTGGAAGGAATGTAGGAACATTAGGTTCAAACTCAATAGAACTTAAGATATTTGTTCAAACTCGTTTTACATTTGTAAAGACTACAAAGCTTATATAGATATAAACTCTTTTTGAGAAAAAATAATCAAATCCCATTTTCCTTTGAATCTTCCAATGTCAAACCAAACATAAAGCAAGCATACAATTTTCTGAATTCCAAACACACAATGAGCAAATCTTCAGTATCTCATTAATCCTCTCAAAGCAAAGTGGAAAGAAATTGAAGAACTCACAATGAAACAGGTGTTTGGAGAGTGTCTCGTGGGGCATAAATTCAGCTACGAGAAATCTATCGTCTCCCTCGCAACACCATCCTAACAAGTTCGCAAGCCGCTCGCTCCTCAACTGCCCCACCATTTTCGCTTCATCCTACCAACACATTATCACCCATCCAACCAACAGTCAACAAAAGCACACACAGATTGACACCAAGGTGAAAACCAGAGACAAGGTTCAAACTTGTGACCAGAGAACCAATCCAACCAAAGGCTGAAGCTTGTTGTTGTATGCCCAAAAAAAGGATTTATATTAGAGAGAAGAGATCTTACAATAAACTGGCGAGAATCGGGCCAGGCGGACTTGTGAAACCGCTTCACGGCGACCCATTGTCCGCCATCTTTGAGCTGTCCTTTGTACACAATATTGGGAGCTTTCTCTCCATGTTCAGACACAATGTTGTCCACAGAGAAGCCAGAGGTGGCGATTTTCAGCTCATCTAACTTAAATTCTCTGAGAGATGTACATTTCCCTTGCTCCCCATCTCCACATTTGTCTTTTTTTTATATATATAATCATAAACGGTACAGTCAAGACTCGGGAAAATCAGATGCCAGTTCAAGAAAAGGAAAATTGAACAAGAAATTAAAAAAGAAGTCTTACCCATATCTGACGAATTCGAGGTTTTGGATTTGGTTATAGAAGATGCAGAGAAATACCCAAATTTGGAGCAGCGAGCTCCCATTGAATCAATTAATGGACGACTTCTTTTAGTCTGAAAGTTGAACAGAGATTGCAAAAGTTGCTGTCTTTTTTATAGTGTTCTCTTCTTTGCTTAAAATAAAACCTCTCTCTCTCTCTCTCTCAAGAAAAAATGATGAATTTTGTTGGTGTGTTTTCATCCACTTTGAAGAGAAAAAGGGTAGAAAGGGGTTCCATAAAGTTTCATCTGTGATTTTTTCTTTGACATTTGACAAGACATAGGGAAACAAAGTATTTCCTCCATTCTAAAATAAGAAATTTATCCTTTTCATTAAAAAATTGATATAAAAATAAGAAACAAAAATTAAATCTTTAAAGACTACGATAAAATTTTTATAAATATAGGGTGACAATAATTAATTTTATTAAATAATTAAAAAAAACGTAAATAAACTAAAGTTCTTGTAAATTTGAAATAATAAATCATTTTGGGACGGAGAGAGTAATTTTTTTACTCACATCGTTCCATTATTTTTAGAATATAAGGAAAATTACAAATACAAGTATTAAGAAAAGAGTAAATTTTATCTAAAATTAGGGTTTCTATATTTAATATTCTATAATCAAATATCTTTTTTTAAGTATGGATATATATATCATAAAAATTTAATGATTTCAAAATTATCTTTTTAAATATTATTCGATTGATACTAAATTTGTGCCACCATTCATTGTATTTTCTCTGTAATTTTTTATTTAAATTTAAAAATAATAATTGTAAAAAATTAAATGAGAAGAAACAAAGTACTCCCTTCGTCTCACTGTCTTTGTCCACTTACCTTTTGGCACACCATCCAATGCACTTCTTTAATCCATTTTATCTTGTAATTTGTATATTAAAAATTATAGAAATTATATATTAATAATCTATATGTTAAGACAAATCAAACAAGATCACACATGATTATATTTAGGTTTACACATTGAGAGAATTTGATGAGTCAAAGTGCTTAGATGAACAGTTCCAAAAGTAAAAAGTGGACAAAGACATTGGGACGGAGGTAGTAGATGAGTAATAAAATATTCAGCTCCCTTCGTCCCATAGTTGTTCAGAATTTTTTCTCTTATGTTGATAATTTTTCTTTATATATATATTTTGATTGTTTATTTGATAAAATAAAATATTCTTATCACATCTTGTTTTGTAAAATTTTTGATAGTTTTTAAATATGTAAGTTTTGTTTTTTATTATTATATCAATTCTTAAATAAAATAATTTTAAAAAAATATGAGATTTTACCTCGTGTAAAATTTGAATCACAATGGGGTCTATTCCGTGTTGTGCTAAAAAAATGTAAAATGTTCACCTGTCACTTAGTTTTTATGGGTACACTGTGTCTCTATGTTTTCATTTTCCCCATCTAAATTTGGGATATCACTCTTTTTTTAGACTAATGCTAGGGCATCATCAAATTGTGTTATTATAGATGTATTCATGCTTTGCACAGACAAACACATATAATAATTGTTTGTATCAAATAAATGATTACCGTTTGTATTTGTGTGTGCGAAATATATATAGATACACCCATAGTAGCATCCATGCAGTGGCTGAATTTTTTTTACTATTTGTAGGCTTGTAGCTTCTAAGTTCTAACTACACATGCTGACTAATTTTGTCAGAAGCTCTCCATCCTTAAATCAATTAACTTTGATTGATCCAAGATCTAAGAGCCTACTTAGGCAAATTTTTATGGAGCTTGACCGAAGTGGCATGTTCCTCCCTCAAGGCCCCTTCTCCCTGCTCTATCGTGCCATATTTGTTGTGATGGGGCATTGCCTGTCGTTCATCTGTGAAGGCTGGCTGGTTTCTCTTTTTTGCTTCAACTAATCAAAATAATTTACATCTTCATCTCATCAATTTTTGTCATGTCTTTTTTCAAGTCTCATAATATACATATTTTTATCATTCCACATCATATTTCTTTATACTCTGTCAAGTTCCATCAAGTCCACTATCGCATGCTCTTAATCGGTGTAAATTTTAAAAAATTAATTGAATAAATACTTTTCTTCTTAAAAAACATTTTATACGTTGAAATAATTTAGAATATTTGATTAAAAGTATTTTCTGATTAAATTTTTAATAATTATCATAAAATTTAAAAAAGAAATTAGATTAAAAATTGCAATGGTTGTTCTACAAAATTTGATAACCTAATTATACAAAATGGAGTATTACTTTATGAAAGGCTAAAATTAATCATTGGTCCTTCAACTTTATGAGTTGTGCACGATTGGTCTTTCAAGTTTCAAAAGTCCATAAAAAATCCTTCAAACTTTATAAGTTCTGCACCATTGGTCCTTCAAGATGAAGTCCTTTTGATAGTAATTAAATATTAAAAGTTAAACGAAATACTAGTTTCATATAATACGAGTAATTCCACTAGGTACGACTACTCCGTATTATATGGAGCTAGTATTTCATTTAGCTTTTAACATTTACTGTCAAAAGAACCTCATCTGCAGGGCTGACGTGTACTTGAAGGACTACTTATGTACTTTTAAAACTTGAAGGACCAAACATGCATAACTCATAAAGTTGAAAGACTATTTATGGATTTTTAAAACTTGAAGGACCAATCATGTACAATTAATAAAGTTGAAGGACCAATGGTGAAGTTTAGCCCTTTATGAAACGACTAACTAAAAATGCAAATAAAAATAAGAAATTTAGGGAAATTATAATGTACATCCGGCTGTACGGGAAGAACCGTACAGCCAGCAATTAATTAGGGCAAACGGAGGAACTGTGGCAAGAACTAACGAATCGATCGTCCATGAAGGAAGATGCGCGATGGGACTGGTTGGATTCTGGATCGGCAATTTGCAGATGAAGGTCCGGCGATTACACGACGAAGATAAAGGTTGTTTGGAAGTCCGATCAGCGGAGGACGATGAAGGTTGAAAGTCTGATCCGCGATCTGAAAGCTGCTTGATATGCGAAGATCTGATGCTTCCGGTTGCTGGCGTCTGGCGATGGTCTTCGGCTTTCTACCAGATTTCAACGACATATGAATGGTAGCAGGTTGTTTTAGATTGAGTACTAGTAGTTTATATGGAAATGAGTACCAGTGAGTTTAGAATGAATATTTTGTTATTCGTAAATGAATATTCAACAAATTTGTAAAAATGAGTACGACATTATTGCTGAATGAGTATTGCGTTATTGCAGAATGTGTATCACGTTTTTCAAATGAACAATTATGCTTGTGCGAGAATGAGTACTACTATACTTCGAAATGAGTACTACATGGATGTACCTATTTCTAGTTGCATCACAAATTTGAGTATATGAGTAATCCATCCGTCCCCAAGGATATCCTATATTGGCTATATAGCATGTAAAGGCAACTCCATTTGTCCCAACAAAACTTTGAGTCGTCTTGTCTATTCGAGACCTCCCAAACAACACTCATTTTTCTATAAAAATAGGTTTTTTTGTGTTGAATTATTAATCATTTTAAATTTCTTCACACTATTTCTCTCATAGGGTTGGACACAGTACGGTTCCGGAACCGCCACCCCTTGGTACCGGTACCGTGACCGGACCGGCCGGTACCGGTTCCGGTACCCGGACCGGCGGTTCCGGTACCGGAACGGTCACCCCAATTTTTTTTTGCTTTTTAATTAAATTTTTAAAGTGTAAAATTGTAAATGTGCAATTTTTAAAGGAAAAAATGAAATAAAAAAATTAAAAATATAATTGATAAAGGAAAGAATGAAATAAAAATCTAAAAATGTAGTTATTTAAATATTGTAAATAAAAAAATAACCGGCACCAGTACCGAGGGGGGCGGTTCCGGGAACCGGTGGAACGTCCCGATCGGCGGTGATGGTGGCGGGTACCGGCGGTACCGGTACCGTGTCCACCCCTCTCTGTATAGTTTTTCCAACATCATAGTTTATTTTTGAGCAATTTTTTTAAATAGTTGTTTATAACGGGTTCTTTTCCATATTTAGGCCGTATTTTTTAAATATTATGTTGACAATCCTTATTAATTAGGTATTATTCCATGTTTGGTCTTCCATTTTCGTGCCATTAGACAATGACTAAACATGAAATGGTATTCAATCAACAAGGACCGTGAAAATAATATTCGATAAATATGGACTAAATATGAAAAATCACCAGTTATAAAATACTATTTAGAGAATTTACTATTTATAACCATTTTTAATATACAAATTAATAAAAAATAAAAATGCACGATTGTAGCTTATATACAAAAAGTCAAAATCTGTACATCATTGAAAATAACTTACAAAAAGTTTCATTTTTTTAATAGGAGAATTAGTTTAAAATAGATAGAAATTTAAAAAAGAAATCTCTCCAATTAGGAGTAAAACAAACTTTATTCTCAAAATCTATGTTGTTAAAACGAGATAATAACTTCCAATTTCTTTTTATTTTCTATCTGTTTCAAACTGATTGTCGTATTAAAAATAAAATTTGTGGTAAACTATTTTTTATAGTGTACAAATTTTGACTTTTTATAATAAATAAGCTACAATCATACACTTTTCATAGAGTGTAGGGGTGTCTTTATATAAGGGCCAGGGGACAAACTAACAATTCGTGAGGGATATAATAATTCCATTTTGGAGTAATTAGAAGAAAAATGCATGCATTTGGTGGTTATTCCACTTTCAGGTTTAAGGCCCCACTTTTGATAACCAGCTAATTCTAACACTGATTTGAGCTGGAATTTTCTCTATATATATATATATATATATATATATATATATATATATATATATATATATATATATATATATAATATATATATATATATATATATATATATATATATATATATATATATATATATATATAGACACACACACACGTATGTATGTGTATGTATGTATGTATGCAATATTTCTAGAAATATGTCACATTTTGTAAATATTTTTTGATATCAAAATTTAGAAAAAAAAATAGTGTTTAGTCTTATTTTTAGTTTTTACCACCTCCGTCCCAATTTAAAACGTCTGTTTCGGTTTACGATGTTTGACTGAAATTATTTTCAAACCATTTTATATGACAAATGGTATAGAATTAAAAAATAAAAATTACATATTAAAAAACTACATCAGAAGATCTACAAAACTAGTAGTGACAATAATATTTTATTTTATCAAATTGCTAATGAAAATAGAGAAAGAAAGTGAATAAAGTTTGTCCATGTGAATAGTAAACAGACATTATAATTTGGGACGGAGGGAGTAATAATTTATTTTCGTCAAGATATGCAAAATAAGTCTAGAATTAATACTTTTAACGAGTTAAGAGTAACTTTACAAACACGATTAAATGCTTGAAATAGTGATGTGAACTTTGAAAATTTTAAATATAATGTAGGTAAAATGTACATATCCTGAGATCAAATATTGACATGATTTTTTAAATTTTACTTACTCCATTTTTAATTTGTTAATTTATTGATTTCACGTGCATCGTATTTCTTTTAAAATTTATTATAAGAGAATTAGAATTTTGGAGACCAAAATAGACTTTCACGGAGCGATCGTACACAAGCCTAGACCTCCATTCTTCTTTTGCAGACATACCTCATCCCAATTAACAAACACTTCATATATTCACTAGAGGTCTGAACCTTTTTGATAACTTTATTCAAAAAAAGAAAGATCATACACCAAAATATAAATTTACCTAATAAAAAACTCCTTTTGCCTCGTGCCCACAATTGTTCATGCTCTAAAAAAGATGCCAAGTGTGAACAATATACTCTCTTTGCCCGGAATTTATCAATATATGGAGTATTTCTTTTTGGATTGTTCTAAAAAATTCCCCCCTCCATATTTAGAATCGAAATCCAAGAATTCAAATAATTTTAAATCTCTAAACACTGCCTTAGCTTATTCAATATTATTTGTCAATGTAGGAGGGAATTTCTTTAGGACATGCATTATAAATGGATTAAAACATATACTTCATGGTAGCCCAAATTATTTGAGTCCACATTTGCTTCCCCTACCACATCAAATTCAATTTCATACTCAGATGATACTACAATGCTGCACTCTATCTATATTATTATTCTGCCACCAAATTACAACTATATTTACTAGTGTTACATGAGTTGTTCTCCCTATATAACACCTTCGCATGGCCTTCGACTTTCTCGTTTTCAGTTTCGGGAAGGCCTTTCGTTGTTGTCTGAAGATGAGAGAAACCCCTCAGGATCCGTATCGCTTTCTAACGTTTAGAATAGCGAGGCAAATGGAGAATGCTGGCAAGAGTTTGAGAGATGAAGCGTACTCCACAGAAAGGATCCCATCTTTGAAAGGGCCCAACAGCCTGAGGGCAGCCATATTTTCTTGATGATCTCCTCCCTGTCAAACAGCGTAATTATCCGTACTTTTATAAAGGATGGTGAAACTGATGGTTCTCAATCTTACATCGGTTTCGGGTTTCAGCAAGATATAATATGGAACACGAGAATATGGGTTGATATTTGTTGTCATGTTCCATTACAAGATTGACATTGTAAAATCAACCTTCAAATCATGAAACATGAGGAACTCGTTGCAACGCCAAGAAAAACAGATTCTATATATAAAAAACTTCAGGATAAATTTTGGGTGTTCCAATTAAAAATCTAGTATTTGCAAGAGGTGAGAAAACATACAACTATCAAGTATCCCGAACGCAATTAATACCTGAGAGAAAAGCTCAAACTGTCCACCACTCAATGGAACTCTAGATTTTCTGCCCATGGCACTGTCATTGGCAAGGATTCTTAGTTTGCATCCCAAATCCCAACCTCCACAGTCACACGACCCACCGGATTTCCATCTTTCAATGAGTGAAGAAGGCTCCCCTTTTTTGGGAAGTCCATGATCACCACCAGGAATAATCACATTCATGCTAATCTCTTCACACTCTGAAAATTTCACAACAATGGCTGCAAGCTCTGAAGTTTGTTGATTTATGCTGCCTGTGTTAAACAAAACAAACTCCCTAATAATGACGTCTGACGATTGAACATCAGAAACCTTCATTTGAGCGATGACGGCACTAGAAATATTTCCTGTGACTTTGTTTCTATCCTTTTTCTTCTTCTTCTTCATGTCATGCATAGTAGAGAATGTATAGATCCAATTGTTGTTCTTCGTGGATGAAGACAATCGCTCCACCGTGGCTGTTACACACTCATCTTCCTTCTCAACTGAGAATCTAAATTGAGGAACGCCATTTGTGATGGTTGCTTGTAATTGAGCTCGCTGTGTGGCAGGCCCCTGTTTCCCAATTCGAACTGTTTTACAACTTTTAAAATCTAATTTTACTTTCATGAGGTATGGCGCAAGGTATTCTCTGCTGGAATTGGATGATGACTCTTCTGTTGACGAGAATGACGATGCATTGCTGCTAGTCGATGGTGGTGAAACCACATTGAACCTTGAAGGCATTTGCTTAGCTTTACTTTGCCACCTTTCTAGATGCTTCCAATCAAGCACTCCAACATTAAAAGCTTTTTCCTGCTGGGCTTTTCCTACCTGCAGATAGGTAGGTAAACTCGACATGTATCTAACGAGCTCTTCTTCTTTATCACTTCCCTTCTTGTCAATATGCTTCTTCTGGAGTGACTTGGGTGTAAATAGACCCACATTTTCACAGTTGAAGTCTCCATAAGATATGTTTGCCTTCTCAAAAGTCAACATAGCTCCCAACTTTGTGTTTTCTCTAGAGCAGTTCCCGGAATCACACTCCATGAGCTTCACTCAAATGTAACAGCCCACTAGTTCATCTGTGGAAGGAAACTATTAATGAGGAAAAATGGTCAACTCACTTTAGATGCATTTGGATCCATACAATGACAACAAATAAACATACCAAATCTATAAGAAATACCCCAGAGTATATGTTTGGAAAAGGATGGGGAATTACAATGCCGGTCCTCCTATATTTCTGGGATTTCATTCTTTTTGTAATACAAGATAAATGAAGTGCCAATACTTCTCTAAGAATGGAAAAGGAAACTATGATGACTCATCTCCAGACACAGTATTCCTTTTCTTCTACTCCACTTTATCTTTCTTTTTGTTGGATTGGCTCAGACCAACCACTTTGAACAATCAACTGCTACATGAGCCAAGGCCGAGCCCAAACGCAGCCATGGACAATTTGGTACAACGTTTAATCCGTTACGACTAGCACTCATTAAATCAACCATGAGATGCGTTTATGTACAAATTTAGTCCTAGTATATTAGGAGGCTCCATGCCTGAAAATAAGGGTGCTCACATTATCACTGTAGTCTCCTTGTGTCTACACCATCAAATTCCAACATCTAGTTTTAAAGAATATGATCCAAGCATGAATACAAAAATAAAACACAGTTCCTGGATACACAACAAGGTGATATCATTTTTAGAGCTAAAGGATATGGGTGGCAATAGGACACAAAAAAATACAGTTCACAGCAAGTAGTCATTCAAAGTTTGAAAAAAAAGGTGAAAGAACCAAATAGTGTGGTCCTCTAAAGACAAGTAGACAAGTTTGCCTACCTAATCACATCTGGCAGACTGGCACTCTTGTAAAAGACAAATAGCTATGTTGATTCCAAACGACAGAATAATTACTAGGTGTCTAGTGAAGTTTTGCAGATTCATGTTTAATTTATTGTAACAATCTTCTAATGGGACAGTCAAGATTTAGCACCTATCTCAACTAATCACCGTCTCAAATCTTGCAATGGGATTAAGGTGATGATGATTGAATCCTCACTGAGAAGGCAAGTGAAGAAATGTGTTAAGGAATACTCATATAAGTGGGTGTGAATCTGTGCAACACCGGACCAAATACCAAAATCTCCAAAAAAAATTACTAGACCCGTTGGACCGGATATTTTTTAAATATATTGAGTGTGATAAAATTTCCATCATCTCCGATGGAGCCAAAATTTCACCATTTTTTGGCTTTGGGGTGTGATGGAATAAATCAAAATGGATCTCTAAACTGTTTGCGCTTCTTTAATTAATGAAGTAGCAGTTACAATGCAACTTTCGACGTTGAGCCGGGGGTCTCTTTGGAAACAGCCTCTCTACTTTCGAGTAGGGGCAAGGTCTGCATACACACACCCTCCCCAGACCCTACTCTTGTGGGATTTAACTGGGTTGTTGTTGTTGTTGTTGTTGAGTGTGATAAAACTAATACGGAGTACTCCGTATTAACGGACTCTTCAACCATCCTAATCAAATTATAAAGTCCGAAGCTCAAGTACATTTAAAATTAAATACTCCCTCCCTCCCAAAAAAAAGAGTTCATTATCCAAAAATCAGAAAACCAGCCAGACCAGTTTAAAGTAAACAAATCCAAGTAAAAAGCTTATAACTCAGAAAACCAGCCAGACCAGATCAAAGACCTGACCTGATGGGCCCTGGTCTGGTGCAGCCTGCCCTAGTCTTCTGGTACGTACAAAAACGTGCACAATAAAAGAAAACCATACAAAACTTATCCATCCTCAAAGAAAAAGGGGTTCAACAGTCAACACTAGTCTAACACTATCATGTTTGCCACAAATACTATTCCCCTGCCCCCCCCCCCTTTATTTTCTCATTTTACTTTTTGTTTGTCCATAATTAACTTTTCTACTTCTATAAAATTCTAAAACACATAATTTATAGCTCAATTTATCTTCTCTCACGTAATTGTTCAACCTTCTAAGATATGCAATTTCGTTTTCACAAACTTCATGTAAAAAGCTAATGTGAAACACAATAGTGAATGCAAAAATAAGAGGCAGAAATCAACAATGCAAATTGCAAAGGAAACAAAACAATCAATTTCCACTTCCAGCATCTGGAATGAAATGGAATCCATAACAAAATCGAAACATTCAAGTCCAGATCAAAATGCTCTGCAACTCAATTCATTTCCAGTTCTAAACTTGTACAACAACAACAGAAACACGAGCAATGGAAGCCACAAATATTTTAAAAAAACACGCTTAGATTCAATCCCCCAACAACAAACGATTCGGATCTCAGAAATCAAACCACGCAATTGCGGAAAACGATTCGGAGCGGCATACCTGAACAATGCTTCAAGTCATGGCGGCAGGGAATATACAGAATCGCAGAGGAATTGAAGAATTAGGTAGTCCGAAGAAGTGAAGATGGAAAAGGGGGAGAAAAGGATAATCGATTGCTTTCGGCTGGAGCTCACTTTGTTTTCTGGATTTATGTCAGGAGAGAAAAAGGTGTGAGGTTGTGAATTCGCACAACATCTGCGTATAGGATTCTCTTTATCCTTTGAAATGGTCGCTCGTCTTCCATTATCACCTCGAGGAGTTCGAGGACATCATCATCATCATGCAAGTGTATTGCAGAGTGCGCCACAGTGACTAGTTCCACTCTGCCGCTTGTAGTTAATTTTTTGGAATATGTATTCTAAAATTTGTACACATTTATACATCAAAGGTATATATATCAACATTTTGATGGTTTAGACTGACACAAAGTGTTGGTGCGTTAAAAAAAATTACACTCACACAAAGTGTTGGTGCGTTAACAAAAATTAACATTACACCAATACAAAATGTTGGTGCATCCTTGCGGTGTACAAAATGGGATACAACACAAATAGCTTTATCCTAATTTTTTAGAGTGATATTTGCAACAAAAAAATGCCTTCAGTTTTATGATAAGAATTACAGGATGATAATTGTGAAGAAGAGGGAGCTTAATGGAGCAATTGATGGAAGGGTCGTATACGTAGGTTTTTGAATAATAAAAGCTACCCAGTAGTTCTTATTGCAAAATTGGAGCAATTGATGGAAGAGCCCAACAATATTTTTTTTGATATTTGTGTGTTCATTTTTTGAAGGATAATATAACTTTCAATTACTTAAAAAGGTTCATTAACAAATACTGATGGAATAAACTCGAACCTAAATCTAAAAAAAGAACACCATTGAGTGCATGATGGACTAAAGAAATTGTAGCCGTTTTAAACGAGGCCAACAACATCACACAATCCTCGATCAACGAATAAAAATATGACGACCAAGAAGAGCAATCTCCTTGTTGAATGGCCAACACAACCTACAAGCAATCCAAGAAATTTTTTACCACTTAAACGTCCTTTGTTTTCAACCAAGACAATGCCTCCCAACAAGCCAAAGTCTTGGGCTCTCGGCTAACAAATGGTCTTGAGCATATTCCAACCCTCTATTGACTGCTGGCCAAAACGAACCATCAAGTTTCAATAGCATGCGCCCAAATTAAACTCAACTGAATCAGATGGTACAAAGTTAACTCTATATTTTCTCAAACTAATAATGTATTAAGTTAATTAATCTTCCCCAATTTACAATTAAAGTTATGGGAGCTGTTCAAATGACACTCACCGAGATTTTTTACGATGACATGGCTGAGATTAAAATACTTATGATGCTTCGTTCATGAAATTAATGACCCCTACTGCTAAGTGTTATTTTCCTCACGTCCTAATGTATTCGTCCAATTTGACTTTTTTAGCCGAACTAGATAGATTTTGAATTTTCTTAAACTATCCACATCAGAAATGAACAGAAAACTAATCAATATATAAGATCTTGAGTTAAATTAAATAATTGATTATATTAAATCATTTAATGTTGTTCAATCTAAATATCTTGTGGCTTAATCCAATGACCCTTTCCACATCCTAATTGTACCAAATTTAAATTAAATACTCGTAAAAATTAGTACCCCTAAAAAATTACCTTGTATTATGTATATTAGTATAGAATTACACTGTATTATCTTGTTGAAACCTTTCAAAATTTTATTTTGTTATATGGGAAATGATCTTTTGACCTTGGGTGCGCCCAGGTCAAATTATGACCAGGGTACCTAGAATGCTCCATTCGTAAAATTAATGGTTCCTACCCAGCTATCCCGGTCCAGCCCCCGAACACCTCATCCCAACACCCTCTATCTCTTTTCCCCTCTCGAATCATCGATTTGTACATGGGGTATAGGTGGGGGTTTAGTGGGGATATGACTCAATTTTATCAATGTAGCACCGTAGGTGTCCCGAGTCATAATGGGTCCAGCCCCCAGCACTTCATTCCAACACCCTCTACCCCTTTCCCCCTTTCAAATCATCGATTTGTACATGGGGTATGTGTGGGGGTTTAGTGGGGATATGACTCAATTTTATCAATGTAGCATCGTAGTTGTCCCGATTCATAATGTGACCCGAGATTTCACGATCAAAAGGACGGTTGTGTAGATTAATACTCTCTCCGTCCAAAAATTATCTTCACGTTCACTATTCACGGGATCGAACTTTTTTTCACATTGTTGACCTATATCCGTTGTCCATTTGACAAAATAATATACTCTTGTCACATCTACTTTTATAGATCTTTTAATATAGTTTTTAAATATGTAATTTTTATTTTTAAGTTCCACACCATTTTTAATATAAAATAATTTGAAAACAACTTCAATCTAACATTGTAACGCGCAACGGGAAAATAGTTTTTGGACGGAGAGAATATATAATGTAAATTGAGAAAAAATAATGATTAAAGTTTGTCCAGTATCGTATAATACTTTGACCACATCCATCTTAAATGTTACCCAAGGTTCTCGTCAAAACATCTACTACCTCTATCCTAGATTATTTGTCTATTTTTAACCTTTTTCAATCAATCGTTTTCACCTTTGACTTATAATCAAGTAAAATATATATTGTATATTAACTAAGTAAAATTATATTTTGTAAATATTTTGCATAATAAATCTAATAAAACTTTTTTTGGAGTCAAAGTTTACCAATTTTGACCAAAAAAGTTAAATGTGGACATACACTTCAAAAGGGAGGGAGTAGTATTTTTTAAAACCGCGTGCCTTGTGATTGATAATATAAATTACTACCTACGTCCCAATGTATTTGTCTAATATGGCTTTTTTGAATTAAATTGAACAAATTTTGAACTCCAATTACTTTTAACTTATATTGAATATTAGCATAATGAAATACAATTTTGAATGTTCTCAATACGATAAATCTACAGCCTCCCTACTTCCGAATAGGGGCAAGGTCTGCGTACACACACCCTACCCAGACCCTATTGTTGTGGGATTCACCTGGGTTGTTGTTGTTGTTGTTCAATACGATAAATCTAATAAAGTCGTTTTTATGTTAAAATATATTACGGTTTTTATTTAATTGAAGTTTAAAGTTTGTCCAGTTTAACTCGAAAAAGTCAAACTGGACAAACACATTGGGACGGAGGGAGTAATTTGAAAGGATTAAGAAATAAGAAGTGAATACTAATGAATAGTCCTTTTAAGAGAGAAGCTACCCCGTCCCTTCCAATTTAAATGGTTTGTTGTTTGCGAGATTTGACTGAATTTTTTTGACTTAATTTAATTAAAAATTGATATGAAATTATATAATAAAATTTACATATATAAAAACTACATTAAAAGATCTAGAAACAAGAGGAGACAAATTTTATTATTTTATCAAATAGATAGTAAAAATGACTAAATATATAACGTGATTAAAATTTGACTTTATAAATACTAAATACTCCCTCCGTTCTCAAAGAAAGTTTCTATTTTGACCAAGTGTAAAAATAACGAAATGCTAAATTGTAATTGACTTTCAATTTTGCCCTTGATGTGATTGCTAGATTATTAGAAAAAAAGTATGATGTGATAGGTATGGTATGAAAAAGTAAGGGTAAAATTGATTTTTTAGAAGAAAATGGAAATATTTTTTTGAAAATAAGAAAAATGAAAGAAGAAATGTTTTTGAGAAGGGAGGGAATATAGATAATTTAAACTAGCTAGAAGGAAGGGATTAGAGTAATATCAAAGAGAGAATCTCTTCTTATTTAATTTTTTTCTTCCACACACACATAGACACGTACACCCAAGGATCCGTGTGATTGGGAATTAATCAAATGACTTGAATAATGAAACACACGAACACATGAATGTAAGATTAGGAAAACAAAGAAATTACATTCGAAAAAAGGATGGAGCCCAAGGATCTCTAAGACCCGGCCAGGCCAGACGATTATTGAGAAGAAGTAAATTGGACTTTAATAATAGATTGGTAGTAGACCTGTTACATACCATATGCTTAATAGTTGTCTCCCAACTGTAGTTGTCAGAAATCGAACTCAGATCTTATCCCTTGCTCACCGTCAAAGAAATTACATTCGAGGTTCACAACGAGGGAGCGAAGAAATGAAGTGTGCAAGTTCATTCAGAGCTCTGTGTGAGGATCCATCTCTCTTGAAAGAATCATCTAATTTCCGCTTCATCTCCATGGCATTCTTCTTCAGCTTGTCCCTCTCATCCCCTTCCCCCATAAGCTCTCTAACAGTCTCTGCAATCACGCCTCTCTCCAACTCTTTCAATTCCAGCCCGACCCTCAATTCTTGGACCAAGAACCTGGCGTTCGTGAATTGGTCGGCGAGGACTGGCCTGCAAATCATGGGTACCCCTTCCCCCAGGGCCTCCATCGTCGAATTCCAACCGCAGTGGCTCCAGAACCCCCCCACCGAACCATGGGCTAAAACGTCTTTCTGTGGCGCCCATTTCACTATCCTTCCCCTCTCTCCCATTCTCCTCTCCAAGTCTTCCATCTCTCCCTCTTTGCATTCCATGCCTGTTACCCAGAAGATAAAAAATATAATCACGTTAGCGTTATATGTATGCATGCATGGTTGGTCCTTCCGTTAACTTTGCCATTATTCGTCTCTAACCTTTGATGGATCCGGGGCGGATGGCCCAAAGGAAAGGGTGGCCACTGTGGGCGAGCCCCCGGGCAATCTCTGCAAAGTCTCCTTGTTCAACCTCGGCGATGCTCCCCGACGCGCTTACAAAGAGGACCGACCGAGGAGCTTGCTTGTCCAGCCACGAGAGACAGCTTGTGTCTTCTTCCAAGAAGCTAGTGTTCGTGGGAGTAATGGAAAACTTGTGAAAAGGGCCCGTGGGGAAGATGGGCACTTTGTAGAGCTGTTGAAGCCTGGAGAGCCATTTCTGCTCGAGACCCTCTACTGTGTTCCATATTATGGCCACCGAAGATCCTATATCCATTGAAATGGACATGAAATATTTGGCTTCTTCAGAATTCATGTAAGGGGGGATGTCCTTGTACCTCAAGAGATCTAACCCAGGAATTGCATCCTCAAGCTTTGACTCTGCAGATCAGATGGGATACATCTTTTTAAATCTAAGAAATTTTTCTTGGATACAAACCTTTTTGGAAGATGGAAAATGTGCAATATTTTATTATATAAGTTTAATATCAATTAATTTCTTTTGAAATGTTGTTTTGAAATATCAAATATTTATGAAATGCGAGTATATCTATGTACTCCCTCCGTCCCATACAGACAGGGACGGTTTGACTAAAGTGGTAAAATAAGGATGAATAATTTTGTGTTGATTTTCCAAAAATACCCTTGATGTGATGAGTAAAAAAGGATATGATGTGTAGATTATTAGGAAAAGGTATGATGTGATAGGTAGGGTATGAAAATGTAAGGGGTAAAAATGTTTTTTTAATAGAAATGGGAAGGACTTTTAGGGATCCGATTTTTTTGAAACGTGAAGGACTTTATGAGACAGAGAGAGTATAAATTAAACATAGATACTAATGGTCAAAATATAACATTGAAGATTATAAAAAATCAAATGAGAAGAACATTTTCAGATGAAGGTGGTATAATACAATCCTAAACTCTCTTCGCACAAATTGGATTATGAGTTTTCATTTACGAGATAAAAATCTTAATTTTTTAATCAATTAATTTAAAAACTAGCATAAGAACAATTATTAAAATGTATATACTAAAAAACTACATGAAAGTTTTAAAAAATAAAAGGTGACAAAAATATTTTATTTTATCGAATAATCAATGAAAAAGAGACGTAACTATTTTAATGTGAGACAAAAGAAACTTTCATCATTCATTCCCTCTTCACCATTACTAAATCTAGTGATATTAAATTTGACATTATATTCTCTTGGACACGTAGTTATTCTAATTTCTATAGAAGAATGTAGGAGGCAAAAAATAGAAAACACACTATTTTTCTGATTTGTATAGAAAATAGAAAAAAACGTTCAAGAAATAAAGTACCAACCCACAACTTTTTATGGAGTTACTGCCCTTAGTGGCTTGTTAGTTTTGAAAGTGCTCCACAATATTTTTCTAATTTGTATAGAAAATACTTTTTCCGTCCCTAAATATTTGCCACACTTGTATTCCCGAGGTAAAAATATCCAGTTTTTTTCAATTCATTTTATTTACATATTGGTGTAGAAATAAAAAATAAAATTTACATATCAAAAAATTACATGAAAAGTTCTTTGAAATAAGAGGTGTCTAGAATATTTTATTTTATCAAATAATCAATGAAAACATAAAAATAAGTAAAAGTTTCCGCGACTACTGAAAAAGAAAATGTTGTAAATATGTTGGGACGGAAGGAGTAAAAAAATTGTGCAAGAAATAAAGTACCAACCCACAACTTTTTATGGAGTTAGTGGCTTGCTAGGTCCCTATATCTTTTGAAAGTGCTCCTAAAGTTCAAATGCTCCTCAACTATTTTCAATGTCACTAGGTGTTGCGTACTTGGCAGAACCAACAAGTTACAGAGGATAAAATTTGAGTTCGATTCTTAGTAACTGCGTTGGAAGACAATTATGCTAAGCATAAAACCTCTACAAGTATCAGGTGCAAGTTCTACTCTTTGTTATTAATCTATCATCAAAGTCCAATTTTCTTCCTCTCAGTGATATGAGGAAGCCCTAGGGGATTAGGCTCATCTTTTTTTTAAATGACTTTAAATGCCTACCAAGTCCCTATAAATTCTATGAATGCGTAAAAAGTAAGAAGTCGCTCTAGGGGCTTTTCCAAACACTTCTTGGATTAAATTTCCACTATAATATCAAGGAGAACGCTAGGGTGCCACCACATGAGTGCTAACATGGGTGCACTCATGTTTCACACAGACAAATACAGACGATAATGATCTATGTCGCGCAGACAATTATCGTCTGTGTTTGTCTGTGTGAAGCATGAGTGCACCCATGGTAGTACCCATGTGGTGGCACCCTAGCATGGTCCATAATATCAATTGGAGTACAACAACACAAGAATCTAACAATTAATATTTGAGAAGACTTACTAAATAAGCGCAAAAAGGTATGAAAATAACTAGGGGCTTAGGCTCATCTTTTTTTTAAATGACTTTAAATGCCTACCAAGTCCCTATAAATTCTATGAATGCGTAAAAAGTAAGAAGTCGCTCTAGGGGCTTTTCCAAACACTTCTTGGATTAAATTTCCACTATAATATCAAGGAGAACGCTAGGGTGCCACCACATGAGTGCTAACATGGGTGCACTCATGTTTCACACAGACAAATACAGACGATAATGATCTATGTCGCGCAGACAATTATCGTCTGTGTTTGTCTGTGTGAAGCATGAGTGCACCCATGGTAGTACCCATGTGGTGGCACCCTAGCATGGTCCATAATATCAATTGGAGTACAACAACACAAGAATCTAACAATTAATATTTGAGAAGACTTACTAAATAAGCGCAAAAAGGTATGAAAATACCAAAATATGAATCGTTATCCTAAGCATAATAAGACCAAAATAAAAGTTTGCACTCTTATTGTTACATTATCACTACCACAGTCACCACATTGTCATACTATCATCCACTGTCGCCGGTCACCACCTTTGGTACTTTGGCTAAGTTTTGTTCCTATATAAGAAATTTCTTTTACTTCCTTCATTCCAAAATGGATGTTCTTATTATTATTATAGTCTCTCGATAATTTATGTTTGTTTGTATGTTATTTATTGATCATTAAATCAAATAAAACATTTTTGTCAATTGTCACTTCTTATCTTGCCAAAATTTTTAAATATATTTTTGAACAGTGTAATTTATATTTCCTCAGCTTCCTAAAACTATTCTTGGTTTGACTGGGGACATATATATATATATATATATATATATATATATATATATATATATATATATATATATATATATATATATATATATATATATATATATATATATAATATATATATATATATATATATATATATATATATATATATATAATATATATATATATATATATATATATATATATATATATATATATATATATATATATATATATATATATATTAGTAGTTTAACCTTCTAATTATATTCTTAACTTTGAAGAAAAAAAGGATATGAATCATTAAAATAATTTATTATATCAATACAAATTGAAAGGAGCTTATTGCTATGAATTTATTTGGATATATTAGTCATTTTAAAAAAAAATTGAAGTGTTTTGTGGACCATAAAAAAACAAAAGAGGAACTATTTTAAAGAACGGAGGGAGTACAATTTATTTCTATAATAATTTATAATTAAAATAATTTTAAAAGTCATAAAATTTTGCATGTTGTTTAGAGAGTGACATTTATTTTGGACCAGAGATAATATTTTTCAGAGTGTAGTTAAAAAATGTCATCAAACTATTATATTTTGTCAAAAATACCATTGTGTTTTTTATTACTATACTGCTACTAAACTTTTTATTACCTGTCAAAAAAGTCACTGCCTTTCCTTCTAACCTGTTAGTGCAAGTCAAAACAAAAGAAATTTAATAAATGACACTAAACTATTTTTTACAAAGAAGATTTTATTAATATATAAAATTATTACTCTTATGTATTCAACCAATTAGTTAAAAAAAAATTCTTTTTAAATTTTATTTAGTTTTGAATTTTGCATTCTTTTTTCTATAATAGTTTATTAATCTTTTTCAACAAATTTGTTCTTTTTTTTTAATTCTTTCAACCCACTAACAATGTATTTACTAAGATTTTAATAAATTCCCCTTTTAATATCTTGTGCCCGATATAATTTTGCATTTTCTTTCTTAACTTTTAGCCACCAACCCTTCTTGTTCAAAATTATCAAGTTGGACTCACATCCCCTCCCAACTTGATGCTCCCCTCTTTTTATTTAATTTTGTGCTTTTCTTCTTGTTGTCGTCTCTCCCAGTAGACACACTACTTCATCTTTATTCTATTTGCTCGTCGCCTCCTAAAAACAGCAACACATTTTATTATTCTAAAATCAGGAGGACTTTTATTTACATAATCTTAGTAACACTTATTTTATTTAAGACATCTTCTTAAACATGAGTAAAAAAATATTTGAAAACAACAAAATAAAAGTCCCAGAGTATAATGGAAATATGATGTATGTAAGAATATATGTTGACAGTGTAATATGTTAGTGTGACTAGTCAAGCGATCTGTATCGGGACTCTGGTTGTCCGCGGCGACAGATGTCAGTGTGGCAGTGATAATGTCGCAGTTACAATGTGACAATGCGGTGAGTGTGAGTATGTAACAATAACAAATTGAACTCTTATTTTGATCTTAAAAGATTTATTACTCCTATTATTTTGGTATTTTCATAATTTTTTTACTCATATCTAGAGAGTTCTCACATCTTCACATCATATATACTTCCTCCGTCCTAAAATTTTCTTCTCAGAGCATTATTCCAACTTCACGGGAATTTATATTTATTTGTGTTTTTTCATGGCCTATATGATAAAATAAAATATTCTTGTCACCACTTGTTTTGTTGAACTTTTGATGTAGTTTTTAAATATGTATGTTTTATTTTTTATTTCTATACCAATATTTAAATAAAATAAATTGAAAAAACTTGGATTTTTCTTCGTTTTGCGAAACGGAAAGAAAGTTTTAGGATGGAGGGAGTATATATTCACTAATAATTCATCCATCACTTCTCACTTTTAGTTATAAAATGAAAATTATTTTAGAAAAAAATCAACCCAAAAAAATATTGAGCTTAAAATGAAGAGATAGATAGATAGATATGAACATACATACCAGGAAGAGGAAGAAGAGAATCTCCATGTTGAAGAAGATGGACTACAAAGAGAGAGAAAAGTGCGCTGAAAGGGCGCATGACGACGGAAGGGAGACGGAGAAGAGAAGCCACGTGGCCAGCATAGTACATGAGGTTGTCATAGATGACGACGCAACGGACGTCGTCACCCAGTTTCTCCAGATACTCCCGAAGGGGTACCCTACAATTCTCATTCATGTCACAGATGGATTTCAGTCTTTGGGTCACATCATCAATTGGAATATCATCTCCGTCGTCTGCTAAGTTGTGGAAGGACAAGTTAGGGTGGTGGGAAGGGGTGGGGGGGTTGAATTGGGTGTGGGCAATTTTGACGGAGAAGCCCTTCGAGTGTAGGGCGTGTCCTAGTTGCAGCATGGGGGTCATGTGCCCTTGGAAAGGGTATGGCACCAGAACCACTACTCTCCCTTCTTCTTCCCTTTCATCAACTCCACTCTCCATTTTTGATCTTTCCATCTCCCTTATTTGCTTGGTGATCACATCGTCCACTTATATGCTTTATATATATATACTCCCTCCATTATCCTAAAGCATTTCCGTCCCTTTAAATATGGGATGTTTTGATTTTGAAGAGATTTAAGGGGAGTGTATTTTAGTATTCAATTTCCAAAAATGTCCTTTGATAATGTGATTGGTAAAAGTAGGATTTGATGTGTAGATTATTAGTAAAAAGCTATAATGTGATAAGTAGAGTATAAAAAAGTAAGGGGTAAAAGTTATTTTTTAATAGAAATAACAAGTGTTTTTTGGGACGGATGAAAAAAAAAAGAGAAAGGTTTTCATGGACAGAGGAAGTATCACAATAATAGTTATTTTCGAAAAATCACATGGGGAGCCTTAGAGAGTGTTTGGAAATGATTAACTTATAGATAAAGTAATTTTTACAAAAGCTGAAAGCAAAATTATCTCATACTTGCTTCTCCAAAACGGTGTTATATATACAAAATAGTGGTGGTGAAAAGCAGCAGCTGACATGCCAAACAAAATAAAATTACTTCCACTCAAACCAGAAGCTAAATTATTAAAAGTAACGCATGCCAAAGACCCTCTTACCTTCTTATACAGTTGTGACTTGTGATTAAGACTCGGTGCCGTCTAGAATGGGAAGGACACGTGATTATAAAGGTAGAAGGATGATAATTAATTAATTAGCACAAGAATTCTACCCAAATGAAAGTAGATAGATATATAGCTAGCCTTTTTGACATTGTCTATCCTCCTTTTCCTTGATTTAGGCTCTCTCATCTTCGTCCTCCCTCACCCTCCTCTTAATTCCTTCACATCTTTTTTCTAATTAAATTTGGTGATGGTCATATTCGAATTCGTGACTAAAGGTGTATAGTTCTGTCCAAATAAAAATATATGGATTTTGAGATACCGTTTCTCAAAAGTAGTTTAAGATAATAAAATTAAACTAAAAACTTAATTTATTCAAAATCGTCTATTTCGAGAATAAAAACATAGAACTATTTAGGTACTTTTTTTACGTTTTAGTTCTATTTATGGTGATTTGCTTAGGCGGATCAGCCCGCACTAACAAAGTAATTGTTAAATCGAGCGACTAAACCTTATAAATTCAACAAAAAGCAACTTTTAAAAAATAAATCAAGCTTTGGAAATAGCAAATACAATGACAAAGTAAACTCAGATCGAATATTTCAAAAAGTCAACCCTTGAAATGAAATAATATTTTTTATGTTTTTCATTGTCGATTTTGAAATTATGGAAGAAATTTAGTTAATCTCTTCAACTCCCACTTCATTTGTAGTTTCTATAGAAAAAATTAATAACAAAACAAAATGTATGACAAAAAATAATTAGACAGTAAAAAACCCAGATCAGATAATGTATATGATGAACAAAAGTTACAGAAAAAAGTACAATATTAAAAAAAAATATTTTTACAAAAATCTTAGTATGATTCGTATCATTAAAAAATTGGAAATTTGTGCTTTTTTTACAAAAAAATTGATTCCCTTTATTAAAAGAACATTATGTTGGGTTTTTGGCTATGTACGTATGCTATTAATATGTTAGGAGTTGGCATTATTCTTTATGACAAAAACAATTAGTCGGTTAATTATAGTTATTGGGTTGTAGTGTCCTACCAAGTCATCACACAACTACAATTGCAAACCAAATCCTACTCCGTGTGTGCTTAGAAGTCTGGTGGAATTAGCTTGCGCTTTGAAGAGTCCTATGAGACGTAGAGGTGTTCAACGTTGATGAGTCCTATGAGGACCATGCTAGGGTTCTCGCCAATTCATTGGTATAAATACTTTTGAACGCCAGGGGATTGGGGTGAATATAGAGAGAAACTCTGTGAGGGACTGAGAGAAGCAAAACCCTAATGGTAAAGAAGACAGATCAAATGGGGAACCATGCTTGGATCCTTCTGATCAACTTTAATAAGTAGTTGGTTCAAGCACAAGTAGATTGATACTCTGCATGCTGATTGCATCTCTATGATGAGTGTGCTGCACTCATAATCCAGGTGTTGAACTTAGAAGGGCTGGAAGAAGGGCTGATAGCACATCCAATAACAAGATTTATCGAGGTTGGTGTAATAAGCCGATGGGTGTAACATGAGCAGAGTTCAGTGTGAAAGTCATTTGTAGTAGATTCTTTCAATCCACTAGCTGGTACCGTTACTGATTGAAGGTGTAATTTTTACAATGATTTAGTGGAAGGGCTATTACACGAACGTGGGCCCCGCGGATGTAGCAGAGATCTCCGAACTGCGTAAACAACTCTCATGTTTGATTTATTGTTTTTATTTTCTTCTTGTGTGCTTTCCTGTGAGAGAGAAAGTGCTATTGTTGTGTAATTGTGGTTGATCTCTACAGCAATTTCACATTACTTTGGCGAAACAAGCAACATAATTACTTTATTATTGTTTACATCCAGGAACATGTGGTTTTAGCTTCATTGCGATATACGGAGTATATAAATGTATTCTTTAATTGGAGTGCAAATATCATGCCCCTATAATTAATTAATAAATTTAAATTTTGAAAAACTAATAAAGCGGGGGTAAAGTCCGCCTGTTTTCTTATTTTATATTAGAGGGGGAAATATTTGCTGCTTTTTAATTTAATTAATATTTTTGGTTTATAATAAGCGGGAGATAGCTTCGCCATTATTTTATTTGATATTAGCGGGGGACAAGTCTGCCTCTATTTTAAATCTATTTTAAAAAGAAATTTGGACTTTGTTTAATCATTCTTTTTAATTTTTAATTTTTTTCTTGGATGTGCCGCCTATTTTATTTCAATTAGCTGCAACACTAGAGGCGGACAAATCCCCCACGAATTAAAATTTCAAATAGAGGGGGAATAATCTCCCATTAATTCTACGCTAATTAGAGGCAGAATAATCCCCCTCTAAATATGTGCAGCTAACAGGCGAATTGATATTTAGTAGTGGTATATTCATATGATTGAATATTATTTGTTTTGGATATCATTTACAAAAATTTAAAGATTCTGCCCCTTTGACCCTGCCAGGGACTGCATGCCGCCCCTTGGAATCTGTATCTGGGACTGCCACCCTCGGACCCCTATTATGAATTTGTAATATAATTGAATGAGCGTACATTTCGCACCTCCTAACTCGTTTACATTTAACAATATCTACTCAAATTCATATCTGACTTAACTAAATTTAATTACATAAAATAATTGATGACTCTAAAATTATCAACATCTTTTTGAATAGTCTAAAATCATCAACATGATAATTAATCAAGACATCTAAAATGGTATAGTTATACTTCCTAATTATATTACTCCCTCCGTCCCATGAAATCTTTCTCCTTTCTTTTTTTATCCGTCCCACAAAACACTTCTCATTTCTATTAAAAAGTCACTTTTACCCTTTACTTTTTCATACCCTAACTATCACATCATACCTTTTTACTAATAATCTATCCATCAAATCATACTTTTACCAATCACATCAAAGGATATTTTTGGAAATTCAATACCAAAATGCACTCCCTTGAATCCCTCTTTAAAAGCAAAAGTTCCATGTTTCATGGGAGGGAGGGAGTATTATAATGAAGACATCTAGAATGATACTCCCTATAATTATACTCCCTTATTATAATCACTCCAAGTCTAGAAGGATGATAATTAATCAACAAAAGGAATTCTATCCAAAGTAGCTAGCCAGCAGTCATTTGACATTGTCTAATCCTTTTTTTTTCCTAAAAAAAATACAAGGGATGATAATTTGGTGTATGTCAAGTGGGATTCTTCAAGAGAGAAATTACTTAAATAGCACTAAAACCTAATGATTATCCCCAAATAATATCATATGTGCTTTTTCTGAATGTAGCACTTCAAATCATTATCCATTAGTCATTATTCAAGTAAAAGTTCATCTTCACTGCATACTATTCATTTTTCTGAACATTAATAAGTGCTATTTAAGAAATAAAATAATTTAAATGTTATTTAGGAAAAAGACTTAAATTTTAATATTCTGTACTATTTAGTGCAAAAATTTCTTCTTCAAAGTACAGAGCAAAGGAATTCTACCCATAGTAGCTAGCTAGCCTTTTGACATTGTCTATCCTCTTTTTCCTTGACTTTATTTTCTACTTCCTATGTCACAAAATTAATGTCATGTTTCAAACAATGTAGAAAATCTCATTTTTTTTGAAATTATTTAATCTACAAATTGATATAAAAACCACAAGTATAACTTACAAATTTTAAAAAGAAATCAAGAAGTCTATAAAATGGGTTTTAACAATGCCTGTTTTATTTTATCATCAATTGATCAAAATGAAAATGCACATACAAATTAAACACAAGTTATGGGAAAACCTAGAATGGTAAACAAGATGTTAAGTAGTCTGTCTAGAGACGAAAGGATGTGTGAAATCATCTTTTAAAATAATTATATTTACAAATTAGTATAGAAATAAAACAATCACACCATTTAAAATTATATTTAAAAATCTACAGAATAAGAAGAGACAAAAATAATTTATTTTATCAAATGATCAGACAATATAGCTCATGAGATAATTGTGAAACTTCCATGAAGGGAAAATGTGATGATATAATGCAATAGTCGAGACCGTTTCACCAATTATAGGTTACTACCTAATTTTATACTTCTACAAGGGTTTACTAGTCACTCTATTCTTAAAAACAGGGGAATTATTTTCCCGCCCAATGCACTCATCTCCTGCGCCATCGATATCAAGAAACAAACAAGATCTACGGCTATGATTGCATAATTACTTAATTGTGATAAAAAAGGAAGGTGCTAATTGTTTTCTAACCAATTTCGTCTAATTAAATGGCCATGATAAAAAAGGAAGGGACGGATTAATTACTTGATCGTCATAAAAAAAGGAAGGGACAGATTAATTGCTTGATTTTGTTTCCTTTACGCCTAATATATTTCTAAAAAGGAAACAAAATATAAAAATTCTTATTTATATAAACTTCTTTTCTGATACCGAATATTTTTTAAAATTGAAACTGAGGGAAGGAATTTTTCATATATATATAATTTTTCATATATATATATAAATTCCTTTTCTGATACCGAATATTTTTTAAAATTGGAAGTGAGGGAAGAAATTTTTCATAATAAACTTCTTTTCTAATGGAATTTTTAATCATGCATATATATATAATGAAAAAGATTATAGGAAGGAATTTTTCATAACATTTTGGCTCAAGGAAAAATTGATGAAGGTTTTGGCTCATTCATTCACGTATACAACCATTAATAACACTTAATAATTAAAACATTATTCAAGGAGAAGTTACCATCTATAATTTTAATGCGTATGCACTAAAAAATATTTCTATAATTTTTCCATTTTTATATTATTCCTACAGAAATTACTATTTGGAAAAAGTGTTTTATTAAATAATATATCATTCCAATTAGATGGCCATTTAATACTTTAATAATTTACCTTTTAATAAATCTTCCTACATCCAGAAATTACCATTTCAAAAAACAATCCTTTAATTAAAAAAAGGAAACGTAGTCAGGCATTTAACAAAATGTATATATGTAGACGTGCCTTTTATAATACTTCCTACATACGGAATTTACTATTTAAAAAAAAAATATCTCCTTTAATATAAACAATTTATTTTATGATAATTTTTATTAATTTTAAAAAATCTGTTTTCATTTTACGAAACATTTTTTGTATAAATATGGACACATGCCGTGTTGGGAAAAAATATCCCATTCTTGAATATAATTTTTTACGCTTTTTTGTACACACACAAAAAGAACCATGAGTGTGTTAGAGAAAAACTGATGAAGTTAATATTTTTTTATTTTAATTGTGGTTTTAATCAAACAGCAAAATAAATTTGCTTTTATTGTATCATACAAGTTATTGACGTGTGGTGGGGATAATGTATCTCAAAGTTGCAGTCTTGTATCAAAGCAATCTGGACCAAAAACTGACCCACACAATATAGAGATGCCAGTAACTTCCATCCGAGATCTCAAGGCTATGAAAACTGTAACATACTTTTTTCATACAAATCTTCTTAATGATTAAACAATCAAATTCTCAAGAGATTAAACTTGATTTTTAAGTTTCTTATTTTAATACTGTGTGTAAATCGAAATTTTGTATTATTAACATTTTTCCAAAAACTGTTGCGTGTATTGAAATATTTTAATTTTCCAAAATAGCGGCTGCCTCAGTATTCAAGTTTCTTATTTTAATACGGCGTATAAATAGAAATTCTGTATTATTAACATTTTTCAAAAAACTATTGTGTGTATTAAAAATTTGAAATATTTTAATTTTCGAGAATAGCAGCTGCCTCAGTATTCATTTCTATATTACTTTGTAAAGTACTTTGTAAATGTCCTTTTATGTGATGTCAATATTAAACTTGAGTTTAAAACTGATTTTTTTATATACTGCCAGTAAATTAAAATGGGTCGAGAAAATAACAGATTATGTAAAACTGAATGAGAACTCTACTTGCAACATAAAGCAAGGAACACCACTAGCACAACTTTTAGTGAAGGCAAAATTAATTATTTGGGATGAAACACCAATGACACATAAGTATTGCTTCAAAGTTCTAGACAGAAGCTTGCACGACATTCTGTGATTTTCCAATCCATTGAGTGAAAAGCAAATGTTTGGAGGAAAAACAATAGTCTTTGGTGGAGATTTCCGGCAAATATTGCCAGTAATTCCAAAAGGAACTAGACAAGACATTGTTAATTCAACAATTAATTCTTCGTACATCTGGAAAGATTGCACTGTGTTGCGTTTAACAAAAAACATGCGACTGCAATCAATGATTAGAGATAGTAGTTATGACCATTTAGTTGAATTCGCTGAATGGATTGCAAGTATTGGCGATGAAGTTGTAGGAGATGAAGTTGCAGGAGATGAATATGATGGCTATGCAGAAGTAACAATACATGATGATATGTTGCTTCCATCTTCAGGAAATCCTATAGCTACTATAGTGAATTCCACCTATCTAGATTTTCATAAAATAGCAAATGATCCAACAAATTTGCAGTACCGTGCAATTTTGGCTCCAACGTTGGATGTCGTCGATTCTATAAATGAATATATGACATCGATGAATCCCAATGAGGAATCACGCACTTATCTTAGTTCCGACAAGGTTGAAAATTCGGACTCTAATTCGAATTTCTTTAACGACTTGCATACTTCTGAGTTCTTGAATAATATTCGTGCTTCCGGAGTACCAAATCATGAGCTCATTTTGAAGGTAGGCACCCCGATTTTGTTACTAAGAAACATTGATCATTCGATGAATTTGTGTAATGGTACTCGATTGAAAGTAACTCGGTTGGCTAATCACTCGATCAAAGGAAAGATTTTATCTGGAAGACATATGGGTCAAGAAGTTATTATTCCAAAACTATCAGTGACACCATCTGATGCAAGAATACCATTCAAGTTTCAAAGAAGACAATTCCCTGTAGTTACTTCTTATGCAATGACGATTAATAAGATCAAGGCCAATCTTTAAAACACATGGGATTATTGTTACGGAAACCCGTATTTAGTCATGGACAATTATATATTGCGGTTTCAAGGGTAACAAATCGTAATGGCCTGAAAATTTTTATTTGCAACGCAGAGGATGTCTCAACAAAATGTACCACTAATGTAGTTTATAAAGAAGTTTTTCAAAATTTGTAATTTATAGATATTCGTGCTTTACAATACTAAAAAAAAATATACTCCCTCCGTCCCCCAGTTTTTGTCCACTTTTGAGTTTTGGAACTATTCATCTAATCACTTTGACTCATCAAATTCTCTCAATGTGCAAGCCTAAATATAGTCATGTGGGGTCTTGTTTCATTTGTCTTAACATATAGATTATTAATATATAATTTCTATAATTTTTTAATATACAAATTACAAGATAAAATGGATTAAAGAAGTGCATTGGATGATGTGTAAAAATGAAATTGGACAAATACTCTGGGACGGAGAGAGTATTTCATTATATGTTGTATTTCTTTCCTTTTATAATGATACCAATGTAAATTTACAATGTAATTGCGACCCGTGCAACGCACGGGTGTGATACTAGTACTAATAACAAGTACATAGTCATGGAAAGACTTTCTCCCTCCGTCATATATAAAATGTTCTTTCCGTTTCTATTTACAAGGTTTGACCGAATTTATTTTCAATTCAATATATTTGATTATAGGTGTAAGATTGAAAAAAAATTAAATATTTAAAAATTACATCAAAAGTTATGCAAAACAATAAATGACAAGATTATATTATTTTATCAAATATTTAATGAAAATAGGTAAAGAAAGTGATAAAAGTTGACCATGTGAATAGTGACTGGGAAGAATTTAACGTTTTAGGACGGAGGGAGTACAAAAGATTGATTGTACAATTACTATAAATTGTGGATTTTTCACCTAAAAAAGTCCAAGTTAAATTGGGAAGCAAACATAACATTGTACTCCTTCCGTCCCATAGTTAATTTTCTTTTTTCCTGTTTCGATTGTCTAAAAAATTCTTCTTCTTTCCTTTTCCTTTTAAGAAAACAAGGAAAATGCTAGAGGTACACCAAAAGTGTATCCCAAATGTCCTCCACCCCTCCTTGTCCGCAAAAGCAGGCAAGAAAATTCAAAAAATACTCTGAGGTAACTAAATAAAAAACAAATAAAAATGAATGGTTATGAAGGAAGTGAGGGATATTTGGGGTACACTAAATAGTGTACCCCTAGCATCCAATATGTGGTAACCATATTAATTTCTTTTCCTCTAAACAAACTCGACTACCAACATTCCAAATTATTAAATATCGTGCTAAGTCAAACCGTGATTGATGTGATGTGAACATGACATTGTAGGTAGCTTAGCAAATTAGACTATTTTAGCATTTCAATGTATTTTTGACATTACACATTGACATGTTTATCATTAATGTCATGTCTGTCCATATGTACTATCTCTTTGACGATACTAGAGCATAAAACTATGAGAAATTTACCGAATAAATAGGACTAAAACATAATGACTTTTCTAATATAGGACTATATGTTTTTATTTTTCAATGTAGAACTTTCGGTCAGTATCAATTAGTTATTATTCGATTAATGTTCATCATTATTGGACATTATTCTTCTCACTAGACATTATTAAGTTCTATTAAGGGAATAAAAAAGTTTAAGTCATGTATTAGGAAATAAATTATATTTTAGTCTTACTTAGAACAAATTTCACTAAAATTATATGTTCATAAGTAACTATCCTCTAATTTAAATGTGGAATCTCCAAAATTCCATTTCAAAAAAACAGATTTAAAATGTCAAATACACAATCAAATGAGTTGAGAGGCAAACCATAGTAATTTAGACTCGATCTTCTCAAAAATAGAAGGGACACTCTGGACAGAAACAAGAGGAGGATAGTATATTATACTCGAGAGTAATTATTATTATCAATCAATATTATTATTGAGGGAGATTTTAATTAATCAAACACGTACGGGGCTGCATTTTGTCTCAAGACGAAGATCAGCTAGTAGCTAGGTAGGTAGGGGGAGTGGTGAAGATGGAATAAGTGCATCATCGATGAAGTGAACCAGTTCGTCCAAAGCTCTGCGAGAAGACCCACCTTCCCCAACCGCATCATCTATCTCCCTCTTCAGCTCCGCCACTCTCTCCCTCACCTCTTCCCCTTCTTTCCCCATCACTTTCCTTATCGCCCTCTCCACGCCGCCTCTCTCCGCTCCCTCCTCCAGCTCGACCCCTACCTTCACCTCCCGGCTCAGGTGCTGGCTGTTCACGAACTGGTCTGCGTATATCGGCCTGCAAATCATCGGCACGCCCCCGCATATGCTCTCCATGGCCGAGCCCCACCCGGCGTGTGTCAGGTACACCGCCACCGAGGGGTGCCCCAGAACCGCCTTCTGCGGCGCCCACCTCACCAGCTTCCCCCTCTCTCCCACCTTCTCTCTGAACCCTTCCGGCATGAGGTCCTCCACCTTGTTACATACACATCATACATTTCATTCATTAGTTTCATTCATGGGGTTGGTTGAATTGATTCTTTGACATGTTAGCATCAGATTTAAAAAAAAAAGAGAAATTTACTTAAATAATACTAAAACATAATGATTTTCTCTAAATAGCATCACATGTGTTTTCTTCTCAATGTAGCACTTTTAGTCATTATGCATTAGTCATTATTCAAGCAAATATTAACCATCATTGGACATTATGAACATTATTAAGTGTTATTTAGAGAATAAAACAGTTTAGGCGTTATTTAGGAAAATGACTTAAGTTTTAGTGCTATTTAGTGCAAATATTTCTTTTGAAAAAGTAATGTTCACATGCAAGGACGATAAACTTGAGCTTTTGGTTGAATTCATTCTTAAGTAAATAATGGAATTTGATTGAAACTCACGGTGCCTTGTGATGAGCTGGGGAGGAGAGCCCATAGGAAGGGGTGGTCGCAGTTGGCCAAGCCCCAAGCCATCTCTGTCACCTCCTTTCCGCCATCGAGCGGTAAGCTTCCGCAGCTGACGTAGACGACGGAGCGAGGAGGATGGGTGTCGAGCCAGGCGAGACAGGCGGAGTCCTCTTCATGGAGACTGCAAGAGGAGGAGAAGTCGGGAGGAGCGAGCTTGTGGAGAGGGCCAATGGCGAAGAAGGGGATCTTGGTGGCGTCCGGCCGTTGATGAGGCTGCTGTGCGAGGACGGAGTGGTCTAGGCAGTCCGCCGTGTTCCAGATGCATGCCACCGACGGATACGCGTCGTAGAGGTTCTGTAGATATTGCAGTGACTTTGCATCTCTTTGAAACGTCCACGACTCATCTGCAACTTCGCATTACACTTTTTCACTATTAATCTATGGGCATTTTCAGAAAGTCAACACTAAAATACATTCTCCGTAAATTCTGTAAAGAATCGAAACCAGAACAGTTTTGTGGGACCGGAGAAGTAAGTGTTAAGAAATAGACAAACCTTGTGGCTTATCATCTTCTCCAGAACCATGGGTAAGAGCCAAGGCAATATGCTGCAAAATGGCGGCACAGTGTGGGCGCAATACGATGCTGGGAATGTCCAGACGGGCCGCCACTTCTCTCGCAAAGAACATATTGTTATCATAAATGACGCACTTAATCATCTCCTCATCATCCTTACCATGTTGTTTTTCCAACCGTCCGGCGAGGAACTTCTCCAGCGACGCCCTGCAGTTTTCCTGCATGGTCGCGAAGAACTTCTCCGGCGGTATGCTTCCGCCCCTCAACGACGACAGGCCGCCGTCGGAGAGGGCGTGGAAGAGGAAGTTGGGGTGGTTTTTGGGGTTGGGAGAGTTGAATTGGGTGTGGGCGATGAGGATGGAAAATCCCCTGTTGTGAAGGACAGACCCCAGTTGGAGCATCGGCGTGAGGTGGCCCTGAAAGGGGTAAGGCACCAGCACCGCCACCCCCCTGCGGCGGTGGTCTGCGTCTCCGCTGCCTTGCTCCGCCGCCGCCATTACTCTCGATCAATTATATTGTATGTTCCTGATTGGTTGGTCGCCCATTTATATAATATACCCCCGAGTATATACGTATTCAAAACAAGGCCCCATTAATAAAATTTGAAAGGAAAAGATGTCCTTAATTGCACGCATTCCACACTTGCTAGAGTGAGTAGTTTGTACGCATAGAGTAGATTTTAGCATGGTGGTGAGAGTTAGTATTGGGTCACATAACTCACATTGTGGTGTACCTATATGGCTAAAGGACTCTTTGGCAACTTCTGAACAGGTAAGTACTGAACCAGTAAGAGGTTTGAATCATTAAGTACTGAACGAGTAAGAAGTCTGAACCATTAAGAGCTAATATATTGCTTAACTATTCAGAGGCAAATGTCTGATCAATTCAGATAAGAGGTCTTAACCATTCAGACTCTGTATAATACTTAATCATTCAGACATCTGAACCATTAAGAGGTTGAAACAAACAGTCTGAACCATTAAGTGCTGAACCATTCAGACATCTGAACCATTAAGAGGCTGAAACAAACAGCCCCTAAGTTCACTATCTAATCTTTATACCCAAAAAAGATTAATAATATGCCGTGAAGGAATATATAAAAAAAGGAATTCCTGGTCAAGGATTTTGAAAGGAAAAGAAAAGAAAATAGATTTAGATCTCTTATTTTCCTTACCAAGATGGAAGAAATTTGGTTTTCCTCTTAGTAACTTTACCTTCTCATTTATTTTCTTTCCTCTCAAACCAAAAATGAAAAAATATTTAACCTCTCATTTTGTTTTCTTTTCTCTTTCAAATTTCTTTAACCAAACATAATGGTAAAGATATTGGGAAAATATGATTCAAGAATGTTGAGCCTCCATTGTTGATAAAATGATAAAGCTCATTCCAAAAACAAACTTCTTATTTCTATTTTGAGACGTTATAAGAACGTATAATGTTGTCATTGCTCTACGCAGGTGGACATAGCTTAGTGAGGAGATGTACGGATGGGGGTTGTATGTGGATTCCTACAACTTTTCCTTTGATATAATTACTTTAAAACGTTTTGGGCTGGCTCTCTAGCCCAATCTTTCCTTTATCTTGGCGTCCTCCAACACTTAGTACTTTCACTTCTTGGACTTGGTCTCAAGCTAGACTTGGCCCAAATTAAACTTTTCTTATCTCGTATGGACTAGTCTTCTACACTTATGGGCTTTTATTATGGCTTATCTAATCTGGCTATACCTTAGATCCGGCCCCTTAATTACTTGATGGGCCAGGCTCCCATCAAATGGTATATATTTCTTATGGGACTCACACACACACATATATAGGGACTGGTTCCCGTGAGAATGCACCTTGTGAAGAGAAATGAGAATAAAATCTAGCTATTGGATCTGATGTATCTTGCGGCTTATATTGCAGCTAGCACTTGGATTTTGAGATAGTGCATTTTCAAAGATTTTGGTGCATTTTGACGTGATGCATTTTAAAATCATTTTGGTGCACCTAATTTTGATGCAATCCTGACCCTTAGATCTCACAATTTAAAGCACCAGATTCATTCTTATTTCTCTCCTAAGATCGCATTCTCACCAGAATCAACGTACACACACGGATATATATATATATATATATATATATATATATATATATATATATATATATATATATATATATATATATATATATATATATATATATATATAGGAAGGATAAATAATTTATGAGGGAGAGGAAGTAGATATCAACACGCTTCTCTCTCCGTCTTGACCGACATCAAAATTCAAATTCTGAAAATGAAATCATATGAATTTCCAAACAATATTGAAATTCGAAATAATGGGATTTCAAATATTATATTAAAATTGAAATCTAAAATTTCAAATTAATTCTAGTTCTCAAACATTAATTAAAGGCTAAAATCCACCATTGGTCATTCAACTTTATGAGTTGTGCACGATAGGTTCTTCAAGTTTCAAAAGTCCATAAATACTCCTTTAACTTTATGAGTTCTGCACCATTGGTCCTTCAAGTTTCAAAAGTCCATAACTAGTTCTTCAGGTACACGTCAGTCCTCCAGATGAATTCCTTTTGACAGTAAATATTAAAAGTTAAACGAAATACTAGTTTCATATAATACGAGTAAATTCCACTAGGTACGACTACTTCGTATTATATGGAGCTAGTATTCTATTTAGCTTTTATGCACTTTTAAACTTGAAGGACCAATCGTGCATAACTCATAAAGTTGAAGGACTATTTATGAACTTTTAAGATTTGAAGGACCAATCATGCACAATTAATAAAGTTGAAAGACTAATGGTGGAGTTAACTATTCCGAATTGTTTTAGCAAAATTAGTGTATTGTTAAAAAACAAAATCAAAATAAACTCCGTATAGTTTAATTCGGTAGAATAAATAATCCTCTTTTTTTCTCGTCACGTTATGAACCGTACCCTTAAATCCTCCCGACCGAAGTATTTTATTGGTAGAGTCTTTGGGAGTATCAGTGTCGCTACTGATTAATCATTTTCAGAAAATAATTTTATTGTTAGAGCCCTATCTTTACGCCTGATTAGCTCTTTGATCCTTGTTAGAACTCTAATCTTTTTATAAGTTAAACAAAACCTACTTTAAGAAATGCATTGCTCTCTTTTTTCTTGGGAGTCTTCACGCATATCCAATAGTAGTCCACGCACGGAGATCCCAAACGATGAACAAGAGAAAAAATCGGGAAAAGGACAGCGGTGAGGATCACGGCGGCGGCGGCTGCGGAGGAGACATGTTGTGCCTCACCTTGGCGTGCAAAGGGCTGGGATCTCCCCAGCCACAACCCTTCATCCTCCCGCCGCCGCAGCCTGCGCCGCAGGCGGCGGTGTCGCCGCCGGCGCACGGGCACGACCAACCGCTGGCAGCTCCGTTCCGGCAAGTGCGCCAGCGGCGGCGGAACCCGTCGCAGGGCCCGCGGGAGGGGAAGAGCGAGACGATAGCTCCCCCGTTCCCGTGGGCCACGGAGCTGCGGGCGACCGTGCAACCCCTGAGCGAGTTACTCTCCAAGGGAATCTCGGTGATCACGGGGGAGGTGCAGTGCAAGCGGTGCGAGCACGCGTACGAGATGGAGTTCGACCTGGAGAAGAAGTTCTACGAGGTCGGGAACTTCATAAGGGGCCACAAAACCGACATGCACGAGCGGGCCCCGGAGGTATGGAGGAACCCTGTCCTCCCGGCCTGCAAGTTCTGCGACCAAGAGAACAGTGTGAAACCAGTCATCGCCAGCAGCAAAAAGGCCATAAACTGGCTGTTTTTGCTGCTGGGACAATTATTGGGCTGTTGCACCCTGGAGCAGTTGAGGTATTTCTGTAAACACACAAAGAATCACAGAACAGGGGCAAAGGATAGAGTGCTCTACCTCACATATCTCAATCTGTGTAAGCAGCTTGACCCCGCCGGACCTTTTGATCGTTGCTAATATTATGTTGATGGGTGGTTTATTGTTTTATTTTATTAATGCATGGTTTTAGATGAGATTATTGATTATGGTCTTGTTTGTAATCAAATTAAATGATTAACGTTTATAGTTTTTAATTTGTTGTTGTTTGGGTAACTTTTCGTAAATGACAAACCTAAATATGAGTCCAACGTTGAATTGATGGATTCATGCATTTCTTGATTTTTAGACGTTGGTACTACCCCATTCCATCTGTGCATCAGGCAAATACAACTCATCCCATTTATACATCAAGCAAATACAGATCCAAAGACAATAAGTATTTATGTTTGTCTAATGTACAAATGGAATATACCATTTTAGTAATACCCCTAAGTTTATTCTTTTGTTTATAATAAATAACACCAGAGAATTGTATGCAAATATCTTCTTGGGCTATAGCCCACTTTTGTAGGAATTTGTTATCAAATAGAACCTGGTTTTTATGCGAGTTTGTTGTAAAATAGAATTCGAATTTGTCTCAATCACGTCAATTAATTCATATCCTATTTTTACTAAAACTTGTATCCTTCTCCACAGGTGCACTGTTTATTGTGACTTGTGAGAATATCACTAAAATATGCAATATATATGATTGTGAGAATATCACTGAAATACGAGGAGCTACGTAACCTAGTATTACATGAGCAATGAGCATCTCACAGACAATTGTTGTCTATGTATCTATAACACCAACCTTAGGTTGTACCAAATAGCACCAATGACAACCCAATAATATCTCATACCAACCTTAACTTGTACCAACTTTACCATTGCATTAAAAATAACAGAGGCTTTTTTTTTGAAAATTATTGCTTTTAAGTTTTATAACATACAATTCTAGACACATGACTCCTGAGTCCTGTCACATAGAAGGCCCCATCTTCTATATTTAGCTTATTTCACTAATTCACCTTTGCTTCTGGTTTTAGGCAGGTCACAGTGGAGCCTTAGTAATAGACTGACCCTGCAATTAAAAAAAAGATGCAAAGGTATTTATATCCCAAACAGTTTCTCATGAAATTGTACAAAATTCTCAAACAGACACAAACCATACCATCCCACCAGTTTGCTCCTGGGACACTCTGTGAGCTTTTTTCGTTGGGGTCATATTCCTTATCATACTAGAGGCATTCAAAGGATCTAAAAGTGGTCAGCACCATCGTGTTTGATTATTTAACTAAGGGTTAAATATGTTTTTGGTCTCTGTAAAATGAGCGATCTTTAATCAACTCTTTTAGCCCCACCAAAAGTCAGCGCATTTTATAGGGACCCAAAATGTATTTAACTCTTTAATCAATCAATACGTAGATGAAAAACACACAGTAGAGTTTTCTACTAACATGCTCACCTTAGAATATGATTGTGCACCTGTTGACTTGATATACATGTCCTCTTGAGCTCCATAGTACAGTGATGAACTCAATGGGGAAGCGTCCGGTCTGTCCTGGAATATCGTGCCCCATTCCCCGCTGTTAGCCACCCCATCTGCTCACAAAAACAATCACAAGTTATTTTTCTTGTGCCAATCTTGGGTTTTGCTTGCAATAGTTCATCAAACTACAGTGAAAAAAAATGTGCATGAAAGTGATGAAACTTCTAGTCTAGTGAATATGAATATGTCTTATAGAGCATTGGGCAAAACAAGTTTTGATGGACACTATGACAAGGTATAACGAAAAGGTATAAACTTCAAAGATGGCACATACCCGAAATCTTTTTCTTCCATGTTTGACATTGACTTTCATATATCTGTTTGTCAAGAGACTCGATCAGGTCTAAAGATGGAGTATTCTTCCCCACCTGTAACTCCATAATACATTCAATCACACTCTGATGCCTAAAAAACTTATGTTTAAATATCCATTCACAATTTTAAATCATGCGATGTCGCCCGAATGCAATGTTAGAACATTGTATTAAAGGGCAGCCCGGAGCAGAAATATTGTCACATCGTATTAAAGGGCATCCCGATGAGGCGATGCACAAAGCAGTATGATATTGTCTACTTTGGACCACACAGATTTGTTTTTAGACACCTCCCAAATGGCAGCCTCATACTAAAGGAGTTAGGATGAATCTTTTTATTTTGCTCTAATTTTTCGTCTACTTCAATTCAACTGTGGGATGGGTTTGCTACACAACAATACATGTATGGACGACTAAGTTTCATCAGTTGATTTTGTCACACAAAAAGTAAGGTTCATCTGTTATCCAGAATCAATGATTCAACACAATCTGGTTCAAAAATTTAAATTGCCAGCCCTAATAAGAAATTGGGTAGGGTTCCCATTCTAATAAAGTCGAATTGCTTTAGGTTAATTGCGATGATCTCCTCAAAATTGAATTGTGGGACCTTCAACATTGAATTGAACACATAAACCCACACAACAATCAATAAACATGCCGTACAATCGACCGAAACCAGATGAGAATTCACTCTAAAACCGATAAATTCACGAGAGAGAGAGACGTACAGCGAGCGGAGGAGGGAAGAGTAAGGAGAAAATCTCGGGGAAGCTTGACGGCTGGGATGAATCCTTTGAAGCTGAGAGATCTTCAGTTAACGAAGAAGATGAACCGACTTGCTCCTTGGAAGTTTCCATTTACCTGTGTTGAAGATGGAGAATTGAAGGGGAGAGGATCATGACGGGAGAAGAGAGCGCTGGTTATTTTACAGTAGTTGTTTAAGAGAGAAAAGAAGATAAGATCGGCACGTGAGAAACTGCTAGTGAGTAGTTAGACCCAAAGCTGACACACTGTGAGCAGAAGATGATGTGGATGGGGAAGAAGAGAGAATAATTAGAAAGGGAATAAAATTTAGGATGAGGCAAGGATTATTGGATTAGGCAATAAGAGACTCGGGTTGAACCACATTAAAATATTGAATCCAATCAATTAGGTAGTTCAACTCAAGGGCTTATATACCGGTTTATTTTATCTTCAAGTTCCAATGTGGAATATTATTTAACACTCCCCCTCAAGTGGACAACCGGGCCATTTTGAATCTAACCGGTTGACCACTTGCAATTGGACTCCCATCCCTACAACTGGGCTAAAGACTAACGGGCCGCTAGGAATGAACGTCTAGACGGACACCTTGACAAATGAGGTAGGCCAAAACCTTCTCTGATACCATGATAGAATCTAGGATGAGACAAGAATTACTGGATTAGGCAATAAGACACTCGAGTTGAATCACATTAAAATATTGAAACCAATCAATTAGGTAGTTCAACTCAAGGGCTTATATACCGGTTTATTTTCTCTTCAAGTTCCAATGTGGGATACTATTTTACAAAGGGAATGGGAATGATTGGAGAATGATGATGAAAAATGAAGGACTAAATGATCTAATATTTAAAGTAGATGATGCGGAAGACGAATATCGAAGATGAGTAGTGATGCTCTAACGCGTAAGGTATTGCCATAACTCCCACAAGGGTGTGGATCAAGTTCATCACGCCTAATATTTGTTTAAATCATAATTAACTTAAAATAAATAACAATACATAAATAATATAATATCATTAAAATTAAAATAACATTGATGCGATTAAAAAATAGAATTTAAAAAAAATATTTAAAAATACAACTGATGAGAATTACTCATTATTCGGAAGTGGGGAAGCGTAGTTCGACAAATGCTCAACTAAATTTGCACGAAGGTTGTGGTGCATTTGCGTGTTATGATGTCTTGCTTGATATGTCTCAAGTGTCATTTTTAGAACCCATCATCATTTGCACTGCTTGCCCATGCGAGGAAGAGGTCGTTTTGTATCCTAATGAACTTGTTAATTTTTGTGTTCATATCGCGGTATTGGGAGATGACCGTGTCGAGAGGGCTATAGGGGATAGGGCTTCGTGTTCATCAACACGTGAAACTGACAAGTGCCCTTAGCCCAAAAATTCTAAGCGCTTTATGCATTTTCTGTTTGTGAAAGAATGAAAAAAAAGTGTAAGAAAAAAAGAAGAAAAGAAATTCCATAAAAAAAATAAAATAAATTGCGAAACAAATTAACTTTTTATCGGGTCTTCGAAAATATTCACCCAAGCTTGGGTCTACGCTTCCTCCTTCGTCGGTGTCCAAAGTTTCTTGGGGTTCTTTGATCGTGCCCTCTTGGTGTATCGCCCTCCCATTGTTTTTTGGGAGGTTGCGTTTTGGGAAGAACTTAAACATCATTGTTTTGCGTGGGCAGCAATTGATATATGAAAATGGGTGTGCCCTTCTATCGTTGATACATATGTTTGAATCTATGGTTTCCGTCAACCTAAACCACATGTCAAATAATACCCTTAAGGGATTTTATGACAATAGTCTCATTTGACATCAACGTTAGATATTAGCTTTAGCGTTTTGAAAATGTTATATGATGGTCTCTTTTGACGTTATACTAATATTGTATGCAATACTTATACAACAATATTGGTCATGAAAAAGTATCTCAAAAGTTTGCCCCCGAGAAGCAAATGGTGGACATCGAAAGGCTCGGACGACACAAACTTTAATAGCACATCGTCGTTTTCTGTTGTCAACGTCTTTCAACAAACACCATTTCCCAAGACCTGTCATTGATTGGAGAAGTGATATGGAAAGATAGAGAAATAGATTTAGTAGGATGGTTCTTGGGAATTGTGATGTATTGATTGCTTCGAATGTTGTATTTATAATAGTAAGTGAAGATGTGAGATGAGAATTAGAGTTTATTTCAGTGACATATTCCGAATTTGGGCTGAAATTGGGCCAAACAGCCCAAGATTTCCCTTATCTGTATTCTAACATGTTTGCACTTAATAGCCCAGTAGTGTGCTACATTAAAATGGCGAGAACATTGTTCCCTAATCTTTTTGCTTTGTATATAGTATTTGTATATAGTAAGATGTTTGAATCTATGCTTTTCGTCAACCTAAACCATATGTCAAATACTACTCTCAAGGGGCTTTATGACAAAAGTCTCGTTTGAAATCAATGTTAGATATTAGCGTTACCGTTTTAAAAATGTTATATGATGGTCTTTTTTGATGTTAGCTTTCAAAGGTAAATTTGTACTGTTAAAATTTTATTCAAAACACTAACGTGAATAAAAAACACTATTCTCCTGGTGTTATAATTTTTTTTCTAATTATCAAAACTTTTCCAAAGCCACTAAAAATTAAAAAACGATTTGACATGGTGGGTTATGAAAAGGCTAAAAAGCTTGCGTGGAAAGCACTAAGATTCCCACAATCGGCCAGTCTCAACTCTCAACTGCCAACCGAGAGAGCAGACGCACCTTTTTTGTCCACTTCTCCAATACGACGCCGCTTCGGAACAGCAAAATATATCCACCCCCCAAAACTTTTAAATCCTCTCTCTATCTCTCTCTCTAACTTTGCCGCATTTCCTTCACATAAAGTCCAATTTCCCCAAGCACACAGACGATTTCCCGACCGTTTCCAAACTGCGACTTCGCCGGAATCTCTCTTCGATCTCTCCGTTCTCAGTAAGCTTTCGTGTGATTTCTCAGGTTTTCTGCGTTCATGTTATTGATTGATTGGATCTGAGTGTCCGGTTGTTGATTTGTGTTCGTAGGAGGGATGGGGAATAGAGTGGATCACGAGTTTGATTACTTGTTTAAGATCGTGTTGATTGGAGATTCTGGAGTCGGGAAATCCAACATTCTGTCCAGGTTTACCAGGAACGAGTTCTGCTTGGAGTCCAAATCCACTATTGGGGTCGAATTCGCCACTCGGACTCTTCAGGTCTTCTTTCACTCGAACTTTTTTTAGCTCCGTATGATTGTTTCAGTAGTGCCTTAGGTATATTATGTGTATTCTCTGTTCTGTGGTTATATTTTGATCTGTGAAATTTAGACGGAGCTCTGTTTTTGCATCTTAGAGTTGTATTTTGATCGTCTCATTTCAACTGTTTAATGCCTCTGTCGTTGATTGTTTTTTCAAAATCCTTTAACGGAAGAATATTGCACTAGTTTCATGTGATATATGTGATCTTGAAAGTGAATAATATTTGCAGGTCTATCTTGAAAGTGAATAATAATATCACACTAGTTCCTTTTGTTCTTTTGCAAACCAACACCATGACATGAACAGACATTTATTGGGGATATGTTTGAATTAGCAACATGGATTAAGAAAGCACTTTTTAATTGGAAATCTAATAGCGTCTTTGCCGTTGATTAAGTCTCTTGTGGGAATTCGATAGTGCATTGTCTTATACTTTTGTTTATAGTTATTTGAAAGAACAAATTTCAACCATTTCTTTTTCATTCTTTATTGTTTCTGCTGTGCAATGGTCTTGTTGATAACACAGAACATTCGATGTATATTGCCTGTTTCTTGTTGGTTGAGTGTGCTTCAATTTTTTTATGTGATTGATGAATCTCTTTTGTCAATCATGCATCTTGTAAAAAGGAAGAAATGTCACTGATATGTGATGTTAATAACTTCTAAGTACTTCTATAGATGCATGAGTTTATCTTGAGTGAAATGGTCCAATTCTTTTATCATTGGTAGTCATGAGGCTCTAATCTTACTGGCACTTGTTTAAAATATTCAATGTGTGTTCCTAATATGATGCTAGGTGGAAGGGAAAACAGTGAAGGCTCAAATATGGGATACTGCAGGTCAAGAAAGGTATCGAGCCATCACGAGTGCGTACTACAGAGGAGCTGTAGGAGCTCTCCTTGTTTATGACATAACGAAAAAGCAAACCTTCGATAATGTCCAAAGGTGGCTCCGAGAGCTAAGAGACCATGCAGACTCTAACATAGTCATCATGATGGCCGGCAACAAGTCAGACCTCAACCACCTACGAGCAGTGTCAGAGGAGGATGGTCAAGCCTTGGCTGAAAAGGAAGGGCTCTCATTTCTCGAGACATCAGCTCTGGAAGCATATAATGTAGAAAAGGCTTTTCAGACTATCTTGTTAGAGACCTATCATATAATCAGCAAGAAGGCATTGGCTGCAGAGGAAGCAGCCAAAGCTGTTGCACTACCTGGTCAGGGTACCACCATCAATGTTAGCGATCCCTCTGAAAATGCGAAGAGAGGCTGCTGCTCTACCTGAGTGTTTTGAATCAATGGATGAATGATTGTTTGGGTTTGGGCAGATCCTCAGTCCTCCCCTTTTCTTCTCATGGAACAAGAAAGGTTAGTTTGTAGTGTACTTTCCTACTAAATTGTTGCAAAATAGAGCTGGTGGATGTTTATTGTGTAGGTGGTTAGAACAAGATGATCTTCTCCCATGTACGTTTTCATGTCACCTAACTTCTTTTTTGTACTCGGTATTATATAAATGACCAATTGCATAGCTTTTCAATTTTTCTTGCTTGGTGACAGACGTATTTTTACATCTAACTGTTTGCAATTATCATCACATTCCCAAAATAATCATGAAACACCTAAGAATCACATAACCATTGATTGATGAGGTAAATGTTCTATTTGTATGGTTATGTGATGAATATTAAATGTCGTGAGACAAAATTCTCTAACCCTACCAAGCACGTCACTAGGGTCCACCCCCGGCTCAACCACAACATGGCATGCCAAAACAATCCTCCCTGTAGTGATGGACCAGACATGCAGGTCATGGACATCGTGAACTCCGCGGATGTCTTTCAAACCATTCTTTAGAATGGCAATATTGACTTCATGCGGCACCTTCTCCATCAAGATCCAGACCGCCTCTCTACCAATCTTTATCGTTGTATAAAGGGATATCACTGAGAAGATAAGTGTGCAAGCCAGGTCGACTAGAAACCACTTTGGCTTCCACCACATGATGCCTCCAGCAATCATCACTCCAATAGATTGAATCAAATCACAAATGGTGTGCACGTAAGCCGCATCAACACTCATGTTTGTTGTTTTCCTCTCTCCTGCAGATGAAGAGGTTGAAGGTATTGGCATCGGCCTACTCTCATCTCGATTGAGCACTTGCAGCTCTTGGTTGTGCTCATCATCTAGATTGTGGGTCCGGCGGTGATGGTCGTGGTCGTGATGATGGTGATGACCAAGCACCCAAACCGAGACCAAGTTAATAAGGAAACCAAACGCTGCAGTTGCAAACATCAGTCTCCCATTAACTTCAACGTTTTTGTGGAAAATTCTCTCCACGGCACGGTAGATCAAGACCAGAGAGACACCCCATATCAAGACCACATTCAAAAGTGAACCTAAAACTTCCCCCCTTTGGAATCCAAAGGAGTGTTCAGGAGTGGTCACCCGTCCCGAAACCCGCAATGAGTAGAGAGATATGGAGAATCCAAATGTGTCAACTAGCAAGTGACTTGCGTCCGTGAACACAGCTAGGCTGTTTGCTAGTATGCCTCCTATAATCTCCACGACCATCGCTAATACAGAAAGGATTAGTATTACCCACAGTTTTTTAGCGGAACTTGTTCTGTTGCTGGATTCCGCGAGATGTCGTTCCGTATTTGAGAAGGAACATATGGAATTGCAAGGAAGCAGGTGGTGAGCCTGTGGGAGTTCATTGTTTCTCATCTCTTGAACATCTTCATTATGGATCTCCTCCATTTGGTTTGGTTAATGTTGACTCACTCCTGAAAGTTAGTTCATTTGTTAGTTCCAATTACAAGATTTAACATTAAAAAACAAAGAAAAAAAGGCAAAGGTTTTCATGTTGATAAAAAAGGACCCCACATGCAAAAAACATTTTCAAAATCTCAATGGAAAACAACATTTTCAAGACCCATAATGGAAAACATTTTCACAAAAAAAAAAATCTTTCTCAAGAACCAAAAAGTCCATATGCAATGAATCAAAGGTTTCCAAATTGAACACATGCAAGATTAGATGGAGAGAAAGTGAAATTATGGATGAGAAATAAACAAAACCTGGGGATAAAGATTGAAACCAGACGGAGGTTTGGTGTCTCACGACGACGGGCTTCCCAAGAATTTATTTATATTCTCAAAGATTATCTCTGCAGAGCCAATCTTTGCATTTGGTAGAGTTTTAAAGATGGGCAAGAAAATATATATGTAAAATATAGAATCCACATTAACAATAATAGACACACAAAGAATTGACGTTGCTTAGACGAGGGGGGGGGGGGGGGGGGGGACGTGAGTGTGGGGTACTGTGTGACATGTAATGTGTGTGTGTAACCAGTTTCATGTTTTCCGATGTCTCTTGCTCTACATTGAATTAGTGGAATTGGTGTTTGTTTGGTGGTTGTGAGAAAAAAACTACTGTTTTTTTATGTTTATTGGTTTATTGTTGATGAATAGTTTAAATTTATAAATTGTTTTTTGAAGTATTTTTTAAGAAACGAATAAAAAAGAAACGAGACATTTTGGTTGATAGCTGCTCATGTTGGCTGATTTGAGCGGCTGATTGAGTTGGCTGCTTTGACCAATAATTAATTGTATTGGCTGTTGATAAAAATGTTTGGTAAACTTAGCTTCTTCGAAATAGCTTTTATAAATTAAATTAAATTTAATGAAATTTTCACCTATGTAATTATATGATGGTATAACATGCTTTACAATATAAATTGTTTCTTTTCTCAAATAAAATTTTAGGCTATTTAGCTATCTGTTGATCTAAAGTTATTATGATTTTATTTATGTATGTGTTTTTATCAATCAATTGATAGAATTATATAATTATACGGAGTATCATATTTTCTTTCAAAAAACTTTTGATATAATTCTTAAATATATAATCTGTTTATTTCTACACCAAGTTCTAAAAAAACAGAAAAGAATCTCGCAAACCGCTTCATAAATTGTACATGAGGAAGGACAATTTATTTATTTACTATTTATTTACTTATTAATTTATTTAGTTATCATTTGATTTACTTATTTATTTATATATTGATTTATATATCAAATTTTTATTTCATTAGGCAATAAATAATTATTTTTAATTTATTCATAAAAATTTCATACAATAACAAATAATAAAAAAATCTATTTTTCAACCGCCAAACCGAAATGCTGCTCTTGAAATTTTTTAAATTTCTGGCTTTTTGGACTCAATCCGCCAACCCTTGCGGCCAACTATCAAACATCCTTTTTGGTTGTTTGACCAGTCAAATCCGCTTAAATGGGTCAAAACAGCCAACTACCAACCCTTTTTTACTGTACCTATCTAAAGCTATTAGTTTGATCTTGCACGGAGCTTAAGAAAAAATAAAATTGTGTTGTTGAAAGTGATGCATAGAACAGAGAAAATAAGTAAGCCATAAAAAGGCATGATAATTGTCTCAAACAATTGGAATTTGGAAATGAAGAACTAAGACGTTGAGTACGAAATAAATGTGTTATGTCAACAGATTAAGAATCTTAATTACGTATAAGGACCATTTTCAAAACATTTTTTTTCAAAGGATGACTTAAACAAAAAAATTATAGGAACCAAAAAAGCCCGTCTATTTCACAATGACTAAAAACATATTTAACCCTTAATTACAATCAAGTCATTATCTCGTGCATGTGCCCATCTGTAATAATGAAAGGATAAATCTACTTGTACCCAAAATATATCCCAAAGATTTATATTTATATTATACTCCCTCCGTCCCTCTGTATTTGTCCACATTTGACTTTTGGAACTGTTCATCTAAGCACTTTGACTCATCAAATTCTCTCAATGTGTAAGCTTAAATATAGTCATGTGTGATCTTGTTTGATTTATCTTAACATATAGATTATTAATATATAATTTTTATATTTTTTTAATATACAAATTACAAGATAAAATGGATTAAAGAAGTGCATTGGGTGGTGTGCAAAAATGAAAGTGGACAAATACAAGGGGACGGAGGGAGTATGTTAAAGTAAGTGCAAGATTGATTGATTTGATCAAAAAAAGTGCAAGATTGATGGTTACATTAACACAAAATATAAATACAAACTTTTATGATCGCAATGACGTTTTATGTCAATACAAGCCATCGAAATGTAAGTGTTAACTTTTGTGGTACACCTAGTATAATTGTTCTAGAATTGGTTTATTTGGTTGATACTTGATAGAATGTGAAAAAAGAGATAGACTATAGTTTAATTTATGATGATAATGTAACAAAGGATTATGTTCCGCGTGGAGTCTCTATAGACTATAAATAACCAACATAATCATATTGCTTTCATTCAAAGGTAGAATGATGAAAACATTATTCATTCAGCAAAAATCTTGCCAATGAGAAAGTTGGGTAAATGTTTTTGCATGATATTTATAGAGATTCCATATGGAACATAATCCTTTTGAACATAATCATCATTAAAGAAACTTTAGACTAACTTTTTTTGACATCCTATCAATTATCAACTAAATGAACCAATTGTACTCCCTCCGTCCCAAATTATAATGTCTGTTTACTATTCACAGGGTCAAACTTTATTCACTTTCTTTCTCTATTCTCGTTAGCAATTTGATAAAATAAAATATTATTGTCACTACTAGTTTTGTAGATCTTTTAATGTAGTTTTTTAATATGTAATTTTTATTTTTTAATTCTATACCATTTGTCATATAAAATGGTTTAAAAATAATTTCAGTCAAATATCGTAAACCGAAACAGACGTTATAAATTGGGACGGAGGTAATAAAATACTAAACCAAGCTCTTATTCTAGCTAATGGGTGTAGCATTTGAGATCAAATTTGAAACCCTTTTACTAATTCCATCCCACGATAAAATCATAATTTGAGTCCTTTTTTGAATAAGTATGTTGTTATAATATCCCACCACTCCAATTGAGCACCATACGTTTGTAAAAACGATGATTCTATCTTTCTAACTCCTTTGACAAATCATTTATCATGGTTTAACCTAAATCCATACTTAACCCCTTCAATTTTTTCATCTAAATTTAGTTGATTTTTAGGTCAAATAATATAAAAATATAATGCTAAAAAATAATGTAAAATGCCAATACAATGTAATTGTAGACATATGACATAGCCTATTTTGATGACAATACAATGTAAAAAAAAAAAAGCCTTATTTTGATGACAAATTATTGTATGAACTTAAAGTTTATGCGTGAACATTCATATAATCAAACTAAATGAATACTTTATATTTGCTTACTATTCTCGTAGTCATATTTTAAAGTTTATGACTACAAAATATGACTACGAGAGTATATATGTAGTGTAAAATAATAATTGTGTCGTTTATTTTAAAAGAGATTAGATATTCTGCTAAACAAAATTAAATATTTTGTTTTTCTTTTTTGATAAAGAAAATCAGGAAAAAAATTTCAGCTATAAGCCTATAACCACACGAAGGTGGGAGGCAGCGAATCACTCGAAGACGAGAGGGAGAGAGAAGGATAGAATGGGAGAATAGATTTGCAGAGAGAGAAAGAACTCCGCCGAATCGGAGCTGCAGCCGCCGCCGCCGCACCATCATCTCATTCTCTCTTTCTCTCTCGCCGTGACGATTATTCCATAATCTTGATTCCCACTCCAAAACCTAGACTCGCATAAGTTGCGGATATAATCGTTTCTTCATTGTCGCCAACAGCAATAGGTTAATACGTAATATCGAGATTTATTATTTATTGTAGGATTATTTTTTCTGAAACCCTAATTGCGAGAGGTATAGAGGGAGAGAGATAGAGAGGAGCGATGGCGCAGAATGGGCAGGGAATAGAGCCCGCTCTTTTGGATGATATAATCAATCGGCTATTGGAGTTCAGAAACGCCAGAACCGTACGGCAGGTTCAACTCTCGGAGAACGAGATCCGCGCTCTCTGTAATGCTTCCAGAGAAATCTTCCTACAGCAGCCCAATCTCTTGGAGCTCGAAGCCCCCATTAAGATCTGCGGTATACCCCCAATCAACCCTCTGTTAATGCACGATGTTTGTGTTGGTGTTCGTGAATGTGCCATTGTTTTGTTGTTCCTGCTGTGGGTAGAATTATAAAATTGTTATTTATCTGTTGGGTTGCTTTTTAATCAGGTGTTTATTCATATCCCATGTTGTTAATTTCGGGACAAACAACTGTTCTAGCTGGTAAATCTGTAGAAAGTTTTGTTCTTTGGATTGTGGATGTGGACCTTGCCATGAATGTGAGCAACCTATTCGTACATAGCATCAAGCAATGCGTATACCACTAAGGTTGTTGGTTAAGAATAACATGTTTTTTTTTCTTTTGGTGTTTGGAGGGGGTTTGATAAATTTTTGAGCAAATTCTATTGCATGTGCCTGCATCAGTGCTTAGTGCCAATGTGAAGTAGATCGTGCAAACCACTGATTTTGATTTACTTGTTTTGTATTCCTTCCATCCCTAAAAAAAGGTTCCACCTTGAAACTTCCACGGTTCTTAGTAAAGTTAAAATTGCGTTGTTGAGATTCATGAAGAAGAGGGAAATGGTATCACAGAATTCTTTTCTTAGAAGGAAAGTTAAAACCTTTTTTTACGGACAAACGAAGAAAATTGGAACCCTTTTTTGGATGGACGGATAGACCAATAAGATAATGTAGAACCTTTTAGCTGGTCAAAGGGAGTAGTGTTTGATACTGCAATGCAGTCGATATTAACTAGATCGAATGCCTTTTCCATTTAGTCTGTTTCTTTTGGAATGAGGTGAGGATTTATATTGTCGTATGACTTGGAGTTCTTTCTATTGGAGATGATATTAATTCCTGGGTATTGGTATGCATCTAGTTTGGTTAAACATAGTCAATTGATACAATCATACAATCAACTTGCAGTTTCTTACAATCTTCATAGGAAAAAATTTAAATTTTAAAAAATTATCCTTGAATTTGTTAGTAGATGGATAGATGGACGACCGTGATTCAATTGGATCAAAGACATATTGGCATGTGATTAGCTTTACAACGGTTTCGGTTTCGGTTTGTAAGATAGCAAAACCAAACAAAAACCAAAATATTTTGTAATTTTTTTCAGTTTTAGGTTAAAAGAAAACTGGTCTGTTTCCGTTTGAACTTTATATTGGCAACTTAAATAAGACTTTATAAAAGATTGTTTGAATTTTTGTTTTTCTGATATATGTTGTTCCATTTATTTATACAAGCAATCAAACTATAAATTCCCATTAAAATAAGCAATGAAAATCAAGTAAGCCAAGAGAGTAATTAAGTAGAGTTTAGAATTAGGATTAGAATAATATTATGCTTATATATTAGTTAATACACATATACTCCGTATTAAATAATTGTTATTATTATTTTATTATTTATTTTGAATAAGAAACATTTGATTATTTTGGTTCCCGTGGTTTAAAACCAAACCATCCAATTTCCATTTTATATTACTTATTAGTAAATGGTTTGCTCACATTATCTAAACCAAACAACAATTCACATTTTTGATTTAGTTTGATACGGTTTAGATAAACCAAACCATTTTGCAGATAACTTTGTGTGTTTTTCTTCCTCTAGTTGTCCATCTTGCTTTTAACATGTCTTAACAACTAAACATATTGTTATATCCATTATGTTTTTTGTACATATCAATTATACATTAGGATTGTAGTATGTCACATGTTTTTAAATCATTTTTTCCTAGAAATATTGTTTTCCTTCTATGATTTGTTCATTTGTGTTGTTCTTAGTCCTTTGATGTGTTAATATTTGGGGAAAAGCGTGACTTGTTCATTTTAGTCTATATATTTGCATTCATGATACATCTAAAGTTTTTATTCCTTTTTCTTCTCGCTTGACCCGGTTTCAGGTGACATTCATGGGCAATATAGTGACCTTTTGAGGCTTTTTGAATATGGTGGGTTTCCTCCTGATGCCAACTATTTGTTCTTAGGGGACTATGTAGACCGTGGAAAGCAGAGTTTGGAAACAATATGCCTTCTACTTGCATACAAAATCAAGTACCCCGAGAACTTCTTTCTGTTAAGGGGGAATCACGAGTGTGCTTCAATCAACCGGATATACGGGTTCTATGATGAATGCAAGCGTCGATTTAATGTCAGAATATGGAAAACTTTCACCGAGTGCTTCAACTGTCTCCCAGTAGCTGCTCTCATCGATGATAAAATACTTTGCATGCATGGTGGTCTTTCTCCAGATCTAACAAGTTTAGACCAAATTAGGAACTTACCTCGCCCAACAGATGTTCCGGACTCGGGTTTGCTTTGTGATTTACTTTGGTCAGATCCCAGTAGAGAGATTAAAGGCTGGGGAATGAATGATCGGGGTGTTTCATACACCTTTGGTTCTGATAAGGTAGCAGAATTCTTGATGCAGCATGATATGGACCTTGTTTGCCGTGCACATCAGGTATCTAAGATTGTTTTTCTCTCCCCACTGTCTTTCTCAAATACTTATTAAACTAAATTCTCTCATCTCCAGGTCGTGGAAGATGGATATGAGTTTTTTGCTGATAGGCAGCTCGTAACTATATTTTCTGCTCCCAACTACTGTGGTGAATTTGATAATGCTGGTGCAGTAATGAGTGTTGATGAAAGTCTCATGTGCTCTTTCCAGATTTTAAGGCCAACAGATAGAAGGCCTAGGTTCTTATAAAATTCAAGTTCCTTGGTGCTAGCGTATTCTTATTAGGACCAAAGGTTAGTTTCTTCTTTGGAATTTATAACCTATGCATTTATGTTAAAATTTCTGAATTGAGTGAGAAGGTAGGGACATGGCTTTCAGTCTAATGCAATATAGAGGCTTGCCATTGTCATTTATTAGTAGGAGATCAGTTTCTTTAGGTGAGTATGAGTAAACATTGTGTACTGCATCCTTCCAGATCCATTGGTAGTCTGGTAGAGACTAGAGCCAACCTATAAGGTGATGACAAGTGTATTTTGAAAGGTAATATGTGTGCATCATAGTTTGTAAGGCGGCAAGGCGAGGCGCCAATGTACCTTCATATCGCCTAGGCGACCAGGCGCACGCCTAGGCGACATACATACCTACATATGTATGTATGTATGTATGTATGTATGTATGTATGTATGTATGTATGTATGTATGAGGCTACACTAAAAGAAAATCGAGAGAGAGAGAGAGAGAGAGAGAGAGAGAGAGAGAGAGAAGATAAGCTTAAATCTATTAGGCTGCACTAAAAGAAATTGGGCTGCACTAAAAATGGGGTTTTTCAAAATTTTAAAGGGGCCCAAGGCATCAAGGCAAAGTAAGGCGAGGTAAGGCATCTATTAAGGTTTTCTAGGCGAGGCGAGCAAACAAGGCGTCCGAGTGACATCGCCTTATCGCCTAGGTGACGCCTAGGCGACGCGTTACAAACTATGGTGTGCAAGAATACTCATCATAAACACCCATGTTATTACTTTTAGGTTGGCCCTAACACATGAGCGATGAGACAAGTGTTATATAAGTTTTACTCAATTTCATCGTAAATAATTGTAAGATTCTCTAACACTATGTTTGGTTCAAGGAATTTGGAAGGAAAAGAAAAGAAAATGATTTTCTCTCATTTTCCTCACCAAAATGGGAGGAATTTTGGTTTTCCTCCTCTTAGTACATTTTGTCTTCTCATTTTCTTTTCCTTCCACTTTTCCGTTCTTTTCCTCTCTAACCAAACAAGAAAACTTATTTTCCACGTAATTTTCTTTTCTTTTCCTTATCAAATTCCTTGAACCAAACATAGTGTAAAAGACTCTGCAATTCTCCATTCATTAAAAAACTTAAGAGGTGTTACATGGACTTGAAAACCGGTAGAGGCTTATGCCTCAAATTGAGGGGCATGATAAAATCACACAAATGAGTGGGTTCACATGCTTTACTTTTAAGTTTTGAACTTTGTAAAAAAATGTTTTTCCCAGATATGTTAATGTGAAGTAGGAGGACAATGGTGGTGGGTTACAGGGGGGAATGTTAGATGGCGAGTGAGGGAAGACTTTCAGAAGCTCTAGGGCATTGAATCCTCTGCTACGAGTAAGAAGCGACCCTTTCTGTGACCTGCCACCATGTATCGTCATCCTCCTATGCCTCTTTTTTCTTCCTCTGCATCTCATTCACCAACATTGTCATGCCTTGCCTTATGAATGAAATTGAAAGTGGAATAACTTACCCTAAACCTCCCACTAACTAAGTGGGAATAACTGACCCCTAACTTCCCACTAAGGGCCTGTTCTTTAGGGCTTGAACTCTTAACTTCCAGTTTCTTCCAGTTTTTTTTATAGTTTCTTCCAGTTTTTTCCAGTTTCTTCCCGTTCCTTCCAGTTTCTTCCAACTTTTCTCATTTTCTTCAAATTCTTTCTACTCAACCAATTACTCTAAAAATGATATATTTTAATGTGATTATTATTATTATTATTATTATTATTATTATTATTATTACTACTACTACTACTCCTCCGTATTATTACAACTGTTATATTCATAACTATAGTTTATAAATTATTTTTTTCATCTCACTAGTTTTGCGATTCACACTTATTATTTTTTTTCAGCTTTTTAATATGAATAAGACATTTTTTTGTATATTAGTCTACATGATAAAATAAGAAAACATCAATATGTTAAATTATACTAAAAAAATTATGGATAAAATAGTTACATTAAATGTTTTATTAATATAACTTTTTATAAGACATCTCAGTTTTCCCTTTATTACTTAAAAATTGCTCATTTTTCTAATTTTTATAAAAAAAATTGTAAGTTAAAAGATCTTAGAGAAAAAGACTAAAATATGAGTAAAACATAAAAAATGTAAACAAAAAAGTTCTATGTCTTTATTCCAAAAATAGGAATTCAATGAAAATAAAATGTCAATCATGAAAGAAACAATAGGTTTGATTATGTGACATGTATGATATTTAAAACAAAATGTTTTAATATATAAATTATAATTACAAATATATTATTTATAATAAATACTGCATAAATAAATTGAGTTGCAATATAAGTATATAACTATAAAGACTTCTTAAAATTTAATATTTTTATATTTATGCTAACTTTATATTATAATTATTTTTTGCAAAAGTAGTTTTTTGTATTTAAAAAATAACAATACTTTTTTTATATCTTAAAGACATTGACTAAGATAATGTGATGATGATTATGATGATGATGATGATAATGATGATGATGATGATGATAATAATAATAATAATAATTTATAACAACAAGAATTTAAAATAAATATTTTTAAAGTTTTTTTTAGGTTTTTCAATTTTTTGAAGTTTTTCCAATTTCTTCCAGTTCCTTCCAGTTTTTTCCAGTTCCTTCCAGTTTCTTCCAGTTTTTTCCAGTTCCTTCCAGTTCCTTCCAGTTTCTTCCAGTTTCTTCCAGTTTTTTCCAGTTTCTTCCAACATCCAGCTCTTTTTTTACAGCCCTAAAGAACAGGCCCTAAGTGGAATTAAATAATTATTAAATCATAAATATGAAAAATAAAAAGACTCAACAAATAATTAAATAGTACTAGTTACTTAAATATAATATGACTTAGCCAACCAGCTTGGAACCTATCAGTTGAGGAGTTTGCAAACCAGATATTCCTGGCTGTTAGGTCACTGGGTTTAGTGGGGGCTTTTGCTGTTATCTGAGGTGTGTGCAACACGGGTGAGTTTGCCTATTCCTGATTGCACCAGTTTTGCCTGTGATCTTATTGCCTTGTAAAATCAGTCTTATGTTGTGTAGTGCACATAGTTGATGCGGTTTTATACTTTTGTACCATGCTGAAAACTACTTCGTGGATATGACCCAGGCACTCTTGAGATTCTTTGATATCGTTTAGCGAAACGTCATCTAGAATCTAGGGTGAGTATTAGACCCTGTTGTCTACCATGTTATTCCTTATTCCTGTTCTCCTGTATTTGTTTACCTATTTTTCTTCTTTCAGCTATTGTATGATTGTGTACATTTTGGGTGGTTGTCTGTTGTGAGTTTTAATAAATGATAAGCGGAACACCAAAATTGTTCTGCCAATTTGATTTTTTTAAAGAGATATTCTCTATGAATAATTAGTAATTTGTAAGTTTTTAATTCATGTGATGTATTTATGCAACCTTAAAGATATAATGACACATCCTTGTAAATTAACTGCAACTGTTCTCCATTTCTGCTATCTTCATTCTTTGCAAGTTTACATGGCTTGGTTGAGGCCGGAAAGCATGTTGTAATGGTGTATTTCTATGGAGCTTCTAGCCAAACATTAAAACAACCTCGGATTAATTTCAAATTACTGGCTCAGCTATATGAACCCATAGAATTATATGCTCCATTAAGTACAAAGTTCTCTTTTTCCACTCTTTTCTGATATGAGCAATTTGCTAATTTAAATAAGTCTTGATGCTGGCTCTTTTTATACCTTCAATAACTTCAATAAATGCTACCTTCTCCCTATGGATTTCCGAGTTTTTCACTCTATTATTTGTGGTCATGCCCACACCTTCATCTTTTGTATATTAAAAAGTTACATTCATAAATAAAATCAATGCAAAATAAACCAACACGTTCTTTTTGTTCACAGACGTCTTTAAATACCAGAAGGGAGCAGAATCTTCAAGTTCTAGTGTAGTCCTATTTTTTAAGTTGGCTAATCAGTATGTGGTTGTTCACCCAACTATGATAATTGCTTTCTCTTTGAGCTTCATTGGCTCAATGTTTGCATATAGACGTAGAGTTTGGTCATAGTTCTTCACTCTTCTTTAAAATCAATGATGAGTTGTTTTGTGTGATACTCAATGCCAATAAAGTAAAAAATGGCAAAGGCAGATTGTAATGTGTATTTTCACTATTGCATTAGAGGAATTGAAGATATAAACCATTGCATGTCCCATTGAGACTTGTGCTTAAGGGATATCCATTAGGTAAAGACTAATGAATACATTGCATTATACATTTATATAGTCCTATTCTCCTCAACTTTTAATTCCAGTCATCCACACTCCAGTATCTAGATTTTAGTTAACATTATCACTGTATCCATACTTAAGTCTTTAGATTCCACACTCCAGTCTCCATACTTGAATAAACAAAAGAAGGCGAATAGAACATGCCCGTAATGTAGTTAACCCTGTTAATTGCTCTCTAAGAATTCTGACCTTGTAATGGCTCGTCGTTGAAGAAACCATCAAATTTCACAGCAAACACTTTCAAGTTTCAACTCAGCTAGCTGTAGAACCACTAAAAACATATTGCCAGAGTAGTTATTTTTTGTCAGTACATTTGGTTTTACCATAGAAAATGAAAAGGAAGATTGAATGTTTTTTGTTCTTTTGGGTCTGGTTCCTCATTGTCTTGAGGAAACATACTGCAACTGCGTCTATGGTTCGTTTAGGTGGTTTTCTGCGGTTTAAATGCTAACACATAGGGTTGATTTTCATGCAGATATGTAACATATTCTGTGGGGGATAAATGGCGGACCGAGTGCGGATGCTGGTTTTTTTGAAAAGAACAAGCAATGAATGTGTTGTTGATTGGAGGGATGAGTATACTGTTTTAACTTTTCCAAGTGTTTGTATTTGTGGGGTGAAATTTTTTATGACTCTTAACTGCTGTGTTAGTTTTTTTGGGTGCCATTGTTCCCCCAAAAACCCAAGAGACTACTGCCATAAGAACACGTTTGTAGTATTTTTTTAAAATTATTCTTACACCTTTATTTATTTGAATTTTATGGTACAATTTATGATTTTATCTGACTGTGTAAATACATTTTGATGATTTGTATATTGCGATAAGCAGTGTAGCTTCATTATGTTATATTCTGTTTGGTCACTTGTGCTTTCCCAAGAAGCTACTACACTCTCAAGCACCCTCGTAGTATTGACATTGCACGTGTTGCCACTATATAATACTTCTTTCGTCTCTAAAAAATTACCACATTTCGTCTTTTTTGGTCAAATTGTAGTATCCCTTGATCACGAATTAACTATTGTTTAAATGAATTAACTATTGTTTAAAAACTATAATTTAAAATAAATCTAATATTACTAAATTTACATTATAATAAGATATACTTTTTTCATAATTTGCGGTCAAAAAGTGCATCATATTGACCAAGAAAATTAAATTGTGATAATCTTTTAGGGACAGAGGAGTATATTTTCTCCGTTTTTAATCAATTTTGATTTCTAGAAGTGTAAGAAAAATGTTAAAATATAGTGAAAAATGTATGGTTGAAATTTATATGTTTGGGATTATGGATTTGGATTTCAAATCCGGATTTGGCTCAAATTCCATGTTTGGGAAATTTAAAAATTTGAATTTGGATTTGAGTTAAATTCTTCTCATTCATAACAAAGCTTAATTTGAAATTAATGCACCTCCCTTGTCATTTGAAATTCAAGATTTCAAATTTTGGAATTGAAATGCATGAATTGAAATGAAATGCTAGTTGCCAAACACTACCTGAAAGAATTGAAAGAGAATTTAAAGTTGTTCACATTTTTATTTCTTACAGAGTAAGATAGAAAGCGAAGAAGGGTAAAATTGGTTTTTAGATAGGATAAAACTATTTGTACCCCAAAGATTTGTACTCCATTTTGTACACCGCAGAGATGCACCAACATTTTGTGTTGGTGTAGTACTAATTTTTGTTAACGCACCAACAGTTAGAAAAAGTAAGTAGTACTCTACTCGTTGCCTATCAGAAATCTGTAAATTCGTCGTCTAAGCCCAAGGAAAAAAAACAAGAAACAATAGAGGAGAATGAAAAAAGGAAAGGGAAAGCTAAAGAATATGGCCTTTTCATATTCTCATGTTGCTGCTAGTATTAAAACATGCGAACCCATGGAACCAAATATCACTTATTAAATAACATAGACATGTCACTTCTTATTTCATTGATTTTTTTATGTAAATTTAATTTTGTTTTAATTTTATGTTATATTGAAATGAATTTCAATCAAATATGATAAACAACAATTGATCAATCTAATTTGGAACCGAGGCGAGGGAGTACTTAACTATACTTGTAAAATATGTCAAAATTTGATCAAGAAAACTCAAATATGCAAAGTAATTGCCGCAAATTAAAGGGTGTGGTACATATGTAAGTTGTTGAGGATAAAAATATGTTTTTATAGAGGTGATGGCAAAGCGAGTGTCAAAAAAAGGAAATGAGAAAAGGATTTTGAGATATCTCCAGCGAGAAATAAAAAAAATTGGAATATCCGATTTAGGACTTGTTATTTTAGGTTGAAAAAATTAGCTTTTAACTTTTCCTAGTTTCTTTCAACTTCTTCCAGTTCCTTCTGAGTATTTTATGTTTCTTCCAACAATGATTTTAAAATGTATTTATATACGATGGATATACAATAACGTTATATATCTAAATTCATAGCATATCATCTCAAACACGAATATGATGAGTTCTTTTTTATATATAAAATAAGTTTTCTTACATATTTATTTGAGAGATCATTTAATTAAATGACTTTTAAGACTTAAATTATACTCGTCCGACATTTTCAACCTTCTTCTAATTTTTCTCAACTTCTTTCAATTCTTCCAATATCTAACTCTGAAATTTCAACCCAGCAAGTCCTTAATGCATGCGCATGTAACTTATTAGCCCATTTGCCCTCAGAGTACTTTTATTTTATTTTATTTTATTTAGATAGAGTACGTACTTTAAAGTTTTTAACCACACAAATATTATTTATGTGAGCCTTTTAAAAAAGAAAAAAAGGAGGTTGTGGTGTGACAGAGACTTTAAGTAGGTGTATAAATAATGTTGTTTCTTTATTTATTGGTTATTTAATTTCCTTGCGGTGGTTCCGCAAGAATGCATGGCGGCCTTTTGACTAAGATCCCTACTTTCAAGTTCCAACCACACCAAGTTGTAACTGCTTTGTCTTCTCTACACACTCCATCAATTGTTGAAATATTTCCACTAAATAATACAGAGTATATATATTAAAATTAAGTCATTTTCCCAAATAACACTTAAACTGTTTTATTTTCTAAATAGCAATTAATAATGAGCATAATGTTCAGTGATGCCGAACATTTACCTGAATAGTGACTAATGAATACTGACTAAAAGTGTTACATTGGAAAAAACACATGTGATGCTATTTAGAAAAAGTCATTATGTTTTAATGTTATTTAAGTAAATTCTTATCCAATTGTTTGGTTGAGATCGATTGTATTTTACTAATAATCTATCTATTACTCTCTTCGTCCCAGAAAACATGGGAGTTTTGATTTTGAAGATGGATTTAAGTGGAGTGTATTTTGGTATTGAATTTCCAAAAATGTCCTTTGATTTGATGGGTAAAAGTATAATTTGACGGATAGATTATTAGTAAAAAAGTATGATGTGATAGGTAGGATATGAAAAAGTAAGGGGTAAAATTAGAAAATCAACTACAAATATACATTCATTATTTCTCCCCTTAGTCAAAGTAGGATGAACCATTGAGTATGAGCCATTTATTTCCTCCATTTTAAGGAAAAATGAATGAAAACTTTAGTTTTAAATAACTTAAAAAGAAAAGTATAAAGATTAATTAATTTGGGAGTACTGGCCGGCTTTGTGTTCCATAATTTAAGGAGAGTGTTTAGACAAGAGGCCAGAAACAACGGACGATGGATGATTTCGTGTTCCCAAGGCATGCATGCATGACGGCATGAGGTTGGACGTGGAAGCTTTGCATGAAAGGAATGCTCACTAAGACAATGCTCATTTCCTGGTTCCTTTCACAAGTGTCTTCCATCAACTTTGTCCACCAAGCATCTCTCACCTTAGAATAATGAAATTATAGCATCCAGTGGGCCTGGGGCGGAGGCAGGGTGAAATTTATGATGTGCGGTGGCGGATTAGGAGGGGATTAATTAAGGAGATATGAACCGCCAATTTTACGAATGAAGTATCGCACGTGCCCCAAAATTACCGATGCCGTGAAGTTTTGTTATTTTTGTTGGTGTGACATTACAACTTCCCTTTAACTTTTCTTTGTGAAAATCACAATTTTTTTGTTTAGTCGTCTTTACAAAAAGTTCTAGCTTGAAAATGGCTCATATCTTGTTCTTCTAATGAGTTGAGATAACATTCTTACTGAGAATTGAGAAAGTCATTTGATGAAGTACACATTTTAGGGCATAGATCGAATGGTGTCTGAAGTAATAAGAAAAACAAGAGTAAGATGTTGAGTATGAAATCAAAATATTATTTCAACAAATTAAAAGTTTTGATTACGTCTAAAGACTATTTTAAAACTAATTTTTCTAGAAGGATGACTATAACAAAAAAAATTTACAGGGATAAAAAACAAGACTCGACAATTTTCAGAGAATGAAAATATATTTAAGCAAAAAAAGAATTATTGATATTTTTAAGATGGTATAAGTTCAATTTGTGGGAAATGTTTGAAAAATAAATTTGAAATTTGTGATCGAGGACTTATACCTAAACTCTTCCCTCTATATATACTCCCATTCACTCTCTTCTTACTCACTCAAATTGCATGCATGCAATGATGAAGAAGAAGAGCACACTCCCATTCTTTCACAACTTCTTCCTAATAATTCTTCTCTCTCTCCTCTTCTCACTTGTTATATCGCCGGCCAATTCACAAGGCGGCTATGGATATCCTCCGCCACCTCCCCGCCAGCAACCTTTGACCCCGCCTCCTTCCTCTCACGGACATCAACCTCCCTCAGGCGGCAGCGGGTCTCCGCCTTCCTCCGGCACCTACCCGCCGCCTTCTCATCATGGTACTCCTCCACGTGGAAACCAGCCGCCTTCTGGGGGCGGTGGCGGTTATTCTCCTCCTTCTCAAGGGAACCCACCACCCCCCTCTGGCGGCAGTGGGTATCCACCCCCCTCCGGTGCAAACCCGCCACCTTCTTATCATGGTACTCCTCCACGTGGACATCAACCGCCTTCTGGTGGCGGAGGAGGTGGTGGTTACTCTCCTCCTCAAGGGAGAACACCTCCTCCATCTCGTGGACACCAACCGCCTTCTGGTGGTGGCGGTGGTTATTCTCCTCCTTCTCAAGGGAACAGACCTCCTCCATCTCATGGACATCAACCGCCTTCTGGTGGCGGAGGAGGAGGTGGTTACTCTCCGCCTTCCGGTGGTGGTGGTTATTCTCCTCCTTCTCAAGGGAATAGACCTCCTCCATCTCATGGACATCAACCGCCTTCCAGTGGTAGTGGCAGCGGTGGCTATTCTCCTCCCTCTCATGGGAACACACCTCCTCCATCTCGTGGACATCAACCACCTTCTGGCGGCGGCGGCGGCGGCGGCGGCGGCGGAGGTGGTTACTCTCCTCCTTCTCGTGGGAACACACCTCCTCCATCTCATGGACATCAACCGCCTTCTGGTGGCGATGCTGGTGGTTATTCTCCTCCCTCTCATGGACATCATAATCAACCGCCACCCCACGGCAGTGGTGGATCGCAACCACCCTATGGTGGCGGAGGAACTCCGCCACCTTCTCGTGGATACACCCCTCCGTCTTCACCGCCTCATGGCCATCATACCCCTCCGTCCCCACCGTCTCACGGCCATCACACACCTCCATCTCATGGGCATAACAATCCTCCACCCTCCTACGGTAGCTCTCCACCTCCATCCACCGGTGGTCAACCACCCTCTCATGGCCATGCGCCTCCTAGTAGAGGACACCATCATCATCACGCGCCACCTAGAGGTTATACCCCTCCTCCGCCAACTTATTCGCCACCCCCGCCTTCACCAACATACTCACCACCACCACCACCTCTATACTCTCCACCACCGCCTTCACCAACATATTCTCCTCCGCCGCCACCAACATACTCACCGCCACCGCCTTCACCAACGTATTCTCCACCGCCGCCGCCTTCACAAGCATATTCGCCACCAATTGTTTATACCCCACCCACTTACGGGCAGACACCACCATCGTACGGACAGTCACCGCCGCCGGCCCCATATTCCACCGCCACAAAGTCTCACAACGACGACGCCACCGGGAAGCTCACAACCTCTGCTAGCATTCGCAGTTAAAGTGGATATAAATTAAATAAGACATATATACCCCACAAGTATTAATTACTCTCATCTCCTCCGGTCATAATAAAGGCCAGCATGCATGCAATGCAGTAGCAGTCAGCACTGTGGAATAAATGCCATATATAATAATTATTACGGCGAACTTTATAATTGTATTACAAATTGTATGGTTCTATTTAAAAAAAACATATTGTATGTAGAGTTGATGACATACATATTATAAAGTTGTGATATTCGAATATTCGATCGTAGTTAAGGTTTTAATTTGATGTGGGGATTTAGAGGTGGTGCTTGGGGACGTAGCTTCGCTGTCCGTCATGGTGATTGGGGGAGGATGCCGGCGGCAGGAGGATGCCGAGAGATAGAGAGACCGACGGCTGTGTGAGGGTGAGCCGAGAGGGAGGCCGGCACAGGTAGGGGAAGAGAATTTAGGGTTAGGGTTTATGAGGCTCCGATACCATGTGGAAAGAATATTTTCATTACTGATTTGTGATCAATTATATGTGAATATATACCAGGAGTTTCAATCCTAATTATGGTAGGAGAGACATAGTAGGAATGTGATACAATTATGGTAACAATATAATACAATGATATTAAATATATAAATAATATATTTAACAATAGCAATTCTCCTATACTCTAAGGGGCTTTTTGGCAACTTCTGAATAGGTAAGTGCTGAACCAGTAAGAGATCTTAACCATTAAGTGCTGAACCAGTAAGAGGTGTGAACCATTAAGAGCTAGTATATTGCTTAACTATTCAGAGGCAAATGTCTGATCAATTCAGATAATAGGTCTTAACCATTCAGACTCTGTATAATACTTAACCATTCAAAGGCAAATGTCTGAACCATTCAGACATCTACTCACGAAACAAACAGTTTGAACCATTAAGTGCTGAACCTTCAGACATCTGAACCATTAAGAGGCTGAAACAAACAGCCCCTAAGTTCCTCACATGTTTTCATTATGACTTTTTGTAATTTTTAAGAGTAATTGAAAAAGATTAAAACTTAACAAAACATTTGACTCCAAAGTCAAAATCAACTTATGGGGTGCAATTGAAGGGGGTGGGAGGTGTGTTCGGGGTCGGGTTGGGGCAGGGTGGGGGGGTTTACTTGGAGTAGAAACCGTCAATTTTTCGAACGGGGCACCGGAGCGCCCCCGGGTCATCCACCAAGGTGATTATAGCTCCCTCCGTTTGGAAAAACACTTCCCATTTGCATTTGGAGCAAAAAATAAGGAAGTGTTAAATTATAGTTGATTTCCAATTTTGCCCCTAATGTGATGAGTAAAAGTAAGATGTGATGGATAGATTATTAGAGAAAAAGTATGATGTGATAGGTAGGGTATGAAAAAGTAAGGGTAAAAGTGGTTTTTTAAAAGAAAAGGGAAGTGTTTTGTTGGAAGTAGAAAAAATGAAAGAGGAAGTGTTTTTGAGAACGGAGGGAGTATTATTTTTTTATATATTACGGTGTATATTTTATAGTACCTTCACCACTGAGTATTTGTTTAGTTTTGAACTTTTGGTGTTCATCATTTGTAGGGGAAAATGCTAAAATATGAGCAAAATATTTAAAATTTATCAAAACATGAGTTCAATATTTTTCTATTCGAAATATGGGTTAAAACACATTTATATTATATTATTAATCATGACCATATACATTATCAAAAAATATAGTAAAATATTCATATACAGTAACACATTACCACAATGTAAATTTCTATTTAGAGAATAAAAATATGAAACTTTTATATATTTTACTTTTTTTAGGTGATTTTTCATTTTTAAGTTTTAACCCCCAATTAAATATAGTATATGTACTTTTATATGAAATATTAAATAGATAAAATAATATTTTGGCTTCACTTATCTTCCGATCCGATGAATAAAATATTCGATCAAGTATTTTTGGATCCGGGTCTCGGGTAAAAAATAGATGGGTCGGGTCAATTTTTATTAATTAGTTCTAGTGGTAACATGGGCCCATAGCCTGCTCCGTCTATTAAAAAATGGACTGTTACATAAAAAAACAACAAGAAAGGGTCTCTTAATGGGACATTGGGCCGGGTTGGATTCCTGTGGGAGAGTGTGCGAGGAGATGAAAAAAGGGACGCCGTTGCCGGGGATCGAACCCGGGTCACCCGCGTGACAGGCGGGAATACTTACCACTATACTACAACGACTTGTTGTTCGTTCACTCGGTTTAAAAAGTTATACTCCCTCCGTTCCATAAAACCCTTCCTCTTTCGTTTTTTTGAATTCCCTAAAACACTTCCACTTTCTATTAAAAAACCACTTTTACCCCTTACTTTTTCATACCCTACCTATCACATCATACTTTTTCACTAATAACCAAACTATCACATATTACTTTTACCCATCATATCAGGGACAAAATTGGAAAGTCAACTAAAATTACACTTTTCTTATTTTTGCCAAAAGTCAAAAGTGGAAGAGTTTAAAGGAACGGAGGGAGTATATCTTTGTTTGTTCGAAGCAGATCTGCTGAGAGGGGACCGTACGTGCGAAAGAGCACACGAGTGATGCTTTCTTTCGACACAGAGCGTGAGTTCAAATTTTTAATCTCTAGTTTATCTTTAGTTTCTTTAAATTTTTTCAATTTCTTTTAATTTCTCCAGTTTTTTTATTTCTTCCAGTTTTCTTATAATATTTCTAGTTTCTTCCATTTTTTAAATTTTTTCTAGTTTTCTACCTGATTAGTCTTATTTTCTTCAATGTTTTTACTCCTAAATAATGACTCTAAAAATAATATATTTTTCATGTATTATTATTATTATAACTATAGTTTATAAATCATTTCAGTTTTGCTATTTTTTTTATTTTTCCATGTCACTATTTGTGATTCACAATCAATATTATTTTTGTTTCTATTTTTATTATATATAAATAATACGAAGAGATACAAATTTACAAGAGAAATTTTATTGAAATTTGTATATTTTCTTTAACCTATAACTTTTTTCTTTTAATTTTCTCACCATCCAAACGAAACCTAAGGCACCTATAATGAGAAAAAGCACGACTTGTGAATCAAAGCCTCCATCCTTAAATCCTTACACAAGCTAGGTACACGTTTAAAAGAAGAATTACTATCATGAGAAAAATACAAATTGAACAATACGTGCTTACAAAATCAATTGTATTAATTTAAAAATCCGAAGTCATTCATATACTTGTGTGGAAACCTTTACGGGCCATTTTAAGCTGTGGTCTTTAGTAGACCTGGCAAATCGGTCGGTCAGGTCGGGTTCGGGTTCGGTCACTTCAAGTTCGGGTCAATTTGGGTTCGGGTCAATTCGGGTTCGGGTTGAGAACTGTATGTTCATGACCTAGTATCGTCGGGTTCGGGTCGACCCAACGGGTTATAACTTTGATTTTTAAAATTTCTAAATTCACATTACCACTTACATTTTCTATTAAATAAATTTAAAATATCAAAAAAATGTATTAAATCTATAAAATTGATTTATTTTAAACTCTGAAGTAATTTTTTAGATATATAAATCAATATAAAGAATTTAAAAATGCTTAAGTTTTGGAAAAAAGTAAGATAATTATGCAATATCATTAAAATTCTCTATGCAAATATAAATTTGTACACTAAAAACGAGTAGTAAAGTGTATGATTTTGAAAAATTCTTACTTTAGCGGGTCGGTCAGGTCGGGTTCGGTCGGGTTTGACCCATTTTTAGCAGGTCATTTCGGGTTCGGTCAACTTCGGGTTCGGTCATCAAAACCATTGTTCAAAACCCAGTGTTTTCAGGTCGGGTTTTGGGTCAAAAACAGGTCGGGTCATTTTTTGCCAGGTCTAGTCTTTAGTCTTTACTACGTCCATTGTCGCCATATACTTCATCTGTCCACAAATAAACTTTACACGTTTAGTCGATAAATTAATCAACAAGTCGTTGTAGTATAGTGGTAAGTATTCCCGCCTGTCACGCGGGTGACCCGGGTTCGATGCCCGGCAACGGCGTATTTTTTCATTCTTTGCTCCGGGTTCGATCCCCGGCAACGGCGTTTTTTTTCATTCTTTGCTGCCTCCTTTGTTCTACAGACGGTTCCCCCCCCCCCCCCCCCCATTGAATAGGTTTGACGGAGATCCTTTTATTTACCCGAGCATTTTTTTTTGCAACTAAACTCATAAAAACATGTGTACTAAATTAAAAAAGAAACTCATAAACTTGTTCTCTGATTTGGATTTACTCGACCACGCCCACCAGGTGTTTGATTGATTTCCCAGGCCAACCATAAAACTCGTGGAATGCTATCTATTTGGAACTTTCATTTTGGCTGGGAAAAGGAGAAGAGGTTTTTCAGCTTGTAGAAGGGAAGACTCCACAGAGCTTGTGAAGGAAAAAGTCGGGCTTTGGCTATAGCTGGATTGAGCTCAATTTGGTTGACGAATTTGCCCCCCAAAATGGAGCAGGTTCGTCTGCTAGTCGGTTAAAGGATGAAAGACAACAGCTATACGAAAGAACAATTTCCGGTATTACATGTCATGTGTCAAAAGAAAACCACATCCAATGACCACGTTAAACAAGACAACTTTTAATCTAATACATATGTGAAAGTGTGAAACACATTCTTTGAGCCAATAAAGTAAGGAAAAAAAACAATATCGACAAATTTTAATCTTTGATCTCATGCTCTCAGCAAAACCTCTGGCCCGTCTTGCTTCATCTTTAAAAGACTGCCCTCAATGTTGCGTAACACAGGCTTGTAGCTATAAAGAGAAAAAAAAAGAATGTGGATAAGAAGAGGTTTCATACAGGTGATATGCATGCATATGAAGGCTAAGAATGTAATTTCAGCAGCAAAGACGGAAAAGAAAAGATGATAGGGTTAGAGGCCTACATGCGGGCTAGACCATTGTATGCTTGCGTGGCTTGCTGGAGTTGTACCGATAGTTTTAGAACTTGTGCAGACAATGCTTCTGCTCTGCTCTGTTCTTTCACAAGTTGATCCTGAAGAAATATAGCCCATTCAGAAGGCGGTCACTTATACATACCATCACAATTTGTAAGAACACAATACACAATACAAAAGTCCGATATGGTAAGAGTCCACCATTTGAGCCCGGGATGTTCTAGGGAAAGAAAAACATAGAGGAAGATCTGAAGGAAATGAGATGCTAGGAGAAATAAAAGATTGGGTAAATCTAAAAATACATTTATTTTGGGTATTTGTTGATCCTCATTGTATTTATATCTATTACGCGTATACAAAGACTACATAGTTTACTTATATGTAAAAACATGGTTGTCAGATTTTACTGGGTTTGTATGTGCGAAAATATATTTAAAATAATCATATTTCATTTTCCAAGGTAAAGCCAAAGATAAAAAAAAATATGGGGTTACTCTCTTCCAGGCATTGTCTAAGATCTAAAACATACCCTAGCATTTCCCATGACCCAAGCATACCCTAAGTTCATAATAGAAAAACTCAAGTGCTAAAATTTGATCTCATGATTCTCATCACCATGAGGTGTTTAACTATTGCCACCATCAAACTCTTGGGGAAAAAGAATAATTCCCCTATTTAGGATAATATACGCTAGCTATTCAAAGCAAAGAGAAAGATCGGGATCTTCTGAGATGGAACTCAGCTGTTCACGTATTTTTCGGGAGAAAAGTGACCCGAGGCTGGGATCAGAGAAAAATAAATAGCAACACAAGATCGCACAACATTTTTAATGTGGTTTGATTTCTCAATAAACCTACATCCACAACAACTAACTTTTTCTTTATTTGGAACACATTTACAACTACAATTTTGAACCTACAAATTGTAAAACCCTCTCACAAGTTGTCTAGAACTCCCAACTAATTCTAAAACACACACACACTAGTAAATTTGGAGCACTCTCTCAACAAAATTACTCTAACTAAAACTGGTGGAGCCTACTCCTTCAACACACACAACTTTAGTCTCTCTCTAGAGGCTTGAAGAACCAAGGCCTCTCCCTCACAGGGGAGCTCTCCCATAGCTCACCACCATAAATTCCCAAAGGAGCTCATCTCCTTCTAAAAGCAAGCTTCCACCGCCATTTCAAGAAGCAAAGAAAGAATTTGCTTTCTTTAAGTTTCTCCGGATGCTTTCTTTCTCGCCATATGTAGTCTTATCTCTTTAACTTTTTTTCTTTCCTTAGTTCTTAAGGTTGGAAATAATGCATGTGGGCCCTCCATTTTATATGCTAAGAATGCCTCTACTTTGCTCTCTATCACATCTGATCCTATAGGGTGTTTTGTTAGTATAAATCTTTAAAAATGAATTTTATACTCATAAAAACAGCACATTATAATCCCAACCCCGTTGGGGTTGGGGTCAAGATGTAAGTAACTTACCCCTGCAAAAAAGAAATAGGCTCTTTTCATTATGCCCTTGATGCATTGTTGCATTTACTACCCAAAACTTCATGGAAAGTAAGAAAGAAAGTATAAAGTTACTAGATGTGCCTCTTTTAACTCCACTTGCAATGGACAAAAAAAATGAATATTATTCCCTCAGTTCCAAATTTGTCGTGTTTAGTTTATTGCGCACAGGACTAATAAAATGAAAACTGTGGTTGAGAATCATGCAAAAGAGTGTGTGAACAACATAATAATTTCTATGAATAAAACATGCACAATAAATTGAGATAGAACAAAATTTAAAACATATGCAACAAGCCATCAAATTGAGAAGAAAGGAGAATAAAATGAATATTTTGGTACTTATGTTACTTTGCACCCAAAATTTATTTCACTTTAGCACTCCATAGCACCTCTAAGTGAGGAGCATAGGTGAGCTTTGCGAAAACATGGGTGTAAAGTCAAATTTGGCATTTGCACCCATGTTAATACTAATATTTGACTTTGCACCTCGCTCTAAGGTGCTCTGGGTGCAAAGAGAATAAAACATGAAGTGCTAAGTCAAATATTGAGTTAAGCATGTTATCCAAAAACCAATTTTCCTTAGAAAAAAAACAAGGACAGACAAGTTGACATGTGAATGCAAGATTAATGCAAATGCATATCAATATGTAAAGACCACAAGATTAAGGAATGAATTGAAAAAGGAATTGAAACTCCATGACAAACCTGGAGGGATACAATATCAGCTTCATAACTTGGGGCTTGAGTGCCATTTTCCACTTCTTTATTGGATCCAAACAACCCTCTATGCATTAACTTGTCATTTGTATTTCCTATTCCTGCTTGTTCATTTCTTATTTTGTCTAACAAGACTCGTAGCTCCTCATTTTGTTTCAAACAATCTTTTACCTGAATGGTGTAAACAAGACTTATTTTTTGGACACCAACTTGAAAGAGTGGATCTGAAATCACTCTCACCTTACAGACAAATAATCAAACAAAATCTCGTATATCCCATTCAAGAGTAGGGTCTAGGAGGCAAGATGTGCGCAAATCTTACTTCTACTCCAAGGAGTAGAGAGCCTGAATTCACCGTCACCTCAAGCCTAGAAAATATGCTATGCATGTTATGAACTTTCTTTTTGGCAATGCAACAATCAAGTGAGTCAACACATCTTAAATGTCATTGCCCGTGAACACTTCATTTCTTGACAGATTTTTCCCTTCCCCAGAAATACTTGGAGTAACAAAATAATTAACCCATTGCTATTTTGTTTATGTAACCTGGTGTGTATATTGGTTTTTCCTTGCCTGGATACTTAATAAAAAGTCACAAACCCGCACTTCTCTCTTGTGTTAGCATTCAAAAATAGAACTTCGTAGAAACAATTGCTACTTGAGCAAATGCTCATTAAACTAAAAGTCGACTTAAAGAATGTTTTTTCTTAAGCCAAAATGACAAGAGCATGTACTTTATGCTGTTGCAATAGGTTTTGTTTGGATACATGAAAAGGAATTCATGGGTGATTGGTGTGAAACAAGGTCAGTCCAATTGTTACTGTGGATACCCTTGGAACAGTTGGAAGCAATGTCAACAACAACAAACCCAGTAAAATCCAAAAGTGGGGTGTGGAGAGGTGTGTGTACACAAACCGCATCCCTACTTGGAAAGTAGAGGCCGTTTCTTGGAAGCAATGACCATTGTCGATTTGTCTCCATAAAAAACTACCTTCCAAACTTAAAATTCAGTGTGCAATGTTTCTATGACTATATGAGCCTCAAGACTCAAACTCTACAATAAAAACAGATTGAGATTCAAACGTACCTTATTTTCCCACTGCACTACCATTCCCATCACTTCCTCATTCGCAGACGAGAGATTAGAATTTTCTTCAAACAGTCTCTCTATTTCTGAGGACTGAGAATCGATCTGTGAAACAAGAGCAGAAGGGAGCTAATTACTGCTACATATTATATTTAATATGGTTTAAGCATATAAAAAGATAATAGCCTAGAATATGTTACCTCCATCAGCAGTTTCTGCCTGCTGCTTTCCAATCTTTCAATGGCTACAGCCATTTCATGCAATTGCTTCTCAAGTTTCTCCTTTTCCTTCTAAGAAAATAGCAAACATTTAACTCAAAAGGGAAAAAAATTTATTTCATTTGCACAAAGAATAAATAATCTGAATTTGAAGTTGTAATCACAAGAGACATGGCTATGAGTCAGGCCGAGAAATCACAGTCATATTTACAAGAGTTACTGGCTCACATTCTAAGAATAAATACCAGGCACCAAGCCCTTGCGTGTATGTGAAAGATACACAAGAGTACTACATGTGAAGCACTAGATAGCCAACTCTGTCAGGGGAAGGAAATATCTACCGGAATTTTAGGGGTTGATTTTAGGATCTTTGATTGAAATTAGGGATGGAAACGGGTCGGGTTCGGGTCGGATAGTACTATACCCGAACCCGACCCGACTTTTAAAACCGAAACCCGAACCCGACTCGAAGCCCGACTTTTTAAACAAAAAACCCGACCCGACCCGAACCCGACATTCCAACCCAAAACCCGAACCCGACCCGAACCCGACTTTTAACCAATAATCAATTCAATGTACCCCAATAATTTTAAAAAGATTAAATCTAATTTTTTGTGTCTCATTTTTTTATTAAGGAATTATAAAAATGATTATAAATGGCATACTTGATATAATAGCACTTTGTCAAGAGATTATACGGAGTGCTCATTATATCTATAGATAGGCTTTTATGTTATAAAATATTCGGGTTTGAGTCGGGTCGGGTTCGGGTTCGGGTCGGGTTCGGATTATTTTATTCTCGGTTCGGGTTTGGATATTTTAGTGGTCGGTCGGGTCAGTTAAGCTCGGGTTCGGGTTGAATTGCCATCCCTAATTGAAACCAAGACTTTTTTTCTTATTAGAGAAAAAAGAATAAAATTAAATTGACTATATTCTTAAACGAAAACAAAAGATAGGACAAGATTCTCGAGAGAGAACTCTCCAAGTTCCCTGAAGAAATTCATGAGTAAGGGTAAAACTTGCTCCTAAAGTCTGCATAGTTCTTCTAAAGACACTCCTCAAAGGGAAGCATGTTCCACAAAGTGTCCCGCTTAGCAAAGGTCCGAGGAAGAGTCCCATCATAACTCCATAAGAATGCATGAAGGCAAACCCTACACTTCCTTTTAGAAAGAGCCTGCTTCCAAGAGTCAATCTTGTGACCTCAAGGAAACACAGAAACAAGTCAATCAGTGTGGCACCTCAACCGATGCGCTAAGGACACTTTTCTATTTGCATTAAGCTATTTAATTATACTGTCTATGGTAACAATGACTAAAAGAAGCAAATGTCATGATTTAAATAAAGTAGAAATATTTTAGTCTTCAATCAAAGATCCTAACCCTATCCCTAATATTCAGCTAGTACTTTGTTTTTTGGTTTATTCATTCACTAGTAAGTTTATTCTCTAGTTCTTCACATCCAGTACTCTTGTGTTTCTATCACTATGCAAAAAAAAGCATGCAACCCCTAATCAAACTAGTAAAGCTAGTTCTCATGAGAAGACAAATTATAAAATTTCCTTACCATACATTCTGTTCAAGTGATCTATGTACATGTTGCAAATAATTACTCCTGATTCTTTATAGCTACCATGTAAAGAAAGAACAATGGAGGAACTATCATTGACTTCGTGACTTTTGCAATCAAAACTCAAAAGCAATCGGAACTTTTTTAAAGTTTTTTTCCTCGCTCAAATATACTCAACAGCACAAGGCATTTACAATACATTCTGAATTCACGCTTACGGGCAATTACAGTGTGAAAGCATTATTAATAATCAAAGAGGTCATTAATTACCACTGAGAATGTGTCACCAGAAGCCTTTTGAGAGATATCTTCTGCAGTCATGAGATCGAGAATGTTATTAGTCCATGTGTACAACCCCCAAAAATTAGTGCTCTCGAAATCTCACTGCTACTACAACTCCGTAAATGATGATGATGATGATGATACTCGTAATAAACATTCACCAATACGTGAGCACGCGACATATTAATAAAATTGATGTTACTTTCATTCTGCATTCAAATTGTGATTTCTAAAAGCTGAAATATGGTTCAAGAAAGGTTCCAGATCAAATGCGTTTTAATACCTGACACCTTTTTGGAAAGAGATGAAAGCTTCTCTTCTAAGTCTTGCTTTTGTGAAGTAAGGGTAGATGTCCGAGTCAGCTCCTCAGCTAGCCGTTGTTGCTCTTTTTCTCTCAACATAGACTCTTGCTGTTACCAACAAATTAGTAAAACTAAAGTTCTGTTAAGATAAAATATAAAAGGTTTCCAGCACTGAATCTGACCTCAAGAAGAGATCTTAAGTTGGCAAGCTCCTTTTCAACAGTTTGCATGTGATCAGGTGAAAAGCCCACTGAGGTGGTGCTACTAGGTGGACCACTCATAGATTGTTGCTGTAACGAGTTTAATTCGGCTCGGAGAGCTGCTGCATCCTCCTCAGCCTAATGCAACAAATTACGAAGCAATCATGTGAACATGGAATTAACTATTTTCAGGTCTGACATCTCGTTTTGCAGCATTACTAAAGAACTACTAGCATACCCGATACTGCTCTTCTTCTGCCTCCTTTAACTGTTTCTTAAGAGTACGAATCTGCGCTGATAGATCCTCCTATACCAACAAACTAGAAACTGAATTCATTGGAGAGAGTAAACTTCAACAGAGTTAGGACTTCAAGGAAATAAGGAGATGATATGAACCCTTGAAACCACCGCGGCATCTTTTTCCATTGCCACATCCCTGAGTGCTTTCCGCAATGATGGTACAGTATTTTGCTCCTGAAAAATATACAAACCACTTGGCTTTCAAATTGACTAAACTGAAAATACATAACAGGAATGACTTGCACTTACCAAATCATTGAGACGCTTCTGGAATGTGTCATTCTCAGCTTCTATTGTCCAAAGCTGATCAATAAGGTTTTTTTATGGAAAAAAACTTTGTGATTATGACCTCTAAAGTACAAGAAATAAACATAAAATGCACATAGCTCTATCGCGATTAAGTTGAAGCTAACTACAGAAAAATAAGAAATAAAACATGTTCACCATGCACTTGTCATACCTTTGAGATCAGAGTTTTGTTTTCTTCTTCGAGATCAGCATTCTTCTTTTGCATCTGCTGTAATTGAGAAACCAAGCCTGCAATGTCATTCTGCATGCACAGAATATTTTTATAAATAAAAAACAAAACAAAACCGACTAGTAAAGAAAAAAACATGAAATTATTCAGCACTGCTTGCTAATTAGGGAGCCTCGTTGCTTAACTGCAAGATCCTGAATCTCTGAGATTCAATTTAAAGATGACACATCGTACAAACTACAGATTATGCCATAAATTTAATATTTTAAAAACATGTCAACAATCAATGAGGAACTTTTTAACCACCTGATTGCTCACGTCCCAAAAAATACTTCCCATTTGACCTCTAATGTCTTCAAACTTTGACCATTAATAATTTAATATCTAAATTTATACTCCATACATAAATAAATTTCTAAACATAACTATAAGGCTCCGTTTGACACACGGAATTCAAACTATGAAATTGGAATTGAGAACCTCAATTCCAATTCTAGCGTTTGGTAGCACAAAAATTATGTGAATTTTGAATTGGTAGTGCAAAAAATGAATTGGAATTGGTGAATTCAATTCTATGGAATTGAATCTCATGGAATTATAATTCCAATTCAATTTCAATTCCATCAATTTCGTGTACCAAACGGACCCTAAATATATAATATTTTGAACCCACATTTCAAAATTCAAACTAATCTCAAGATATTATCTTCTGCGTTTATGGCAAGAGGTCCTAAACTAATCAAACTCGAAGTTTTTTTGGGACGGAGGGAGTAACATTTGCTGGGCGGCAGGAATACATAAAGCCATTAGACATCTAAAAAGAATCTCAACTGAGTTTCATACCTCCGCGAGCCGATTTCCACTCTCTGATCTTCTTATTTGGGGAACATCTGCGCCAAAAGGGTTAAAACGTAAGAAACTTTAACACAATTTAGCCAAAACACGAAAGGATTACCATTAGAGCTAGCAACAGCAATGGTCAGATCAGGTCCAGAAGACGCTTTGATCATTCTCTCTGCGGCTCTCTTCTGACGAATTTCCTCGAGCTGATTTGTGCATTGAACACCGTTCGGCAAAGGGGAAAAAAAGCGCAATCAATGAAACATATAAATCGACGGATGAGAAATTCGAATTCAATGATTTCAAAAAAACGGAGATCCTCACCGTCCGTCGACCCAGCGATGCATGACGAGAGTCCATTGACAACCGAGAATTTTTCTTCAGAAGATTCGGAGTTCCCCGGAAAATGAGAGAGAAATGGGCTAGATTTTACAGTTTTGAGTTTTCGGTTAGCTCAGGAATGGGTACCGGGCGCGAACCAAATTTTGGGACGAGACTCGGCCGGCCGGGTTCTGGCAGCTAACTTAAGAATTTCAGCCTTTCAGGTTTACATTTTGAATAAATTACCACATATTAGATTATATTCCAAAATATACTTCAAATGTTTATATTCATATTTTGTATTAATGTGAGTTTGAAAATGATGTCTTACCTTGATACAAAATATTAGTACAATATTTTTGCGATCGTACTACTCCCTTCGTCCTATAATGATCTTTCCGGTTCACAAAACGAAAAAAAATCCCAAGTTTTTTCAATCTATTTTATTTAAATATTGGTATAGAAATAAAAAATAGAACATACATATTTAAAAACTACATCAAAAGTTCAACAAAACAAGTGGTGACAAGAATATTTTATTTTATCATATAGGCCATGAAAAAACACAAATAAATATAAATTCCCGTGAAGTTGGAATAGTGCTCTGGGAAGATCATTATAGGACGGAGGGAGTAATATTTTATATCTATATGAGTCATCAAAATATAATTAGAAATTTGGGTTATTATATTTTTGTAATATTGTTTTTTATATTTTTTAATTTAATTTTTAAATACATAAATTTTATTTTTTATATTTATATCAATCTTCAAATAAAATAAAAACAATTTAAAATTTTATTTTAATTTATATAAAGTAAAATTTATTTAAGAAGAGAAAATAGTTTTGAGAACTTAAAACTCCATATTGAAGGAGACCCACATATAGAGAAAGACGTCAATTTGGGGTGGGTGTACCGTGTACGGTTTACACCTCATATAGTCCGGCCACGAGAGCGCAGATTCCCTTGACAGTCTGTCCCGTGTCTCCTCACCATCCATTGTCTTCTGCTTCCGGTGAATCAATTATCGCCGGTCGCCATGACTCCGATCATCGAATCTGCTTGGTCGGTAAGTTTTCGACGTTCCGTCGCCGGATGGAATTCTCTCTGTCCGTTTAATCGTCATTCTCTAACTCGATGCGCCGCATTGTTTGTATCGCCCACTATGTGCCGCTCCGCTTTTATGCTTTTGATCGTTATCCTCTAATGGAACATTCTATAATTTTTGTTTTCCAGACGAACAATTTGTAGATTTAACCACTGTTTGATTTTTGATGCAAATGCACGATCATGTGTGTGGCTGACTTTTAGACACGTTACCTGTTTTTCATCTTTATTCGGTTTTTGTTTTTAAAGCTAAAAAGCCACGTCGGGAATCACATTGAGTAAAACATTTTCTATTGATGTGCTTTTGAGGGGAGATGCCCAGTTTGTCCGTCGTCAATCTGGTTATGCGATTCATCAGTTATGTTGTGATGTCAAGTACTCGAGTGATAATGTGATTGTTCAACATTTGCATGTTTAGATTTAGTTTATTTCTTTGGTCTTACTGGGCTCTTCTTCAAAATGCCGCGATTGAATACTGCAGAAGTAAAACGAAACAGAGAGATGATTAAATGTCCCGGGGTTAGCTCAAAGTTTTTTTATTAGATTGAAATCTAGTGGGATATTCATCATCAGAATAAGGTTTAGCCCCCTTTTTGGGTTTGGTGTAAATTTCCAGAGTTAATAATCATTAGTATATTTCTAAGTGAGCACTAATTTAACAACGGATGGAGTATTAGATTTTCATGTCTTGGACTATTTACGGTAAGTTTAAGGGGAGGCAGGTAAATAAAGGCAACTAGAAGTAGGTAGTATGACATAGATCCAACAATAACCAACCCATTAGAATCTCGCGGATGGGGTCTTGGATGGGTATGGCTTAAGTTCAGGGAAACGGCCACCAATGGCCATCATGATCACATACGCAAATGCAAAAATGATAGGGCACAACTTTTGTACCACAACGAATCGCTACCTCACTCACAGGGGGGTATGGGTCCCACACCCATTTCAGTGAAGTTGTGAATTGTGATTAGTTGTGGCACAAAGGTTGTGCCTCTCTCATTACTCATCTAATAAGGTAGCCTACAAATGTATTTCAAAAGGCACATACATGGTTAAGGTGCCATGTGGGTTCTATTATGTTTAAATTTTTTATATAGACAAAGTGATATTATTTTGTCCTTGAGTTAAGGTTTTTAGTTCATGTACAAAATGACAACATTTTGGTTGTGATAATTTGAGCAATTAAAACTCAACGGAAACACTGTCCCGCCATTCAATCGAACGATCTTTCTTCCTCTGTGCGAAGAACAGAAAATTGATTGCCAAGACTCTCTATAGTCCATGTTCATCTCCAGATTAGTAATCTCTTACTTTTTGTCCCATTCCAAATCTGCACTGTATGTTCAACTCTAGATCAATCAATCAAGTTTAAGGGCTTTTTAAAATATTCTTCATTGAAACAACATAATTTTGATTTTATTTTGGTTTTCTAGTTTTCCATGAGTCTGCATTCAAAAACAACTATGATGTGATATCAAATTCTATTACTATGAAATGGGAAAACATACAATACGTGCTAGACGAGTATGCATTATTTTAATCATGTCAAATAGATTCTAGTATTGGTGGTATTTGCCGGAAAGTCTATGCTTTGTGTGGCATACCCTTTGGCAGTAATTGCTTCTCTACTTTCATGTAAAATTGTAAAGGTAAGGTTTGCATGCACACACCCTCCCTAGACCCTACCTTCCTGGGATTACACTGGGTTGTTGTGCCCTTTGGCAATAATTATAATACAGATTGCATACATCAATTTAAGTTATAACTCAAATATATGCACACATCATGTTTGTATTAAATTTTTTATTTATACTTTTTTCATTTTTAAAGTTAAATAATTTTAAAATTTATTTATATAAATGTTAGTATAAAATTACTATGCACTAAAACAACAATAAAAATAGAACTTCTTTATATAAATGAATTCTTAAAACTATAATAAAACTTTAATTTATTTAAATGAATGAATTTTCAAAACTATATGCCAATGAAGAATTATTGATCAAGAAATTTTTTTATTGTAAACTATTTTCACACAAAGTCAATTTAAATGTCATTAGCTAGCAACAAACTACATATTTTATAACCATTTTTATAAACTAATATAGATTGTGGGTGGGTGGGTGAGCATCTAATAATATCATCCTGTTTAAAAGCTAAGACGATATGTTATTGGCTACCAAAAAAAATTCATGTTTTGTCCTTTTTAAAACTGGCTTATATTTTTCTTTTGATGAACGGTTTGTGTTTGTGGTTCATAATTTTTCGCTCTCTACATAAATTTTAACCACACAGTTTCTGCTTCTCAATAAGTGTGTCAGGTGAAACAAATAACCTTATTTTGAGACGGAGGAAGTAATTACCAAACAAGGCAATTTTGTAATAGCTCATCTAATCACCACATTGTATAATTGTACTAACAGTTATCTGATGCCCATTCACTGGGTTTTAAATTGTTGCAGTATCTTATCACTCATTTTAGTGACTTCCAACTGGCTTGCCTTGGGAGTTTTTTCCTTCATGAAAGTGTCTTCTTCTTGTCTGGGCTTCCCTTTATATTATTCGAAAGGGCTGGATGGTTGAGCAAGTACAAGATTCAGGTATGAAAAGGTGGTGGTTTAAATGGATAAGAGGTACTCCACATTTACCAATGATTTAGTTTTTTCTTATGATTAGTTTTGAGTTTTGAGGCTAGAAGTGGCAAATGAAAATGTTAAAATAGTTTCATGAAAAATGGATGGCTTTGCATCATGCTCAAATCAATTGTGAGTTTAGTTGGACATGTCAAACAATGATTTAAATGGGTAGGTCAAAATGACGAGTGCCGATCAAACCCTTGTGAACGGCTTTAAAAATTTTAATAAAAAAAACTGTAAAGTCCCCTTAACTCACTCAAAATCAAAACCTCAATTTTGACACAAAAGGATGTACAAATTTATCCTCAAAGTTAGCACGTTTCCAATACTAGCTGAAATCATGGTCTTAGGAGAACAGTCAAATACCAAAGTAGAAAACAATTTTGTTATTTGAGATCTGGGGTAACCTCACATGAGTAGTTAGTCATTGATATTTCAGATTTGCACATAGAATTCTTCTGTAATATTTATTTGTAAATGTGGGAATTGAGAATTGCTCCGATTTCCATATATTTTTGTAGTAGGCAGTGACACGAGAATGGCTTTCTCGTGTTCTTAGCATTAGTACGTGATGATCTAAAGCGGCATTCATTAAATTTTCAAATCTTTACGTCGAGCACGGCTTCCTCAGAAGTTCACATTATTTTATTAGAAAATCACCATCCTTCTAGATTTTCCGCTTAAAAATGGATATTTCTGTCATTTGCAGATATACTGAAACATACATTGTCTGAGGTGTACCTTTTTAGATTCTAGATTTTCCTATTAGTAAAACGGATACTTTTAACCGAAAGGGGTGGTCTAGTAGAAAAGTTTTTTAGATTTGTCTCTTAGCAGAGACATTTCTATCATTGGCAAAAGTATTAGACATAAAAGTTTAAGATCATCTTGCCTATATTTGTCAACACTGTTCTTCATGTTTTATTTGGTGCAGACAAAGAATAACACCCCAGCAGCTCAAGAGAAATGCATCACTCGTCTTGTTCTGTATCATTTTGGTGTCAATCTTCCAGTAATGATTTTATCATATCCTGTCTTTAGATACATGGGGATGCGAAGCAGCCTTCCGTTGCCATCCTGGTATTTTCAGGTTCTTTATATACTTGATCTAAGTAATATAAATCTGATATTTCCCTTTTTGTCGGATCGTAGAGTTATATCAGTCTACCAATAACTCCAATCTGAAACCCTCGCCACCCTCTCCCCCAATTTATACTTCTCTATTTTACACAAGCATGCATACAGTGATGTGTGTGCACGCGTGATGGTTTTTATTGTAGCAGACTTTGATGATTTTTTTCCCTGTGCAGGAAGGTGATTTTGACTCAAATAATATTCTACTTTATCCTGGAAGACTTTGTGTTCTATTGGGGACACAGAATTTTGCATACAAAATGGCTATACAAGCATGTCCACAGTGTCCATCATGAGTAAGCAAATAACATCAGTCTTTTTTTTTATGCTCATCCTGTTCTGAAAAAACTGTCATTTATTAGTAAGATACATGGTTTTGTAAGTCATGAATGGTCAACTATTCCCCTACAATATGGTTTATTGTTCTTCAATTTCATTTCATAATGGTGTAGCCTTTTTAAAATTATAAGAATGCTTCAGAAATACATACTATGTATATATTAAGGGTCTGTTTGGAAAGGGGGAACTTTTTTATGGAAAATGACTCCTGGTCCTACAAAATGAGTTTTTTTCAGAACTCATTTTAACTTGAAAAAGGACTTTCTGGTGTTTGGCTACATTTCGACGTAAATCCTCAAAGTTAGAATGAAAAAGGGGCAGTGGGGAAGAGTTGAGGACGATGACTATGCAACAAACATCTGGAAGTCATGATTTGTTCTAAAATAGCTTTGGAAATTAACATACTTCAAATCCTCATGCCACTATTGAACGCAAATTGGAAGTGTGATTTGCCGCGTAGACTGAACGCAAATCCAGATGTTGATTTCCAATCAGTGCATGTTGATTTGCGATGGGGGTGATGGCAACTCTTGTGCATTGAGGATGGCGGCGACTGTGCATCGGGGACGGTGGCCTTGCGTGTCCAATGGGAAACAGAAGCGGAGCATAAGAGTGGGGGAAGGCAGCCTGGCTTGAAATTGACTTCCAAAAAAAATAGAAGTCAAATTCCAGATTTGAGGGTTCATTTTCCATTTGGCCACTTCTCATTTCCCATTGATCTTGCTCCCAAACGCCAGAGAATGAGGATAATGACTTCCATTACCTGACCATGAATATTTCTCTAAAATTAAAGCCAACTTTTGAAAATAGATCCTTTTTTTGGACCAAGAATTATTGAAACCCAACTCTTTTGTTAGAAGCTATAACATAGTGAGTAATTATTATTGTTCATGCTTTCATTAGTGTTAATATATTGTAGGTATGCAACACCATTTGGATTGACTTCTGAATATGCTCACCCTGCTGAAATTCTCTTTCTTGGATTTGCAACAATAGTTGGCCCTGCAATTACTGGTCCTCATCTCATCACTTTGTGGCTGTGGATGGTACTTAGAGTCCTTGAGACAGTCGAGGCACATTGTGGTTATCATTTCCCGTGGAGTCTCTCAAACCTCTTGCCTCTCTATGGCGGGTTTGTATGCAATCACACTTTTTCCTATTTTAGTTTATTAGCCTTAACATGCTTTAAATCTGTTCTTTCATTGGTTGCCAGGGCTGATTTTCATGACTATCATCATCGACTGTTGTATACGAAATCTGGAAATTACTCATCAACATTTGTTTACATGGACTGGTAAAGATCTATTGACCACTATGCATATGTGACATGTAACTTCCAGATAAGTCTATTTTCTACCGAGTATTGGTTTTGACTCTCTAAAGCCTGTACCCTGTTGTGAGACAAACTGACCAGAGACCGTTCCCCTCGTCCCCTGGCTTGATTGTTGGCCTCCAATTGGTTGCCTGCGCTCTTCCCAAACTACCCTAAGTATGCCGCATGATTCAACTAAGGCCTGGCCCCACCTAGGTTCTGACGCCCAACACTTTTTTTTGTTATACATTGCCCCACACTTTTATAACACCATAGAGGGGGGTGGTTGCCACTGCTGTCATCCCAATCCCCTTATCTCCAAAACAATATTACTCTTCAAACAATGTTCTGTCTAAGCACGAAATTGGAGCTTTTAAAAACATTTTTTTTGGAATGAAGCTTTTCAGGACATATGATTTGTAGAAGTAACATCAAACACCCCCAACAGTCTACTGATTGAGATTTAAAACTGCTTGCTAGAGAATTGAGTGCATTTGCTTTATTTGCTTTTGTTCCACATCTTTTGTCAGGATATTCGGTACCGACAAGGGTTACAGAAAATTGAAGGCCTTGAAGAGTGGTGGAAGTGGAGGAGAGGGCAAAGAAATTTGATGTAAAAAGTATACCACGTATATTATTAAGATATAACTTTAAACAGAGATCACAGGTGTGAAATATCCCAATGGGGCTGACCCCCTGTGCATCTTGTTGCGTGCTATATGGACATGGTAGTCGTCTGTGTTTTGAAGCAGTTACGAGTCTATTTTCGGCTCAAACGTCTCTTCGATTCCAGCCTCCTGTATTGATTTTATTTCATTCCATCAAGTGTCAGGAATGTGGAAGTGTGGAACTGTTTGGAATTCTCTTCTGTTGATCAATTTTAGCTCTCTCTGCAGTTCTGAAGCTTCAGATTCGGCAGAGAATTTTTAGTGTTTGGTGGTATGCATTTCTGAACTTCTTTCCCATATGAAGTTTCTTTGTAGTGTTTGAAATGTGGTATGGAAAATGTTTCCTTGTTGATCAATTTTATCTAATTAATATGCAATATATATTTTATTAATTTATAGGTCAAAGATTGAAAATAGTTAAATGAAAAAATCAAAACTGGACAAATACTCAAGGACGAAGGTAGCCGTTGTGATGGAAATAAAACTTATACTACCTCCGTCCCAGAGTATTTGTCCGCTTTCATTTTTACACATCATCCAATACACTTCTTTAATCCTTTTATCTTGTAATTTGTATATTAAAAAATTATAGAAATTATATATTAATAATCTATATGTTAAGACAAATCAAACAAGATCACACTTGACTATATTTAGGTTTACACATTGAGAGAATTCGATGAGTCAAAGTGCTTAGATGAACAGTTCCAAAAGTCAAAACTGGACGAATACTCCGGGACGGAGGGAGTATAATTTTTTGAAGAAGATGTTTATGTTTCATTTTTTACATATCTCATAAAATATTTTTATCAACATTTATAATTTCAAAAATTCATCTTATATCTCTTTTATTGGAGCTAGAAGTTGTTTTGAGGATATTTTAGATATTTAAGGTGTCTCTTTTAGGACAAGGGAGTACTCAATAATGAAAATGAAGTTGTATATTTTTGTTAACCATCTCAAGAATTCAATTCAACATATTGTAAAGGTGCATGTTTTGAGAGTTTGAAGGGTTGGTTGGTTATTGATACCTTCCAATGTCTACTCCTTCCTACCTTAACAAAGGGCCACTTTGACCCATCACTACAATTTTGTACGGACTACTCCGTACTTTAACTCTCCTATTGACCTATTCTTTTTCCACTATAATGTACTCTGGTCTCTGGCTTAATGACCACTCATTTTAGAGACTATTGTAATTAGAATATTCATAGTATTTCGTTTGTAAAATTGATAGTTTCTATTCTCAATTTCTTCCTCATAAATTTGAATTTGTGATTGAGTTGACTCTTTTCTATGATATAAAATATTTCATATACTAGTTCAGTGACAATTTATAATACTTGACTGATGTTTTTAAATTATTGTAGTTACATATTAGTGTTATTAAATAAAGAAAATCCGGTTTCAAAAAAAAAAAAAAAAGAAAATCCGTATATTTAATTTTTCATTTTTTGTCTTCCATTTTTTTAGATCGTCTCTTATCTTTCTTTATACTTCATTATCTGAAAATTAAATATTCCTTCCGTCCCAGTTGAAACTTCCCGTTTTGACTTGGGGCGGTTTTTAATGTTAAGTAAAAAAATGGTTGACTTTCCCATTTTATCCCTCCCTAGGCCCCACATCACCCCTTCTCTTGCTTCTTCATCGGTCACCCACATCTCCCTCCCATGTTTCCATTCCTTTTTTCATTCATTCTTTGTTCTTCATCATCTCGACCCCCATTCCAGATCTAGATCTACCATATCAAGAAATTGTTTTTGAGTAGACAAAATCAAGAAGTTCAAGTTCCAAATCTACAAAATCAATCAAAATTAAAAAATGAAATCTCTTCAACCTCAACTCCCCTACTCCTTCCATCACAAAGCTTTCTTCTTCTAAGAAATTGAAAAAGAAATCTTTGAAAAGATGAAGAGAGGAAACAGTGAAGAAGCCAAAAGTTGAGTCTACAGTTTTTTACTCACTACCGCGCAGTCTCCGCCGCTCCTCTTCGCCACAGCCTCCGCCGCCCCTCTCCGCCACAGCCGTCGTTGCCTCCCTTTCCGCTGTCTAGATCTGAAACCTTTGTCAGGGGAGGGGAGTAAGAAGAAGCAAAAAGAAACAAATGGCCAAAAAGTAGAACAAAAGAAGAACAAAAGTGATGAAGAAAGAAAGAATGTCCGGGATAAGATGAAGAAGAAAAAAGAAAATTGGGGGCTGGGGGGGGAGAAACGAGGTGGGAGTTGGTAGAAAGAAGAAAGTAAAGAAAAGAAAAAGAAGGGTGTATTGGTCTTTTTGGCAAAAGTTTTTTTTCAAGTAAAGAAATGGGAATAATCAAGTGGGACAGCCTAAAAAGGAAAATGAGAAGAAAGATATGGGACGGAGGGAGTAATATCACATTAACCTCTTGCCCTCAATCTACTACCCTTTACCACCAAGTGTAGAAATCCCATCTGTCATATATAGGGAGTACTTTACAAGCCGTTTGGATAGCTAGTAAATGCAAAATAAGAAAACACATTGGTTCCCATGACATTGGTTCGACATTGGGAACCAATGTCATGGGATGACCCGGGGGTGTTCTGGTGCCCCGTTCGTAAAATTGACGGTTCCTACTCTTCCTAACCCCCCTGGTAGACTCCCCACCCCTCCCCGACCTGAACACATCCTAACCCCCCTTCAATTGCACCCCACAAGTTGATCGGAGAGAAACACAAATTTCAAGTCATTATACTACTTTAATTGATGGAGAAAATTAAATGGAGAAAAAGAGAAGAAAAAAAGGGTTTGAGCATTCTAAAAAATTTCTTTCCATTCAAGAAGGGAAAAGTGTATGGGTGGAGAAAATATTTAAAATTATTTACATGTCATTCAAATATTTGAAACTACTTTATCTTCTTGTACAAAAATGTCATTTTTCATCATCACATTTTATCTTTGCTTTTCTACTCATCCAAATTCCAAACAATATACTCACTATGTCCTAAATTATTTTTCTATCTTTGACTTTTTGTGACTAATCACAATTGATATTTGACTTATAACTAAATAAAAATTATATGGTATACTAATGAGTTAAAAGGCCTCTTGAAAATAGCATTTTCAGTTAGTGTTAGCATTTTTTGATAAAATTTGAACGGTGCTGATTAACTTTGAAAATGCTGCCCGTAGATAGTCTTTTCTAAACGTTAACGCTTACTTTTAACGATATTTCTAAATATGCCCAAAGTGAAAGCATTTTTGCGTAAGCGCAAGGAAGTCACTCCAAGCTTCTTTACATCGAGTGTTCGAGCACCACCCATGTTCTTAAGAGATTGAGATTATAAGATTGAACATATACTACACTGATGGGTATGAGAGCTACTAAAAAAGATTAGATAAAATAATATTTTAAAAATATTTACAAGACAAATGGAATGAAACATTTTTATTGATTATTTGATAAAATAAAATATTTTTATCATGTTTTTTATAAACTTTTATGTAATTTTGAAATAATAAAATGTATACTCTTTATTTGTATGCCAATTTACAAATAAAAAAATGAAAAGAAACATAATTTTACATGTTTTAAAAGAGTCAATATTCGTAGAACGGAAGAAGTATAAGAAATCGAATGGATTGGGAATATATGTTATGCCAACATTTTTTTTACAAACGTAGGAACCATCAATTTTATGAACGGGTCATCGAAGCGGCCCCGGGTCATCCCATGACATTGTCGGGCAATGTCATGGGAACCTTTGGTGCATTTTTATTATGTATCTCAATTCAAATAGAACCTCATTAGAGAAATGTTGCGATCACAAACAGAATTGTCACAAAGTTCATGAATATATCATATATATCGTCGGGAGTATATATTTAAGTTTCCACTTTTTTTAAAAATGACAATCAATAAGTAGTACGTCCTCCTCAAGAGATACATTATTGAAAATATTATTTTCAATTAAATTTTATGTTTTAATTTTATTTAAACAAAAGAGAAAAAAACCAAAATCCCAAAACATCTAAGTTTTTTAAAGTTAATATGGTCATGTTCTCCTCAACTTTTTTTTTTACTTATTACTTATTTTTATGGGAACCAAATAAGATCAGACCAGACCAGATCAGAAATAGCTTTAAGGCTGCATTCCGTTCGCCTGATCTGATCTGATTTTTTGAAGTCCTATCTGGTCTGATCCGATCTGATTGAATATGATCTAATTGCATCTGATTTGATCTAATTTGGTTAGATCTGATGTGGTCTAATCTGATATAAATTTGATTAAAAAATTTAAAATTATTATAGTTATAATAATAGTAATAGTAATAATAATAATAATAATAATACTTATAATAATAGTTGTAATAATAATAATAGAAATAGGAATAGTAATAATAACTATAATAATAATACTAATAAAATAATAATAATAATAATAATAATAATATCAAAAATAATAATAATAGAAATATTGATAATAAAAGAAATATTAATAATAAAAGAAATCATCATAATAGTAATAATAATAATTGTAATAAGAATAGTAATAATAATAATAGGAATAATATAAATAATAGTACTAATAATAATACAAATAATAATAGAAAGATGAATAATAATACTAATCATAATGATAATATTAGTAACAATGATAATAATAATAATGGTAATCATAATAATAATATTAGTGATAATTATAATATTAATAGTAATAATAATAGTAGTAGAAATAATTATAATAACAATACTAATAATAATTATAGTCATAATAATAATAATGATAATAATAGTAATAATAATAATAATAGTAATAATAATAGTAGTAGAAATAATAATAGTAATAGTAATTGTAATTGTAATTGTAATAATGACAATGGTAATAATAAATATAATAATAAAAGTAATAATAATAATAACAATAGTAATAATAACTATAATAATAATATTAATAGTAATAGTAATAATAATACTAATAATATTAGTAATAATAATAACAATAATAATAGTTTTGTTTAAATCTGATTTGATCTGGCATGATATGATCTGATTGGATTTGATTTGATTTGATTTTAATAAGAATAAGTAATAAACAAAAAAATAAGTTGAACAGAACATTGTCTAAATAAACATAACTATATTCATATCAGATTAGGTGAAGAGAACATGTCTAGCTTTAAAAAACAGCAAGAGCCACATGCGTGCAATGAAGGTGGACTTCGTGTTAGCAGCGTGCTTCTTTTTTATTGGTCATCGGCCTCGCCTTTTTCTCTCAATTCACTCGTCTTGACGTTATATTAGGTCATTAAGAGTTACACTCATACGGTATTATATCGGAATAGGGAAGGATTTCGAGCACCTTGCGAGCTCCAAGAGAAAAAGTGATGAGAAAAGGGAGAGAATCGCGAATCCTTGTTCGATGGAAGAGAAGCATGAGAGAGAAGAGAAGAAAATTAGAGTTTAGGAGAATAATTTCTTTATTGATTCATTAATAATTCATTGAAATAGATATATTTATAGCTAGGACATCTAAAGAATCCTTACCATAAAAGAAAACTAAATAATTTAAGAATCCTAATTATAAATGGTGACATATATCCTAACAATAGAGTACTACTTTCTAATAATAATATAATTAACTAACCATAAATAATGATACCAACTAATATAATAATAATAACCACTAACCATTAATAATAGTAATAATAATAATAATAATAATAATAATAAATCCCGTATCATACACTCTCCGTTCAATATAATAATAATAATCCCGTTGCGCGTTACGATATTTGATTGAAATTATTTTATAATAATTTTATATAAAAAATTATATGAAATTAAAAAATAAAAATTACATATTTAAAAAACTACATTACTATATTATTTTATTAAATTTAGTGATGGAAATACACCAATAAAATGTATAAAGTTTGACCATGTATATAGTAAACGTGAACATAATTATTGGACGCGGCGAGTACTCCATAACATATATTCGCTCTTGGCTTGTTGTGAATAAATAGCTTTTAATTTCAAAGATGTTATAGGTATATTGATTTATACGAGTATAATATATAAGTCATTTGAGGATATATAGAACGAAAATTACTTCATCAGTTGAGTTATAAATTAAAAATAGTTGATAACCAATTTTGGCGAGCTTATAAGCACAGAGATACATCTATTATGTTTAGTTCAAAGAATATGAAACAGAAAAAAATAATTTTTTTATTTTCCTAATTCAAATAGGAGTAATTATTTTAAATATTTTATCTTCTCATTTTCTTTTTATTTTATTTTTCTTTTTTTATTTATTCTCTAACCAAACACGAAAATTATTTTTATCTCATTTTCTTTTGCTTTAATTCAAATTTATAAACATAGTGTAATGTAAAAAAAATTGAAACCTACAACAAAACTAAAAATAGGATATTATACTTCCTCCATCCACAATATTGTTTCATAATTAATAGGGCTCCAAAAATAAATAAATGAAATTATGTAGTTGAAACTTGAAAATAATGTCGAGGAGATCGGAGAAAAATATAAGCCACAAAAAGTTAGAAGTGAAACATTATTTTGAGACGCATAAAAAAAATATTGTAGAATATTATTACGGGACGAATATAGCTTGAAGTAATAAATTGTTTATCGTTTGAATAAGAACCATGTTAGGTGTACACCACTTCGAGCATGTTCTTTAGAGGTTAAACTCTTAACTTCCAGTTTCTTTGAATTTCTTCCAGTTCTTTTTTCCAATTTTTCCAATTTTTCTTAAGTATTCTAATTTTCTTCAAACTATTTCTACTTCCCAAACAATTACTCAAAAAACGATATATTTTTAATTTGATTATTATTATACTATTATTATTATTAGTATTATCTTGATTATTATTATTACAACTGTTATGTTCATACCTATAGTTTATAAATTATTTAATTTTTATTTTTTTCATATCACTATTTTACGATTCACACTCATTATTATTATTATTATTTCAACTTTTTAATATAAATAATACAACTTTTTTGTTTATTAATGTACATGATAAAATATGAAAATATCATATTTAAACTATATTTAAAAAGTTTAGAATTTCTATGTTTTATTCTCAAACTAAACTTACAATGCAAATACAATGTCCATCATGAGAGAAAAAATAGTTTTGATCACATTATGTGATGTGTCTCATATTTAAAACAAAATCTTGTAATATATAAATTATAATTTAATATATATATATTTTATAATAAATACTGCATAAACAATTTGAGGTGTAAAATATATAAATACTCTGTTAGAAAAAACCATTTTTAAAATTTACTCTATTTTTAATGTCACATATATTACTTTCTCCTTCAACTTTGATTAATGTGCAAAACCTCGTAGATTTTTTTAAAATGATTTTATTTCCAAATTGGTAAGGACATAACATATAAAAAATTATACTATTTAAAAACTACATCGAAAATTTGACAAAACAAGAAGTGACAAAAATATTATATTTTATCAAATAATCAATGAAAATACGCAAATAAGTAAGAGTTATCAAAAGATCATAATATAGTAAACCGGAAAGACTTTTTTTAGACGGTTACTCATTTTTACCAAAAAAGAAGAAGAAGCAATTGACCAAAATTACTTTCTTCTCTTACAAAAAAAGAAGACTTTTTAATGCCTTCCATTATCCTTCTACCCTTCTCTCATTTCTCCAGGAGTGTAGTACGGAGTGACTATTTTGCTTTTGAAAACTTTATTTCTTCAACCATACTTAACCGCCCTGAGTAAGAACTTTCAGCCTTGTAATGGCGGACGTTTGCTGTGAGTTTGTGAAAGAGAGCAGCCCCTCGCCGTCGGGCGAGATGTCTTCCCAGTCCGCCCGGCGGAGGAGGCTGGAGGTCAGGAGAATTAAGTCCCTTCCCGGAGTAACACCTTCGGAAACTGTGACCCAACGGAAACGTTCTCGATTCGAGTCGTGTTTCCCCGGATCTATTTCGAGGCTCTGCCATAACTCCGTCGAGAATGCCGGCGGATCCGTTGCTGAGGAATCGGGGTTGACTGGACAAGGTGGATTGATTTTGAGCCCGTTAACGTCCGATTTGCTCCCGAAATTCGGCGTGGCCTCCGTCTGCGGACGGCTGCGGGATATGGAGGACGCGGTTGCGGTTCATCCGTGGTTTTGCCGCGAGAATCGCAACGAATTGCACTACTTTGCCGTATACGACGGCCATGGATGCTCTCACGTAAGCCGAATCCGTCCTCTGCGAATATCGATTCGCTTTTCTTCGAATAATTGTTATCCGATTTGAAACTTGAATCTCGAATTTACAGGTAGCGATGAAGTGTAAGGAGCGGCTTCACGCGCTGGTGAAGGACGAGCTGGAGAAGAAGGAAGCGAACGCCGATTGGAAAGGTGCGATGGAGCAAAGCTTCAGTCGCATGGACAAGGAGGCGGTCGCGTGGAGCAATAGCGTCGTTCGCGGCACTTGCCGGTGCGAGCTTCAGAGCCCCGACTGCGACGCCGTCGGATCCACCGCCGTCGTCGCAATTCTAACTCCGGACAAAATAATCGTCGCCAATTGCGGCGATTCCAGGGCGGTCCTCTGCCGGAACGGCAAGGCGGTGCCCCTCTCCAATGATCAGAAGGTGAATAAAGAGGATTATTCTAGAACCTTCAATTAATTTTAAATTTATTCCCTTGAAATTTGAACTGAAACGTCGATTAATTTTACATTAATCCGTTTTTCGTGATGATTTCAATTGTGCAGCCGGATCGGCCGGATGAGTTGAACCGGATCCAAGACGCAGGTGGGCGGGTCATATACTGGGACGGGCCTCGGGTTCTCGGAGTTCTGTCAATGTCGAGAGCCATAGGAGACAATTATCTGAAGCCATACGTGATCTGCGAACCGGAGGTGACTATCACGGACCGGTCGCCGGAGGACGACTGTTTAATTCTAGCCAGCGACGGGCTGTGGGACGTGGTGTCGAATGACACTGCATGCGGGGTTGCGCGGATCTGCCTGAATGGGAAGACGTCTCCGTCTCGCTCGCCGGAGAAGGAAGTGGGCCGCCGGGATTCCAACAAACTTTGCTCCGACGCTTCGATGTTGTTGACGAAGTTGGCGCTGGCAAGGAGGACGTCGGACAACGTGAGTGTAGTCGTGGTGGATTTGAAAAAGGCCACGTAGATCTTTGCGGCCTTAGATAATTAATTTTAAATCTTTTATAGCCCCCCACTTGTTTGGTACTCCCTCGTCCGTACCACTTCTTTAGACTTTATTTCGTTGCAACTCTTTTTTTTCCGTAATTCTCATTCCAAAATATCTACTCCGTACAGCATGTTAGAATTTGTTTTTATATACTCCCTCTATCCATGTATGATTCTCATTACGCGTTATGAGACTTGATCGATTTTATTTTCAATTCAATTTAAATGATTATAGAAGTAAAATTTTAAAATAAAATTTATATAGTAATAAACTACATAAAAAGTTCTATAAAACTAGAGGTGATAAAACAATATTATTTTATGAAATGACTAGTAAAATTGAGCAAACAAAGTGAGTAAAGTTTGACTATGTGAATAGTGTCTTGGAAGATCTATGGTGGACAGAGGGAGTACTTTGTTTTCCTTCCTTGTATGTTTGTAAACATGGATTTGGATTTCAAATCCGGATTTGGGTCAAATTTGATGTTTGAGGAACTTAAATTTTTTTTATTTGGAGTTGAGTCAAATTCTTCTCATTCATAATAAATCTTATTTTGAAATTCATGCACCTCCCATTGTCATTTGAAATTCAAGATTTCAAATTCTGGAATTGAAATGTATGAATTGAAATGAAATGTTAATTGTCAAACACTACCTTAACTTTTTTAAAATCAACAATAGAACTATAAATTCAATTCGGAATACAATAAATCGAGAGGAAAACAAATTAGTAACTTGTACCGTTGATCTTTCAACAACAAGCAATGTAAGAAAGTCAAAATCTTGCATTAGTGCCAAACAATAAAAAATGTTTCTGTAAAAAAAAGAAAAGTTCTCCATATCACCTTCGGTTGCGTTGAAGGCAACCTCACTATCAATTTTCACCACTAGTTCACGCCGCATGAAGAACAATTTCAACCATATCAGCGCCTCTTGAAGTCCACTAGCTTCGGCAGTTTGGCCATCAGTGCATACTGAAGTGGACCAAGCCTGCGGTGTGCCCCTCGCAAGAAACCTCCAAGCGCATCCCGCACCACCATCCCAACCGCACCATCTTTGTTTGCGAATTGAAACTCGCATCAACATTACATTTAAGGTCATCCCCACTCGAAGCTTGCCATACAGTCCCTCGTTGGCCTGACCCGCCTTTGTTCCTCCGCACCTCTCCCTTGGTTTGCACCTTTCTTGCGTCTCTCGAACTGCTTTGGCTGCTAACGTTCTTGGAATCATACGCTTATTCCTCGAACACCTGATTGCTCAAAGGGATCCGCATAATCTCATTGATATCTTCCGAGCATGCAGAACAATGCTTAAAGAAGGCCAACAACCCATCTCCGAGTAATTGGATCATTAGGGCCGACACCGGAAAACTTGCCCACTCCTCGTTAAGGTTCATTCGAATATAAGAGTCTTTTTTCCTCAACAACTATAGAGCATTAAGTACCGATCTATCTTCTCCATTCTCGACCATCCGCACACATCCTTATTCAAGAATTCTCCCTCCTTCAATGAGAGATCGCCAAATAAACTGAATAAAGTGTGACCATGTTAATGGTATTTGGGAAGATAATATTTTAGGGCATGTGGAGTAAGTTTTTCAAAATGTAAATTCTCTTGTAATTAACTTACTTCTTTATTTAAAATTATGAGATTTCAGTACTTTCATAAATCATAGTCATACCTTATGACATACGGAGTACTCCGTATGTTTTACGTTTAAATTATGCATATTTTCATAAATAGAAAGAATAAAAATTTAGAGTTTAAGAGAGTAATATTGGGCATGGTATATATTATGAAATATTTGCACTAAAATTTAAGTCATTTCCCTAAATAGCACTTAAACGGTTTTATTTTCTAAATAGCATTTAATAATGTTCATAATGTCTAGTGATGACGAATATTTGCTTGAATAATGACTAATCCATAATGACTAAAAGTGCTACATTGGGAAGAAAAACACATATGGTGCTATTTAGAGAAAGTCGTTATGTTTTATTGCTATTTAAGTAAATTCCCCATATATTATTCGAAACGAGTATTATTAGAACTCGCTTTCGCTTTATGTGATTTACGTTTGGGTCAGTCTTACATAAATTCAAACAAAAAAGGATGAAACTCGTCCCTGAGAACCCCTTAGATAGAACCGGCGGGACAATCTCAGCCCCCTGAACCGTCTGGATGACCACCTAAGAGAACGTAAATTAGGCTTTAATTACATATTTATGACAAAACGTGTAGCACATGTCAAGTACTTGTAGAGATCTTATGTTTAGCATATATAATTGATTCTTCACACAGTTGCAATTATCCCTTGGGCATTGCTTGTCTTGCCAACTTTGCAACGCCTCCGGCAAAAACTTTAATTTGGAGGGTAAACTTTTTATATTAGTCGGCCACGACATTGTGGCCCCAACACAAGGAACTCTGACCTCTCGCATGAACCTACAGAGTAGTATACACCGTTTGCTCTACTTGTTTGTTCATCCGCATCGGGCGCTGAGATTTTCAAGAGTGTGGATGCTAAAAATCTATAGTATGATTTATTTTTATGAGTATGATGACTCAAACTCAATACTTCCCAAAATGAAAAAAATCTTGGAGAGATTGTCATCGTACCACGTTGACAAATTCAAACAAAATATCCATGTGTTGAAACTTGAAACGTGAATAGGGGTGAGCATGGTACGGTATTTAGCTCGTACTGATACCGTACCAAATTTTTTGGTTCGGTATGTGATTTTACTCTGTATCGATCTCGAAATATCGGTTCGGTTTGGTTCGGTTTCGGTACAAATCGGGATGAATATACATACCTACTTTACACATTAAAATTTAACAACGCCCCAAATACCGTACCGACCATTCGATTCGGTACGGTTCGGTTGCTTCTCGGTACTTTTTTGGTTCGGTATTCTCATTTTTTTCGGGAAATTTCGGTATCGGTTTGGTACTTGCTCACCCTTAAACGTGAATGCGACCCATCCACGAATGTAAACATTTTAGTCCCAAATAGCTCCTTACAATTATTTTAAGGAGACACAAGATGTTGCTGGGGAATGTACATGGAGTTAGTCCCACGTCGAAATAGACTGGCACTCTGTTATCAGAAATGATGAAATTGGAAGAGATTAAAAGAAATTGGAATAAATTATAAATTGTTAGTATAAATCAAGAAAAATTGGAAGATTTTGAGAGAGTTAAAGATATTAAAAGAAGTTGAAATAAATATTAAAATGTTTTGAATTGATAGGTCCTAAGCAAAGTAAAATTTGTGGCCATATTATATACCTCATGGTTGCAAATAATTTTACACAAATACTCCGTAACTATTAGTAAATCTGCATTGAATAGGACGAAAACATAAATCATTTTTCAATGTAGGACTTAAATTTTTTTATTCCCTAAATATGACTTAATAATGACTAGTGATAAGAATAATGTCCAAGTGATGCTTGACATTTAATTGAATAGTGACTAATAGATAATGACCAATAGTCCTACATTGAGAAAATAAAAACATATGGTCGTATATTAAGAAAGTCATGTTTTAGTCCTAGTTAAGTAAAAAAACTATTTTTATCATAACACGATATGATTTTTTTTGAATATCAAAATTTAAATTTACAAACTTTGATTATAATATTTCGTTTTAGTCCTAGTTAAGTAAAAAAACTATTTTTATCATAACACGATATGATTTTTTTTGAATATCAAAATTTAAATTTACAAACTTTGATTATAATATTTCAATTGAAAAAAAATATCAAAAAAAATCACAAATGCACAATCTACACCAAAAAAGGTCATTCATATGCCACTTACACAATCAATATGCACATAATAAGGTTGATTGTAATGGTAAACAAAAAAATAATTTTAATCGTGCGCGTCAGCGCCACATCAGAAGTTAAAATTCACAAAGAACATTTTTAACCATTTTTCCTATATTGACTTGCTATTTTTACATTTTAACAAATGCATAGTGATATAACAAATAACTTTTTGTTCCATTCTCCAACCATGGTTTGTTAATTCATTCTACATCTCTTTGACTTCATATAAAAAGGAAAGCTTGTTATATACTTATATTTAGCAAGGTAAATTCATTTTTCGGTAAGCTTGCTAGAATATAGCACACTCATTGGAGAATCGAAGAATGATTTGGCTTGCTATATCATAGCTTCTAGGAGTTCTAGCAAACCAAAGTGGGATAGTTGGGGAGGCTCTAACTTTTTTAAATTTATTTCTATAACAATAAACTTACAATGCAAACTTTCAAAAAAAATCACTTTAATTTAAATAAATAAAAGAAAGAAAAAGTAAGAGAGATATGATAGTGAAAACAAGTCTTTCCCCATGATCACCACTCTCAAGTTTTAAAGGCAACCTTACCAATTTGGAAAATTCTTACATTGTCCTAAGATCCATATTAATTTAACGGATCTTAGTGCATTAATATCATAAAAAATAGGTCTTTTGCAAAAACATTATTTGCAAGCCCGTAAAATGCGTGAGAAGATCTACATGAACTCTACAAATTTGTCACATTATCACCTTGTAATGGATACAACTACAAAAAAGAGTACACCAAAATACACCATTACAAGCACCCTAATATCGATGAATACTATGATAGGAGCATCTCCAACCATATTCTTAAATGGTACTACATACAAAATAGCAACTTAGTTTCAATTTTGTTCAATCCAAGGGAAGAGCTTTACTTTAGCAAGATTGCTATTTTAACCAATAGAGTTGGTATTTATAGCAAATGCACTTGGGTTGGTAAAAAAAAATTAAATACTCTCTCCCATTTCAACCATAGGATGTCTCTATAGCAAATGTCACATGTCTACATACATAAGATTGAACTCTATACATTCTATGGTTGCAGAACGTGCTAAGAATTAGAGCAGTAAAATATTACGTAGTATTTTGTTGGTAAAATAGCATTTACCAACCTGTTTTTTAATGCTCTAAGTTCATCCCTCCCCAACAAAATGGTAAAACCAAAAAGAGCCGTTAATTCTGGGAATCCAAACTAACCAAAAGGAAAAAAAAAATAAAAATACAATGAGCCCTATTTAGAGAATGGGTAGAATACAAAAAGGAAAGAATTCCATTATCCATAGCTTTGCCCAAAGACTCCTCTGCCTTTGATTGATCAGTTTGTTTGAAGTGTCCTTCCCTCACTCTCTTCTTCAACCACTGCAGAAATTTTATTTTATTGGGCTCATAAAAGATTTTTACACTTTAACACGTCTCGTCAGTTGCATGTGTAATCATTTTGAATTTTACACGTAAAATTCTAAAGTAATATTTTTAATTTGGGTCAGGTGGTTTTTATATTGAGATATTTCATATTTGCACTAAAATTTAGGTCATTTTTTTAAATAGCACTTAAATTGTTTTATTTCTTAAATAACATTTACTTGAATAATGACTAATGGATAATGACTAAAAGTGTTACATTGGAAAAAAAAACATATAATGCTATTTAGGGAAAGTCACTGTATTTTAGTATTATTTAAATAAATTCCTCTTTTATATTCTACCCTCTGTGTTCTAAAATTAATTTTCCATTTTATTTACTAGCTTTGAATAGTAACTGGGATGGGTAATTTTAGAAGGAATGGAGTAACAATTATCTTACCTTCATGGGCATTGGTAGAGACGGGAATGAGGGGAGAGGAGTTTCCGTTGGTGGCGGAAACAGAGCCCTGCGACGGCGACACCTCCGTGTGGTTGGTGGCGGCGGCGACTCTGGAGAGAAACTGGTTTATAGGCGGCGGTTGGGGGCGGAGGAAGGAAGAAACCGCGTCCTTCACTTTCTCGACCACTCCCCTGTCTCCGGGAGCTCTGGTTCTGGGACTCATGGCCTCAGAGATGACCTTGGAGAGCTCCCTTTCGTCCTCCCCGGGCTCAAGCTTGTTCATCAAGTACTCCTTCACAGATACCCCTTTGTCCCATCTTGTCGGGCTGCTAATGCCTTCTTTGTCTTTCTCCTCTGTCTTTGCGGCGGTAGCCGCCACCGTCAGGCCGGAAAACTTGGAGTCGATGGAAGACGACGACGGCTGGGGTTCTGTCGCATTGGACCTTTCTTCTCCGGCCTCTTTTTCGTTCCCGGGTTTTGTGGCTGCTTGGAGCGGGAAAACGCTCTTCTCTGAAAACAGAGGATCGGCGCGGGGGTGTTGCCGTGCCGTCTCTTTGTAGTCTTCCGGCGCCAGTTCCGATTCATACACTGATAGCCATGTAAAAAGAAACTCTTCATTAATTAATGTTTTCATCCATTTTAGATAGTGAAAGTTGTTTCAATCTTTCAAAAAAAGAATTGGATTTTAAACATAATATCAAGACAGGCGAATCCAAAATAACCCTTTAAAAATGAGTTAAATTCAATCGAATTCGAATCCAAAAACAGACCCACTAAGATAAATTTTGTTACTTACTAGGAGCTCCAAGATACTCGGGATCTTCATCCTCTACCACATCATCATCATCATCATCATCTTCATCATATTCATCATATTCGTCTTCGTTTTCGTATTCGTTCTCTTCTAAGTTTGCACCCCATGCCGGCCGCGTGGAGTTGGTTTCACCGGGGACATGATTTTCGTGCTTCTTCTTGCCGCCGCTGAGGCTGTGCCTTAACTTCTTAGCCCTTTCTTTGACTTTTGTAAGAACAGATTTTTTGTTATGTTGATTATTATTATTATTATTGGGGAATGCCTCTTCTTGATCATTATTGTTAATGCACTTTTGGGTTGGTGATGTGTTTGGACTCCAACACCTTTCTTCTCCTAATAATTATGGCTAAAAAATAAACATACATACATGCATAATGCAACATATAGCTAGGAGCAATATAATAACCCAAAAATTATTTTTCACGATTTAAAACAAACAAAAAAATGTGATACTTGCAGAGATGAAATATCTAAGCTTGAATTTAACGAGAATAGAACCTTGGATAAGCTGGTCAAACGCTATTGAATGCGGGGACTTGGCATGCTTGAAGCTCTCGGAATTTCGTTCTAGTTGAGCCATTGATGTTCCAAAGAACTAAATTAAAATCATGTCTTCTCATGGTACTCTCATTAATTTGCTAATAAGTATTTTAAGAGAAAAGCAAGCATGTGGCAATGCTTGATTTTGGGTTGTGTTTGTGGGGTGAGAAGGATGTATCATTTGATCCAAGAACTAACATTTGTGGGCACCCTTATCAACATATGGCAACCAATTACATGTGCGGGCATGCTATCTGATTTTAGGCATTTGCATCCTTTATTGTCAAAGTATTTATTCTTTTGGCCTTATTATTTTTAACTCAAACAAATTTAAAATTTGACAACCATATTATTATGAAATCATCATGGTTCTTTTTGTCGGGGTTAGTATGACCTTAAAATTTATGGTTACCAAAATCCTTTGTCCTTCCTTATATTGCCTATTTGCTATTGTTAAATCTTAAAACTCAGTTCATGCCACGAACCAACGGTCACTCTCTAGGAATAACCCCATTTTTGTTCAATGCCTTGTCGGAATCATACACAGAGTTCATCGGAAAATATGCTCGCAGCGGCGACTTGGGATCGGGGAAAGCGTTGCACGCGCGCCTGATCATCAATGGGTTGGCCCGTCGAACCCATTTCGCAGCAAAGCTCATCACTTTCTACGCTGAATGCAAACAGGTAAATGATGCACGCAAGCTGTTCGACAAAATTCCCAAGACAAATGCACGTCGTTGGATTGTCCTGGCCGGGGCCTATTCCCGGCAAGGAATCTACGAGGAAGTTATGGGATTGTTTAAGGAAATGCAAGAGGCAAGAATACGTCCAAATAAATTCGTTCTTCCCAGTGTCTTGAAAGCCTGTGGGCATCTCTCTGATCGAAGAACAGGGGAGTCATTGCACGCCGTCATCCTCAAAAACGAGTTTGAATCTGATGCATATGTGGTTAGTGCGCTAATCGACATGTACTCAAAATGTGGGAAAGTGGAAAAGGCCAAAAGGGTATTTGATGCAATGGGGAAGAAAGATTTAGTGGCACTAAATGCTATGGTTTCAGGGCTTGTCCAGCACAGGCGTGAAACAGAAGCTCTGAGTTTGTTCGAGGAAATGAAACCACAAGGATTGAAGCCTAATGTCGTGACATATAACGCATTGATGGCAGGATTTTCTCAAGCGGATGACATGACTATGGCATCCAAAGTCTTCGCCCTGATGCAAGATGAGGGAGTAGAACCAGATGTCGTTTCTTGGACTTCTCTTGTTTCTGGGCTTGTCCAGAACTTCCACAACCGCAAAGCTTTTCATGTGTTTAAGCAGATGATGAATGCTGGGATACTTCCAACTTCAGCGACGCTTAGCAGTCTATTGCCTGCTTGTGCATCTTTGGCAAATATGAAACGTGGTAGGGAAATTCACGGTTATGCCATAGTGATGGGAGCTGAAAACGATGTGTATGTAAGGAGTGCTCTCATTGATATGTACGCGAAATGCGGGCTTATTTACCAGGCAGGTAAACTATTCCACACCATGCCCTCTAAAAACACGGTCACCTGGAATTCAATGATCTTCGGCTACGCAAATCACGGACATTGCGACGAAGCCATTCACCTCTTTGAAAAAATGGCGAGAGAGGAGGAGGGTAAAATGGACCACTTGACATTCACAGCCGCTCTCACGGCTTGCAGTCATGGTGGGATGGTCAAGTACGGAGAAAGCGTGTTCAAGAAGATGGTGGGAGAACACCGAATCATACCAAGGTTAGAGCATTATGCATGCATGGTGGATGTGTTAGGAAGAGGAGGGGAGACAAGAAAGGCATATGATTTCATTCAAAGAATGCCAATGGAGGCGGATTTGTTCGCGTGGGGAGCGTTGTTAGGGGCGTGCAGACAGTACGGGGATGTGGAGATAGCAGAGGTAGCTGCTAAAGAGTTGGTCAAGTTGGAGCCTTTGAGTGCAGGGAATGGTGTGTTGTTGTCTGGTCTATATGCAGATGTGAGCAGGTGGGGAAATGTTGCTAAGGTGAAAATGTCCATAAAGAAGAACAAGAAGCTCCAAAGGTTTCCTGGGTGTAGTTGGGTGGATGTTGTTGCAGAAGCTGCACCAAGTTAAGCCAACTTGGTTGTTTGAAAACTTTAATTGGTGCAACATTGCACATTTGCAGTTAAGACTCATTTATATGGAGGATTAGAAACTTGAATTTTTTTATTGATGAGTTAAATCCTTGATATGGAGAATGTAAAAAGTGCATTGCTGCAGGGTAAAGTAGGTCCAAGTGATTCATAGAGTGGATTTGCTATATTCTGTTTCTAACAAAAACATCTTCCATTTTTAAAAACTACTCCGTATAACAAAATGGTGTCCCTCGGTCGAAAATGTGATAATCTGGCGAACAAATGCTGAGTTGGCGTAGTTTTTATTCTTAAAGATTTTAGGACAACATTTTTAACGTGAAATAAATAAAAGCAAAGAACTTTTTCCTTATAAGTTTACATATTTTGTGTGATTAGTGTCGATATAAGATTAATTTAAAGTAAATTGAACATGCATTAAAAATTTAAAAATTACAATTAATTCATTGCAAACCAGTTTTTTTTATTATTTTTGGAAAATAAAGTTTTATTAAAAAAGAAAAAAATTAAAATAAAGAGGGGACGGTGTAGTCCCCATATTCAAGATAGCCACAAATCCAAACATGTACATAAAATAGGAAAATCCAAAATTACAAAAATGATAGATTCTTGCTAATGTAAAATTGTAATTAAAATGTTGCCCTAGATTTTTGTTTAAAAAAAATATTCATTGAACATGAAAAAATGCTGTCATAAAATTTTTAAGAAAAAATTTCTTGGACTATGAAGAGAAAAGACACCTAGACAATAGTTAAGAGGAGAGAAAAATCAACAGGAATGCCAACTAAGCATTTCTTCCTCGAATTATCATAATTCCAATCAAGGGCGCCATTTTATTACTCAGTATATTTTAAAAGATTGGGTATGTTTTTGTTAAAAATAGAAGATGTAGTACCTTTTTGTTACAACGTCTAAAGTTAGAGTACCTTATGTGAAAAAAGCCTAAATAAACATACGGCCTATTTGGAATAGTGTTAGAGAGATTAGCGTGAGCGTTTTGGATAAAATTTTAAAGATACAGATTACTTTGAAAACGTTGACGCTAAATACTGTCCGTAAATAGCCTTTTCAAAACACTAACTATAATTTCTAACGCTATTCCCAAACAGGCACATATACTCATTAGTCATTCCTTTCCAAATGAAATTGTCTAGTTGGATTTATGATGTTTGATGTAAGTTATTTTTAGTGTAATTCATTAGAGAACTGAAGCGGAATTTAAAAAAATGAAGTTTACATAATAATTAAAAAACTACAATAAAAATTACACAATACAAGAGGCGACATGAAAAAAATTTGAAAAAAATAATACAATTTTTAAATCTTTAATGCATAAAAAAAATTTGCTTTTAAAAGTGCAATGTTGCACGATTGGAAAAAGCGATAGTTTTTTTTTTCTCTTTCTTTTTTTCTTTTTTTTTGGAAAAAACAAAACAGATGAAAGGTAAAATTTGGAAAGGGGGCGGCATGGTGTGAGATGAGAGTGAGGAAGGTGGGAGAGGGTTTCCAAGCGTGTTAGTTCCGCCATACATTACTGCCTTCCTTATCCATGTCAAACGTACGTACTCGGAATCAAAGACTTTTGTATAGCCTACTAACAAATAACATAATAATAATAATAATAATAATAATAATAATAATAATAATAATAATAATAATAATAATAATAATAATAATAATAATAATAATAATAATGTTCCCTACAAAAGACAACAATTATAAAACGGTGAGGTTCTAGTGACACCGGAGTACGGTGCCACTCCGGTGCCACTGGCATTTTGGGACACTTCCGGTGCTCCGTTCGCAAAATTGACGGTTCCTACCCCCTAACCCATCCCCTGAATCCCCCACCCTACTCCCACCCCCACCCCGCCGGAAGTGCATCAAAATGCCAGTGGCACCGTACTCCGGTGTCACTAGAACCCCACCGATTATAAAATAATAATAACGCCAATTAGCCTAATAACGATGACACAACAATGTTCCCTAAAAAGACCATAATAATACCCTTATTATTATACGGAGTATCTTATTATTATTATTATTGATGGACAATAAATCCACCAAATGATCCGATTTACAGAGCGGATCGCAAGAACAAAATTAAGAACAAGAATTCGAGAATTGGATGTGTATTACTAGCTTGATCTAGCCTTTTTCTCCCCTTTCGGGTCCCTTCTATTTATACACGAGCTCTCAACAATTAAGGTGAAGCGTAACCGATGGAGTTTAGCCCGCCAAGGGCGCGATCCCCTTTTTCCGGCTCCGTAACGGCCAATCAGCTCCGTCTCCTTCTCCGGACTGACTCTGCCAGCTGCGCTTGGCCTGAGGTTAACTAGGCCCAGCTCCTTGGGCCGGCCCAGCTTGAGTATTCCACAGGTGCTTGACCCGAAGCTGTTTAAATGGTTCATTTGGGCCGTCCTCTGGATATCGGCCCATCATAAGCCCCCCAACTCCTCAGTCCTCAGCTGGGCCAAGCGGAGGAGTGGGGAGTTTGCAAAGTCCACGTGGACGCTCCAGCGGGGATCCGGGCCGTTCCTTGGGTTCCGCACGACACTTGGGCACGATTTCCACAAATAAGTAATCATGGCCTGCCGATTCGCCTCCCTGTTGTCAGTTAAAAACCGCCGCTGGACGCCATCTCTTCCTTTCGCCTTCTTCACTACCGTTCGTCTGCAACTCCGCTGCTCACCTGACTCGTTCTTCTTCCTGTCCAGGTCAGTTCCTTCTCTCGCCGCCATGATTGTCTCGGATTCCGATTCGGCTACCCCATCGCCCAATTCTCGCCAAGCCGGCCAATCGGCCTCTGACCGTAACCCCGGCCACACTCCATCACCCCGGCCGTCACCGTCGGCCGTGCCTGGCCACAAACGGAGTCGATTGAGGAAGCAATACCCTTCCTCAACTCCGGTAGATGAGGGCTCAAGGGTTGAATTGGACGAAAACATCATGGCGTTGTGCCATTGTCAAATTACTGACCGGGGGTTCGCCGATGCCACTGACATGGTTGGACCCTCCATCGAGGTCATGAGACCCACCAGTACTCAAACTGCTCTAGACGCACCGTCGGGGTTCTTCACGGTCCATCTGGCGTCTTTGAAGAAGGGGCTGCGCTTCCCACTCCACCCGTTGTTGATCGAATTCCTCAACGTGGTGGACCTTCTCCCGTGCCAACTGGTCCCCAACTCTCACCGGTACATCGCCGGTTACTTGGTCCGGTGCAAAGATATAGGGGTGAATCCGACCTTGGACCATTTCATATTCACCTTCAAACTGACCAAGGGTCATAAGGATTGGGCGTCCTATGCCAGTCTTTCCCAGAAGTCCAGTAAACTCTTTGCTAGTGATAAGAAGGGGTCAACCAAAGATTGGAAGCCTTTATTTGTCTTCGTTTCGACGGGGCCCGAATCTCCTTTCACGGGTTCAGGGCGCCCTTCCTTCCGTCGCATCCCACCTGATGCCACCCTTTTGTCTATCACTCGCCAATTCTGCAATAAGGGAGTTATGAACATCAAAGAGGTGGTGACAGAAGAAACCCTTGCCGGGTTGGGGTTTGAGTTTGTTCAGGATGAGCTTCGCCACCAACCCGACCTACTGAGGGACATCCCCGGGGGGCATCAGCCTGACCAGCTGAAGGACATTCCTGAGGAAGGTCTTGATTGTGGTTCTTTTGGTAGGTGACCCTTTCTTTTGCCCAGATGTTTAGTTTATCTTTTCCCAAGGCTGACCATTTCCTTTGTTTCCAGTGGAATTACAAGATTCAGGAGAAGAGATGGACAACGATCTCCTGCTCAGTCGCTTCACCGCAGGGAGGAAAAGGAAGAGAGAGACGAAGGGCCAGGGCAAACGTTCTTCATCCCACCACAAGGAGGGTCCTTCTCGAGAGCCGGTCGTAATTGCGGTGGAGGACCAAGAAGATGCTACCCAGGAACCGGGTACCATGGCTGGCCAGTCCCCTCCACACCCCGTGATGCAGGGTGGCGACCTCGCTGGGTCGTCTCAGGGCATTGCCTTGGAGCGACCTCCATCACCACCCGCAGTGACCTACGAGGTGGCGACCGGGGGTCGCTCGACGAGGCTCTGCATCCCTCCCCTGCCCCAAAGCCTAGGGGACGTACAGCTGGAGACTCTTATTACTCTGCCTGCAGAAGACCAGGCTCGTATCTCGGCAGGCTCCGAGGACGACCTTGACAACATGGTCCTTTTGAGGCTCAGTCAGGTACTGGTCTTGATCTCCTATGCATCACTCCTTTTCTTTAGGCCCCTAACCCTCACCCCTTTGCGCAGGCTACGCTGGGGATGATTGAGGTGGTCGGCCGGAGACGGGGTCGCCAGGCCGCCGCGGACGAGGTGATGAAAGCAGCCGAGGCCAAGCAGAAGGAGCTGCAGGAGGAAGTCGCCCGACTTACCAGAGAGTTGGAGGAGAAAGAAAATCGCTGCGCGGCGCTTACTGTGGAGAAAGCTTCCCAGGAGAACCGCTGCGTCGCCCTTGAGGCAGACAAGGCCTCCTTATCCTTGGAGGTAGAATCTGTTTCTGCTCGAGTGGTCGAGCTGGAAGGGGAGAAATCTGATCTGATCCAGCAGTTGGAGGTGGAGAGGAGCGATCGGGTCCGCCATGCAGAGGGAGCGGTAGAATCCTTCAAGTCCTCTCCTGACTTCACGGTAGTCGCAATGGAGCGGATGGAAGAACTAACGGCCGCTTGGCTGAAAACTGAACCTGGGGCCCAATGGATGGTCAAGGAGGGAACCAAGTCCTTCAATTGCGGACTCTTCCATGCCCAACAGGTCTTCCACAATAGGCTGGCCCAGCTCCCTAAAGGATTCTCTCTCCCCGACCTTGGCTTCCCTCCTCCCTGCCGCTCCTTGGCCGAGTTCGACCCCAGTCCTTATCTGGACGGGGGGAGCTCGAGTGCATCGGAAGAGGAGGAAGAAGAAGAAGTGGAAGGTGGTCAGAGCGACCAAAATCCAGGGGCCAGCCTAGCCATGTCCAAAGCGGGTGGACCCTCCAGCTCGGCCGTCTAAATCCCCCATTGTTCCCCCATAGCTTTACCAACACTTGCCTATCTCTTTTCCTTCGGAATGATTTGTCGCTTTGATACAATGCTCCTATGTTGTTTAATTTTCTAGATTCGCCATGTGTTTTCTCTTTTTGGCGCTTTACTTCAGCACTCTCTTTTTTGATTTAGCTGGTTAACATGTATGTTTTAGTTTGGGCCCCGGCCCGTTTACCTGCCCGGGCTCAATCCTTGGATTGGCCATCGTGCCGCCCAATTGATCCAATGCCCTTCGCCGTTTCTGATTGGACCTTCGCGCGGCTCAAGGCTGCTTTATCGGTTCGGCTGCCTCGAGACTTGACCGCCTCTTCGGTTCCTTCGCCCTGGCTTATTTATAAGTCCCCCTGGCCTCTACTCTGCTCCATCACCAAATATCCCCCTTTTCTCCATTCTTGCCATGTCTCAAGGAATTCCTGTTTCTCTAGATCTTTCCGACGGGCCGGCTCCTTCTTCGCCGGAGCCTGCCTCTTCCCCAAGTCAGTCAATTCCAATGACTGGGGGGGCTTGACCCTTACGAATTCTGTCGCCGGTTGCCTCGCCGGCAGTGGCCGTCGGTGAAACCGCCGCCGCCACCTCCAAACCCTTATGAAGACTTTAATGAGGCGTACGAGGCCCTCTCCGCCAACCGCCTGCCTGACGGGCGGATTGACTGGGATGCTCCATGCCCCCTCCATTCCCTGCAATGTATGGCCTGGGAGAGCTTTCAAGATGAGCACTTACCCCTCCTGGAGCATGAGTGCGCATATTACGCAAGTTTTGAGCGATGGACTAGCGAAAGCCGCACCAGTTCGCCGGTGAGGCCTTCGGAGGAGGTTGTGTTAGGGAAAGAACTGGGTTCTCCCCTACCTCGCCCCGCTTGCCGTTCGCTTCCCCAGAAGACCCCTAGGCGACCTGAAGTAGCTCGGGCAGCTTCAGGATCTCCGTCCTCGCCTAGGTGATGCTGGTTGGGGTTCACAGAGAAGTGAGCCGTCCCCCCGTCCTTCCTTGGTAGGAGAAAGGCGGTGGGTTTTTGCCGAGGCTGGGGGCGACCACTCCCGTTCCATGTTGGGGAAGAAAGGTGGTCGTCCTGGACGGCCGGTGATTGGAGTTTTGCTTGCCTATACAGCCGCAGAACTACCTTTCAGACCTGCCTGTCCCCCCCTAGACCTTCGCTCGCAAAGTCTTAGATTGTTGTTTTTCATTGTAGGAGATGTATGGGGAAGTATCCTTCCTAACGTAGAGATTTTTCTCAACTGTACTGTAGTAGATGCAAGAGATTATCCTTGAAATGTAATGAACATTTCTGTGACTGTATTTTGATGTTACCTGTTTACTTACAAGTTTCACCTTCTTCTCTTTCGCATCCTACATTTGACGTTCCGGTTCCCTCGGACTTGAATCAGAGAATACCTCGCCTCTTTTGACTTAGCCACTTTCGGGTTACTTTGACCCTTGTGGCGTCGCCATACCCCCAAGATCCCCTGGTCGCTCATGCGATCAACAGGTCTTGTGTTCCAGACTTAGCCGTTCTCTCAGACTTTCTTGCCACGGCGTCGTCTTCAACCTTGGTCGCCTGACAGGGTTCGACGCTTCACCCACTACTGGGTATCTTAGCACGAATCACCGTGCAATTTTAGCGATCGATCTCTTGTGGTCGCTCCTCTTTTTTTTTTTTTTTTGAGAATTGGAGACAAGATGTGCCAGAGAGCTGGATTTATTAAATCTCAAAAAAAAAGGCATGGCTGGAATACAATCTATTGATAAAATTTAATAAGGTTGGCGGCATTCCATACTCGCGGAACGTCGCCACCGGTTGGAGTCTGCAATCTAAATGTCCCATCGGCCAACACCTCCTTTATGATATATGGCCCCTCGAAGCTTTTAGCAAACTTTCCTCCATCGGTCGGCCGGCTGACCTCCCTTTTCCGAAGGACCCAGTCGCCCATCTTGAACTGCCTTAGTCGCACCCGCTGGTCGTGATATGACTTGACCTGCTGGCGGTAGTTTTCTGCCCGCATATATGCCCTTTCCCTTCGCTCATCAATGAGGTGCAGCTCTGCCCTCAGGTTCTCCTCATTTCCTTGAGCATCAAACGTCTCTACTCTATAACTTAACAACGAGGTCTCCGCTGGAGCCTTTGCTTCAAATCCATATGTGAGCGAGAAAGGGGTTTCACCTGTTGCCTTCCTTGGAGTAGTTCTGTAGGTCCACAATATATAGGGCACTTCTTCCACCCAGGCACTTTTGCATTCCATTATCTTCTTCTTGAGGCCATCCATGATGGTACGGTTGGTGTTCTCAACCTGCCCATTGGTTTGGGGGTACCCAACCGCCGCATAGCTGTGTTTTATGCCCCAGCTCTGTAGAAACTCATTGAACCCCCCGGCCTCGAATTGGGTTCCGTTGTCAGTGATGATCTGCTGGGGCACCCCGAATCGGCACAAGATTTGCTTGGAAACAAACTTTGTCATCTGTTCCGCAGTGATGGTTGGCACGGGGGCGGCTTCGACCCACTTGGTGAAGTAGTCAATCGCGACCACCAGGTATGTGTTGTTCCCTGTCCCCGAGGCAAAATACCGACCAGATTGATGCCCCACCGGGCAAAGGGAATCGCTGTGCTTATCGGGGTATAATTCGTCGCCGGTCGCCCTGGCATCTTCTGGAATCTCTGGCAAACCTTGCATTTGCGCACGTACTCTGCGCAATCTCTGATAATCGTTGGCCAAAAGTATCCTTGTAGGGTCACCTTCCTGGACATCGTGAAGGCTCCCTGATGCGCTGAACATATTCCCTCATGGATTTCCTCCATTAACTTCTGTGTCTCGCCCGCTCTTAAGCACCTCAACAATGTACCATTGTACGATCGTTTGTACAGCCGACCGCACTCCAGCGTGTAGCTGGGTGCACGTCGCCTCACCACCTTTGCCGCGATTGGGTCGATGGGTAACGACCCGTCAAGGATGTACATGGTAATCTCATCAATCCAATCCGGCTCCTCTCTGAGTGTGATGATCAGCACTTGTCCGGGACTGATGCTTGGTTTGAGCAACTCTTCTTCTTGGGTCATTGCCTTAATATGATCCGGGGAATCCGGACCAAGCTTTGACAAGATATCTGCCTCAGCGTTCTCTTCCCGAGGGACCTGCTCTATCCGGTACGCCCCGAATGCTTTAAGCAACTCCAGGGCAGTGTCTCTATACTTCTTCATTCGTTCATCCTTGGCCTCAAATTCTCCAGTGACGTGGCCTATCACTAGCTTGGAATCGCACCGGACTTGGATTCGCTCAGCTTTTAATGAGGCTGCCAACCTCAAGCCGCAAAGCAGTGCCTCATATTCAGCCTCATTGTTTGAGACTTTAAACCGGAATCTCACGGAGTAGTATGCCTTGAACCCTTCCGGAGATATCGCCACGACACCTCCCCCCGAAGCATCAGTCGCGGACGACCCATCGGTGTACACGGTCCACCAATTCCCCTCGGGTTCTTCTCCACTAGATTCTACCTCCCTCGCAGTGCATTCTACCACGAAATCTGCTAATGTTTGCCCCTTTATCGCCGGTCGCGGCTTGAACTCTATTTGAAAGGATCCCAGGAACACTCCCCACTTGCTGACCCGTGACGGGGCATTTGGGCTTCGAAGAAGCGTTCCGATGGGAATTTGTGATAACACATGGACCGGATGGGCTTGAAAATATGGGGTGAGCTTTTTCACTGTACACACTACCGCAAAGATGGTCTTCTCCATGTTGGTATATCTCAACTCCGCCCCTCG